>JAYESA010000009.1:29727869-29954919 GCA_036927795.1 Iris macrosiphon | reverse complement strand
GCGCAAAGGTGGACTAAATCCATCAAGTATTAAGAATTAGAACTGAGGGGTATTAGTAGTTAATCAATATCTAATTTAAAGTTAAATATTTACTTAATGACCACTCTCACTTTTTTCACTTTACCTCCACGATGACCAATTTCATCACTACCACCCATTGCCTATACCATCACCATAACCTCCATTAGAACCACCCGTTGCCACTATGTCACCCATCATTAGGGCTGGTGAGGGATAACGGGGAGGTCCTGGGTTTGATCTAGGACTTTAAAAATATTAGTTTAGTTAAGGGTGTTCGTAAATGACGCAAATAACTCACAAGTGTAACATATGGTCATACTTTAGAAGTGGGGGCTTTAAAGACCCAGTTGGTGCACCAAAGACACATTGGGTCGGACGGTCCGGTCAACGGGCTGACCCAACCCACTACTGTAACGGGTTCGGCCTAGGTTTTATTTTCAGGTCTGGTCCGGCCCGTACTTCCTACCGGGTCCAGACTAGGTTTAGCTCCCCAGGCCTGTAGGTTCGGTCCGACCAGGTTATATTCTGATAAGAACCTAGTCCATATGTAAATTTATATATACAATAAAAAAAATTGGAAGGGAGGAGAGAATTTGAACCCAGGATCTCCTAACAACTTATAACTACTCTAGCTAACCACTGGATCCACTTTATTTTGTATTATATATACACACACTAAACTTTATGATATTTTTATTTTAAAATTGAACGGGTTGTGGGCCTACCAGAGCTCAGTCCAGATTTAGTCCGAACTCGGCCCGACCCAAACTCAGTCAACATTGGACCCGACCCGGCCCGATACACACCTTGAATGTCACCGCATATTTCACTTCAGAAACGTGATGTAGATGCACATAACCAATCCCATTTAGTTTCTTCTACGTGCTTCTATTTTCCTTTTTTCTTTATGAATGGTCTTTCTGCAAAATATGTGTGTATGGGATAGTTTGTTAACATATGCATAGGCCTTCATCCCAAATTTATAGTTTTTTCTGCAAAATGTGTGCGTATGAATGGTCTTTTTGCAAAATGTGGTCTTTCTAAAGGACTTTAGACAAAATTATAGTTTTAAAACAACAATAACGACAGAGCCTTTATCCTAAATTTCTGGGTTAGGTTGTTTGAATCCTCTTCTTCTATTCGGCTCAATTAAGAGTCATGTCCTCTGAAATGCTAACAACATTCATATCCTTCTTTAACACTTCAAACCATATGGTCTAGGTTTACCTCTAGTCCTAGCAGCTCCATTAACTATTATATTATCGCTCCTTACATGAGCAATTATTGGTATGCGTTGCACATGTCCAAACTACCTAAGTCAATTTTTCTTCTTGTCCTCAATTGGCTCCACCTCTAACTTCTCATAGATACACTAATTTCTTAACCTATCCTTTAACACATTGTTCCTTATTTATCTTAGTATTCTTCTGGACATGTTTCGCACGGTCGGTGTAAATCTATCATGCTTAGCCATAATAGTCTTGACTCCTCAAAATAACTATTAGTAACTTGTTTCTTCTTCTTCAAAGCCCACATTATCTCCCTAGCAGCTCGATCATAAGGTTTCTCTAAGTCAATAAAAATATTTTTAAATATCTTTTTCTCTCTAAATCTTTCTATTAATCTTCTTAGTAAGTAAATGACTTGCATAGTAGATCTTTCTGGCATAAAGTTAAACTGATTCTTTGCAATTCGAGTCTCTTTTCTTAATCTTTGTTCGATAACTCCTATAATTTTATGGTATGACTCGTAAACTTAATTTCTCGATAGTTTTTACAACTTTGTATATCTCTCATGTTCTTTTATATATATATATATATATATATATATATATATATATATATATATATACTATTGCTTCTTCATTCATCTGGCATATTCTAGTCTTTAGGATTTTGTTTAATGATAATTCAATAACGTACATCAATTCTTTCTCCCTGAACATTTCCAAACACTAATATGAATATCATCATGTCGTACCGTTTTTCAAATTTTTTTTTTTAAATCCATCTTTAACTTGAGAAATTCTAATATTATGACAATGACTTATCTTGAGCTAACTATGAATCTAAATACAAAAATGCATGCCATGGATATTTGAACCTGAGTTGCTATAATATCATGTTAAAGGTGCTCCCACTACACTAAAACTCCCGAGTAATGGTGAGGGTTTATATTATTCCAGAGGGGGTCAAAATTTAATTTAGAAGACTAGTAACCTGATAAGACATTGAGATGTGGAAAGACTACTAAATGGTTAATTCCATTAAATGTATTGAGTACATATTTATAGGGGATGATAAGACCCCACTTGAAGGTTATCAAGTGTGAGATTAAAATAAGAGACTGATAAGACAATACAAAAAAGAGAGAATACACAGACTCTTCTAAAAGGCTATAGATTCCTACCTCTTCTAATTATTCAGTTTGCAACGAATGAACATAATCCTTGGGTACAGACTCCATAAAAGAATTGAACAATTTTTTTGTTATTAGTTTCTAACTGAGTCAATACTCTTACGATTTCTTTTAAGCCATATGGACTATTCTAGCTAAAATGTATGGTAATTGGTAAGAGAGTTACATATTAGGTGATGCAGTCCATATCAAAATTTCACAGGCTTGAACAATATATATATAAGGTGATTCATAATTGTGAGCTGGTCTTGTTATTGATATGTTTTTAGTTTTTACACTGTAAAAATTTGTATTTCTTTTGCATTTAATTCATAAGTACCAGAGGTGATACTACAACCTGAAAGCATGATTCAAGGAATTAGCACAACATCACTTCTGAATTCAAACTATTTCTACAAAACATTCATGTATGAAATATCATAATAAAATATTATATAAAACTTATTATTCTGTTTAAATAAAGAAAAATGTTTCTAATTATTTATCTGCAATGCAACTAACTTTGAGCATACTCTGGATTTCTTGAAGCTAATTATATAAATATATATCTTACAATACCCAAGGCTTTGGCTACCTGTTTTCTATTTTTTATTTGTCTCAACTCTTATAATGCGCGATGGTTACTGATTTACAATATTACAATTCTTATGGTATTCAGGTTCATGGAAATTCCTTTCAGAAGAAGCTCTCTCTATTATTTGGGACAATCTTGCACTCTGAGGTAGAGCTTTTGCTTGCTGCTCTAATTAGCAATACGTCTGGGTAATGCATATGTTGTTTTACTTGATCCTATCTATAGTAAAAGATTAAATTAGGCATGAACAGTATAAGGCGCTATTCTTGTGGTATGAGTTGAGCGTGAGTAATATCTAGGTTATTGACTTATGCCCTATCCTGGTAATTTGAATTAATGCTGTTTATTGCATTTAATCTAATCCGTTTATATTAGTAAAATATTAAAGTAGACAATTGTATAATATACTCTTCTTGTAAATTGGGTCGACGGTATGATGCCATGATATTGGCCTATGCTCTAGCCTGGTTTATACTTTTGGACGTTCTATGGATGCTTAACAGTTCCCAAGAGCATACACTAATGTGTCCAGGCTATCCTAATAGTTGTTATTTTGTGCAGTCAAATGACAAATCTAGCAATTCAAATCATGGCGGTCCCACACAAAGGGCATCAGCATTAGCAGCCTTATCTTCTGCATTTAATCCTTCCAACAATGTATGTATATATTTCTAATACTAGAGTGGACAATATGGTTAAGACATTTATAAATTTATGATGATCAGCAGTCTAAAGACAAGACATATAGTTCAAATCCTGGTGAACATAAGCAAAGGGCAGAAGCATTAGCAGCCTTATCTTCTGCATTCAATTCATCTTCTAGACCTGCAGCTCCTAAGCCACCACCTCGATCAACCCAAGGGTCACAAAGGGCAGCTGCGGTTGCAGCGTTATCTAATGTCCTAACTGCTGAACAAAAGAAGGAACAAGCTGAAGCTGCGAAAGGGCAATTAAGCAGAGGCCCTTCCTTAGATGCACCTGTTACAGGTAGGGTGATCATTCTTCTACTTGATGTGACCTTTCTTTGATAATACTGACGTTTCTTCTTAGTTTGCAGGTTTAGAAGAAGAAAAATGTTATTTACATAATTAAGAATGCTCATCTTTTCTGTAATCTTTTATTACAATATGATGCATTTACTACTTACAACAGTAACCATAATTCCATAGTAGGTACCTAGGCATCTTCTTGTACGTGGCATTTTTAGTGCTTTGACAACCCTAGGTGGTGAATAGGGCTGATGGCAAAAAATTGATGAATAAAAGTGATGTAAAAATTAAGCTATAATATCAAAAACTAAAAGTGCAGGAAAGTAAAGAAAGCAATCCAGAAGACGGAATATATATACTGGTTTGACTCAAACTCGAGTGTAATCCAGTGCCCAGGGTAAGTAGCCATGGACTTCACTCCAAGGGAAACCGCCTCCCTAGTGGTTTTTTACTTTCACTCGCACTGCCCCTTCACAATGAGAAGTCTCCCGCCGAACCGACTGTCTCCCAAGATTTATGCATCTCCAACTCCGCACACTCCACACAAGTTGAGAGCGACTTCCAAGAAACATATGATCGCCCTTCCTTAACAATAAGAGGAAGTTAAACCTTCAGCTGAGAACCAGAGATCAAGATTTAGAATATATCACTCTTTTACAAAGATCACTCGATCTCACTTTACAAAGTACTAAGGTAGAAGTCACTCTGAAACTCTTCTCTATAAAATGATTATGAAAGTGGATATGAATTGTATACTCAGTTTATCAAAATTGTTATTATATCCATATGTGAAGCTCCCATTTAATTGACAATTAGCTTCATACATAAATCCTAACAACAGATGAGATTCAAAAGAAGGTAAATCCTAAGAACATATAAGATAACCATTCGGTTATAACAATAATTTAAACTCAAGATGAGAATGGAAAACATGAACAAGCTTGCTACTAAAGAAGTGAAACTTACCATAACTGAATGAGACGATCAGCTTAGAGGTGGCCAAATATGAAGTCAAAGGCTGTAGGGTCCCTCACGAAATGGACTGGTCAACTGGGACTCTAACAAGTACAGGATAAATTTGAGGGACCTGTACAAAAAACCATTAAGTGACAAGTTTTCATAAAGCTGATAGGATAATGTTCATATTACATGATAGTATACGAACTTGACTCTTTAACAATTTGTTTGTTGAAGATCCAAGTGATGTATTTTTGCACATTCTAGTTCCTAATAGTGTTTACTTCTAAATAAACCCAGAAAATAGAGGTGGAAGAATCCTCTAAGTAAAAACCCAAACAATACACGGAGAAGGTTTATGGAATCTTAAAAAGAGAGAAATAATAAAACAACTAAATGTTTCTTTTTTCGGAAGACCAGTTGCATTAGTTGTTGTAGTCTATAACATAGTTGCCTAATTCGCCACCCCCCTACGTCCCACGAATTGGGACGAATGACCCCGAACGGGGTGCGTTCGCGACCCGTTCGTCAAATTTAGCGACCCGGATTTTGATGGCTTTGGTTATGAACTTATGATATTTGGTTTAGTTACAAGAATATTGTTTATGCTTTCCTTCACTTGGATTTTGATGGCTTTGATTATGAACTTATGATATTTGGTGTATACTTCTATATAATTGTATATGATACAAAAGACGACTCAGATAAAAACGAACAACGATCCCAAATAGCGTACCGAATAAGCCTACCCCCACAGCACCGCGTACCGACTGAGGTACCGTACTGCGTACTCGTACCACGTACCAAAGCGACCCACGATCCTGGTAACATTGGTCTATAAACATACTAGATGTCATCCCCGAAGATGTTGTTGGAGATGCTAGAAGTCGAAAAATGATGTCAAGAAAAAAGAAAGTTCTTCCGGAGGGTTTTGGAATGAAAAAAAAGTTGTGACACCGGTTTAAAAGGGTTACATTGACATTCATGCCAAGTTTAGAGTTGCAGAGTTGGTTTATGAAAAGCATTAGTTTCTAAGCTACTTAAAATGTCGGGTTTCACCTATTTAAGTTCACATCAACCTGATAGTTTTGTATCGGATGATAGAATGTATAAGGTGATGCATACCGCATCGTACAATACAATAATTTTATTGTGTATGATACAGAAATTGTATCATGAGATAAGTTGTCTCCCTCATATTATTCAACGGATGCATCATGTCTTGGTTGTATCCCTGTATTGTAAGATGTGTATCGTGTCTCTTGAGATACTGACAACTGACCTCGTAGGAATTAAGGGATTAGGGTACAGTTCTTTGTCAAAATAAAGGGAAAAGCCCCAAGGATTTAATCCACATCCAGTTTTGAAGGCGCAACAAAGTAATATTCCAGCATGTTGTATTACTCACAAATTTAGCTCCCAAACAGTACAGGAAAATGCACAAGGAAGCTCATTATACTTGAGAAGAAGGTAGTATGAACAATTGTCATTCGTGTGGATATGATCAACTAAATATGTCATACTCTCTGTGTTGTAATGCAAAGCTTCTTATATCTACAATTAGGTCCAACTCTTCCCCTATTTGATTACCTAATTCACCTAAATAAAGGAAACACTATGATTTACTTCTCATAAGACCACTTGGAAACCTCATTGCAGAGGTTTCAAGGGTCATTCACTCTCCATGAGTCCAATCTCTGTGGTAAAAAGTCTCTCATGTGGATATGATTAAGTAAATGTGTCACTCTATGTTTTTGTTATATATAAGCTTCTTATATCTGCAATTAGGTCCAACTCTTCCCATATTTGATTATGTAATTCACCCAAATAGGGTTGAAGCCAACACTGATTTATTTCTCATAAGACCACTTGGGAACCTCATTGCAGAGGTTTCAAGTCATTCACACTCGAGTCAAATCTCTGTGGTTATGTTCTTCTACTCTAAATGAACCTTATCGTCCCAATTAGCATTTTGGTTTCTTCCCTACGACAATAGACACCAAGTGCGAGGGGACTTTTGCTGAGATGTAGCCTTGTGGAGTTTCAGTCGTTTTTTACCTTCAGGAATCAGGATTATGCATCTAGTCAGCAGACTAGTGATTTTGGTATGAAGTATGCATCTTACCTTACAATTACATTTGTTTCAAGAGGTCTAAAGGGAACTGTTGCAATATAATGGTGTTCCTCGAATCCACAAGATCAACAATCAGTATCAGTTATTTGTAAATTTGTTAACCTCTTAGCCTTTTCTTGGGAACTAGAGATTGTTATGCAATATGTAAAGCTGAAATTTGGTGATGAAAACTTGTTTTGACTGACTGCAGATGGGAACTCTGGAAATGCTAGATCTGGGTTTGGGGACCCTGTAGAAAGCTCTGAGATGGGAGATGCCCTAGGAATTTCAGCAGAGGGAAGTGTAGGGGAAAGCGAATCCGAGAATAATGAAGCAGAATCCGAGGGGAAAGATTTCGATGAAAATGAAGGCGGTGACCAAACATTCAGTTATGAGCGTTTAATAGCCAAGTCAAGCAACCCAGTCAGAGGAATCGACTACAAACGAAGGGAGGTAAGTTCTCAAGATTTACTCCCGGTCTTCTTTTTACCATTAGAAGTATTTTTATCATAATTTCTGCATAGATTGTTGCTGAGCCATACTATGTTCTTTTGCTTTGTAGGCATATCTTTCTAATGATGAATTTCAGACTGTTTTTGGAATGACGAAAGAGGCATTCTGCCAGCAACCAAAATGGAAGCAGGACATGCAGAAAAGAAAGAAGGATCTGTTTTAGAAGCATGCATCCCGGGTATATATATATATATATATATATATATATATATATATATCTTATTCTTTATGTGCATCTCGATGGTGCCCTATATGCTGTCATTTGCTGTTTGCCGATTGCTGATGACTGCCGTTTTCTGGAGGCCAGGGTGATTTTTTGTTTCATTCGTGACAAGTATCTTTTTATGTTGCTTGGTTCCGTTTTTTGGGTTGGGTTCGAGGTCTTGTGTTGTATGTAATATTTCTCTAGTTTGATGCATATTTAATACGATTTTTTGGATTGATATATCTAGTGTATAAAATGACTGTTCAATAAGCCAATATGACTACATTTGTCGATGCCTTTTTCTCCTTGTTTGGATGGTATAGTTCTTTCAAAGAATGTGTTGGCCTCTTAACAGTCAACTGTCTTGAAACTTGATTGATCATATTCCAGTGCATCCATGGCCGCTAATGAAGCAATATTGTGGTGTTGCAGCAGGTGATCTTGTTCTCAAGGGAACACAGATAATATTAGGATATGGGTGGAGGTTATGGTTAGTAATATGTATGTCGCATTAAACATAAATTTGAGAAAACAAATTCATTTTTTTTTGGAAGAGATGCATTAGTAATGTCTATACTGCTAATGACTATTATTACTATTATTTTATTTATTTATTTTTATATCAAATGGGGATAGTATTAACAAATATATATGGGCCAGCAAGTTACGAGGAAAAAGATTTGTTTAGAGAATTTGGTGATTTACAGGTTTATGCTCAAAGAAATTGGATTGTTGGGGGAGATTTTACATGGAAAGAGTAATCACAATTTAGAATAAATGAATTTAATGCATGTATTAGGAATATGCAATTGGTGGATTTACCAAATTCTGGCAAAAGATGTACTCGGAGCAATTGTAGGATTAATCTCGTGATGGTTAAATTAGACAGATTCTTGGTTTCTAATGAATTTGTAGCTAGCCTTCCTAAGGTTATTGTCAAAGCTAGCAATAATATAGTATCTGATCATACACCATACCCCTTTCATTATGAATTTTGATAATGGTTTGGTTTTTAAGAATTCTTTCTGTGAAGGTTTGGTTGTGACAGGAGAGTTTTGATGATAGAATTAAGGGTTATTTATTCTAACATCTCCTATGTTTTATGTTTATTACATGAATCTTTCTTATTTTGAAAATAATTAAACGGACCCCCTATGTTTTATGTTTTACTATGTTTTATGTTTTACTTTTAAAATAAGGAATGTCCGTCTAATAAATATAAAACATAGGGAATGTTAGTGTATATAATCCTAGAATTAAAGAATGTTGCAATATTCCTAATGAATATTTAAATGTTGCTACAAATTTAGTAAATAAATTGAGATATGTGAAGCAAATGTGTGAAAAATGGAAGATGGAAGAGTTTACAGTATTAGATTATCAAGAAATGTCACTTTCATCTATTAAAGTTATTTATAGTGAGGAAGAGAATGGTGATACTACTGCTGTGGATTTAAGAATGTAAAAAAAAAAAAATTAGGGTTATTTGCACTAACCTCCTCTTATGTTCTTGGTTTATTAAGCGTATCTCTCTTTGCAAATAATTACACTCCTCTGCTTTATGTTGTAAAGGTGGTTAGTGTGATAATCATTTACGTAAAACATAAAACATAAGGGAGGTTTGTTGGGTAAAGTGTAAATTTTTTTTCCTTTGATTTGTCTCGTTAGCAAAATAAAACTCACTAGACAATGTAACAATTAAACCCTCTTGCAATAGTTGAATTGCTTAAAATACCCCCTTCTGTGTATTAGCCGTTTGATGTAGCCGTTAGTTGCACTTTTAAATTTTATTTTTTTATAGAATACCCAAAATACCTCCGTTACACGTGAAAGTTGGTAGCTGTTACCTTTGCCATTCTATATAAATTAATATAGATAATAACAAAGCAATATATACAAATTAATATATACACATAAATGAAATATATTATTATAGAGACGGTTTAGCTTATATTAATTTTATACAAATAAATATATTAGTATACAAATAATTATAGGGTATTACATATAAATATTTTTAATAAAATAAAATAAAACATGATAAGAATAAAAATAAAAAAGACAAAAAACCAAAAAAACATCAAAAACAAATTCTTAAAAAATGAAAACATGAAAAAAAAAATTGAAGAACACAACTTTTGTTATTGTCCGGACAAAAAATATATCCACCTATTTTTAAGGGATACAATTTTCATGTTTTGTGGGTAAATTATTTATCCAAGTATTCACAATTTTCGAAAATAAACTTTTATAACATAAACCAAAAATGGAAATATGTTTTCCACTCAAAAATTGTCTGGATTTTTTTGTTGTTGTTGTACTAAACGCTAAAAGCTATTAATTTGATAATCAATGTATATAAATAAAAACAACTAGAAAAAAGTTAATTTATTTTTGGGGGACTTTTAAAAGCACTTTAGCATTAGGTTTTAGATGGGTATAATCATCATATCATATCTACTTTTTTTATATCATTTAATGGTAGAAACCAAATTGGATGTGACCGCATGATTATATTAATTTGTATATGAATCGAGGGTTTCCAAGTTGCATTACAAAAATTAGCGTTATTTAATGAACCGAGGGTGGGACCCTCCCCCCCCCAACATATTAGTATAGATAATAACATATTTTTTATTATTTTTTTGAACTGGTTTATTTTTGAACCGTTAATTTTTGAACCATTTCTAAGCCATTTTTAAATGGCCAAATTAGTGGGTTTTATTTTTCAAGAATTTGTTTTATTTTTATCATTTTATTTTTGCCTACGTAAGAAGGTACATACGCCGTTAGAAAATATATATTTAATATTAGTATTAACAAATTAGGATTAAAATTAATATTAATATTAACAAATTAACATTAACTTTTAAAATTAACATTAACATTAGTATTAATATGAATATGAATATTAATAGTAAAATTAAAATTAAGATAAATTAACATTAACAAATTAAAATTAAAATTAAATTAACACTAAAATTAATATTTAAAAATTAACATTAACTTTAAAAATTAACATTAACGTTAGTATAATATTAATAGTAAAATTAAAATTAAGATAATTTTTATTATATATATATATATATATATATATATATATATATATATATATGAGTAAGGATCCACATCCCCACCTATTGTGCATTCCCAAGCATCTCCATGTTTACAACCATTAGATCTTGTTTAAGTCATCTAATCTTAACCGTTGGTTTGAACAACGGTTGATAACATGGGGATGCTTGGGATGCAAAAAATACGGGATGTGGATCCCTCGTATATATATATATATATATATATATATATATATATATATATATATATACTGTTTTAAATTTAATTTTAAAGATAGAAATAAATTTATTTTTAAAGAGAGATTTATTTTTATTTTATTTTAAAAAGAAAATTTTGAAAGACTAATATACGTATGGATTTTGTTTGTATTTTGTTTGTTTTTGTTTCCGTAGGAGAGATTTGATTTTGGTTTAATCATCTCCTAAGTAGTTTGAAAGAGAAATTAATATTAATATTAAAATTTGAAAAGGAAATTAATATTAATATTTGTAAATATTTTTTTTAATGATATAGTTATTTCTAAAGATATATTATTTTGTAGATTTGTTTTGAAATATAAATTATATTTTAGATTTATTAAAAAAAAATTTACCTCTATTTTTTAAAACAAAAAATAAATGTATCTTTCTCTATTTTTTTTAAATAAATAAATAAATCTTTATTTTAAAAAAAATAGATAAGCCTTATTTTTTAAGATAGTGATAGATTTGATTTCTAAAATGAGACATTTAATTTTTAAAAGAGAAATAAATTTAGAGGACAAACATACATATATTTTCTAATCCCTTATGTTTGTCCCGTAAGTTATTGCGGAGAAGCTCTTTAAGAAAAAAGGAAAATATATATTGTAAACCTCCGAAATTTTTAATTTTAATAACCTTTAGAAATGTTAAATTCAACTAGATTGATAATCCAAGGAAGTAATTATGTTAAGTAAATATAAATAAATAAAGAAATCGATACTAAATTTCTTACTTTTTTTGTTAATGATAAATGTAAAGTTAAAAAAAATAAAAAAATAAGATAATGATTTGTACAAAGATATGTAAATTGGGAACGCTTGAATTTTTTTTCCTTCTTCTTATTTTCTTTTTATTAGAGTAAATGAGGGATACAATGGTCAACACAACACAAAAATGCAACTTTTTGATGTCCGTTAATAGAAATTCTCTTTTAGGGTGTCACATGAGCCTATTTGAAATGTTAAATGGTTTTTAAAGCGTAGAGTCTTAATTTGCACAAACGTAAATCTAAGAAAGGATTTTCTGCACTTTATCCGAGGTTCGTGTAATAAACATAAAATATAGGGGATGTTAGTGTAATTATTTATAAAATAAGGGGGAGATCTGTTTAATAAACGGAGAACATAGGAGAGGTTAGTGTAAATATGAACTTTAAAAAAAATGAGGAGATCACTTGGTGTCAAAGAGCTAGAGTGTAATGGTTGAAAGGAGATAGCAAAGTGTATTTTTTTCATAGATATCCTAGTATTAAGAAAATATTAATTTTATTTCTAGTATCAGGGATAATAATGATACTTTGGAAAATCAAAGAGAAATAAGACAAGTTTTTTGGAAATATTATAAAATTTTAATGGGCTAAGAATGATTTTAGTTTAAATGCCAATTGGGATAGAATTTATCCTATTAAAGATATTCAAGAGGAGTTTAATTTAGATGCTTTGTTTACAAAAGAAGTTAGAAACACAATCTTTTTACCTACCAGGGGATAAGGCTCCAGGCTTGATGATTTTCCTTTAATTTTTTTTATCAGTAGCATTGGAACATTGTTAAGAAGGATATTATGTGGTTATTTCAATAATTTATGATGGCATTCTTGACATGGCCAGTACAAATTATGCTCATATAGTTTTAATCCCCAAGGTTGAGGGTGCTAATGTAGTGAGTCAGTTCAGATCTGTTAGTTTAGTAAATGGTTCTTTCAAAATTATCATGAAAATTTTGGCTAATAGATTGTGTTATTCTAAGAACTAGGTATTTAAAAATAAATTGGACTTTGAAAAAAAGAAGCATATGTTAGAGTTTTATTGATTTTTTTTTGAAAAATGTCTTGGTAACTAGGGGTCCAATGGATAATGTTAAATATCCTAACTGGGACCTCAGCAATGTTGTTTAATGCAAACAAGAGTAATAAATTAAGATGTAAGAGGTTTATTGGAATTGTTCATATCTGGTTCATCCTTTCGAATTATATCACATCACGGATCCCATAAAATAGGATGAATTTAAACGATATTTTGTAAAATATGTAATTATTTTGAATATATTAACAATTTATTTATTTTTCGATCGTCTAGAGGGGATTTAATATCTCCTTTATAATTTGTTTTAGTGGGTCAAATGCTTAAAATGGTCAGAAGTAGTAATTTTTTTTCATGGAAATGTTAATTTTAAGTATTTCAGATATTTCATTTGATTCTTTAGTAAATTTTAAGTGTATTTTGTATCTTTTTGAAGGTGTTTCTGGATTAGCAATGTTTTTGTAAGAAATGTGTAATATGGATGAATGGAGATAACACATAAGTTTGACACGTTGCTGCATTATTTAATTGCAAAAGGGGCGAATTTTCTATGAAGTATTCGAGTATTCCTATCAAGAGTTCTAACCCAAACATAAATCTTTACCAATTTATGATCGATAGAGTTGAGAATAAGTTAGCTTCGTAGGAGAGAAAAAAAAAATTGTAAGGTAAGGGAGTTTGTCAAGCTTTCAAGTGTCCGGTAAAGTGTAGTGTTGTTTGTAAACATAAGATGGAAGTTTTGGGATTATAAATACTAGTATATATATGCACATGTGTTGTATGTATTTATACTATTTAGGAAGAGTAAATAATAATTTTAAAAACTTTTTACTACTTGAGAATATCACAAGTTCTTTATTTTTACTACTTGGAAAGAGCAATCAACAACCCTTAAAAAAAAAAATTCTATACGTAATTACCTAACTAGTCATGTTAAATTTAATGAACAATTTTAGTTAATAAACATAGATAAAGATATTTTTGGAAAAAAAACTTCTATAGTAAAAGCTCAAATATTTTGGTAACTATTGTATTCTTATTAATTTTTCTCCCACTAAAAACCTCAAATTTAAAGAAGAGTTATTAAACACAACCCACTTAACTCTCTCTCCAATCCAAACAAGGTTATATGTATTGACTCCTCTCTCCCTCACTTAACCCCACTTAACTTATTTTTTCTCCCTCAAAACAAGCAGACTGTTGATATGGTATGTTGGGTGTCATATTTAAGTATAGTATAAGCACATGGGAATATCCTGAGGACATATTTGGGATGCCAGAATATGTCACAGGATATTCCATTATGAGATTATTGTCATAATGATTGAAATCATTGTATTAATGACTGTAAGGCTATATAATGCCAATGAGACAATCAATAAAATTATCAACTAATTTCAACATGGTATCAGAGCCAAGTTTCCACAAACCCTAGCCGTCACCAAGCTTCCACAAACCCACAAGAGGATTTCCTAGATCTCCTCCACCGAACTCTTCCACGCCCCCCTCTTTTTTTTCCCTCTCGTCCGCTCCTAGATCCGAACATGTCCCCCCTTTTTTCAGATCTAGGCATCCCTATTAGGCGTTGCCTCGTGCTGGTACGGAGGAGGTGGCAGCACGCATGTCACAACCGCCGTCGCAGCAGCAGCAGTCGCAGCAGCTGCAGCAGCAGTAGTAGCCGCAGCAGTAGCGGGACGGGACAGCAATAGCGAAGGGCGGCCTGCGAAGGACGGAGAAGAGGAGAGGAGAAGCTGATGACACCTTTACTATGGAGGACCGGGCACTGGGAGACGTGAGGAGTAGAACAGAGGAGGCGTCCACCTCATTCTTTGTTAGGGGCAACGCTGCCATGTATGCCCATCCATCAGAAGGTACTGACGAATCACTTGTCCTTGCGTCTATCTCTTCCCTTAAATCATCATACTGGATTATCGACTCGGGAGCATCTCGGCATGTGACGGAGAATGCTAGTGAGTTTTCTTCCTACACTCACCTAGCATCAGCAGACAGCATTCAGACAGCTGATGGCACTTTCCAGCCAGTGGTCGGTAAGGATACTGTTAATTGTACAGGTTCAGTAAGATTATCCAATGTTTTATATGCTCCATCCTTTCCAGTCAGTCTCTTGTCCATTAGTTCTATAATCCTCCAACTTAAATGCATTGTTTCTTTTGATATTCCTAAGGTGACCTTCCAGGAGAAAGGGACAGGACGAAGACTTGGGACTGGCACTTGGCATGAGGGACTGTGGTACCTAGATCGAGAAGGACTGGACTCAGCATTGGTATCTATGGCAGAGAAGGCTGGCATGGAAGGACTGCAGCAGAGGACTGAGGATACCTTGATACTCCATCATCGGAGGATGGGACATTCTTCCTTTGATACTCTAAGTAAGTTGTATCCAGAGATTTATGCAAAAACAAATAAAGAGAAATTAGTATGTGATGCGTGCGAGTTAGGAAAACTTACTAGGAGCTCATATGTTGGCACGGGTCATAGGAGAACTTTTGCTTTTGAGGTAGTACATTCTGATGTCTGGGATCCATGTGCTACTAACACTATGAATGGTTATAAGTACTTTGTTTCTTTCATTGAGTGTGCCTCTCGTGTTACCTGGTTATATTTGATGAAAAATAAGAGTGATGTACCTGCTTGTTTTCGGGATTTCCATAAGCATGTCCAGACTCAGTACAAAGCAGTTGTGAAGGTACTGAGGTCTGACAATGGAACAGAGTATACCAACAGGACGCTTGCAGAATACTTGTCAGCACACGGAATACAGCATCAGACCACCTGTGCATACACACCAGCACTAAATGGAGTTGCAGAAAGGAAAAACAGACACCTTCTGGAGGTCGCAAGAAGTATGATGATCGACATGAATGTCCCACAGAGTCTGTGGGGGCATGCAGTGTTGACAGCAGCTCAACTCATCAACAGGATGCCCTCGAAGGTCCTCGGATGGAAGTCCCCATGTGAGGTATTGCAAGGCAATAATAGTGGAATACTCCCACTGAAGGTGTTTGGGTGTGTGTATTTTGTGAAGGACAACAGGCCATCAGTTGGAAAACTTGACCCTAGAGCGGTCAAATGCATCTTCGTAGGCTACTCGGCGACCCAAAAGGGGTATGTGTGCTGGAGTCCAGTAGAGAAGAAGAAGTTTGTCAGTATGGATGTCCACTTTCGGGAGCATGAGCCATACTACCGCCAGGACGGAACTTCACACAACACGCCTAATACTGCCAGTATTAGGCGAGAGGGAGAGATGGAGAACTTTGTGGTAACCTATTTAGAAGTTTGGCATGGAGGCACGGAGAAGGGACAAGAAGGTGAAGGTGTTAGGCCTACGGCTCAGGGAGAGTTACTTACCTACAGCAGGAGAGAGAAGCAAACTGCAGGACCAGTACCGACAGTGCCAATGCCAAGTCCCTTGCCTGCGTTCGTCCCAACTCCTGAGGCACCGACACCAACCCCCCTTCAGGTGATACCCCCTCCTTCACAAGATATCATTCCTATTACTACTACTCCTCCCACACCACTATCTGTACGGAGGACCACTCACAGCAATGCAGGAAATCCTCCAAACAGATATGGTTGGGATATTGCTCAGTTTATTTCTTATGACCATATCCCTTCTTCTCATGGAACATTTATAGCATCTTTGGATAGTATTACTGTACCTAACAATTGGCAGGTTGCCAAGAACGATCCAAAGTGGAAAGCGGCAATGCACGAGGAGTTGGGAACTCTGGAGAAGAACCACACTTGGGAGCTTGTGAGACTGCCAGAGGGGAAGAGAGAAGTTGGATGCAAGTGGGTCTTTACCGTGAAGCAGAACCCAGATGGACAGGTTGATCGCTACAAAGCTCGACTAGTAGCCAAAGGATATAGTCAGACGTACGGCATCGACTATGACGAGACCTTTGCCCCAGTTGCAAAGATGAGCACTGTCAGGACTCTGATTTCTCTGGCAGCGAATGGTGGATGGAAGCTACACCAACTGGATGTGAAGAATGCGTTTCTTCACGGAGATCTAGTGGAGGAGGTGTACATGGAGATACCACCAGGATTTTGCACCAATCAGACAGTAGGCAAGGTCTGCAGGTTGAAGAAGTCCCTCTATGGACTGAAGCAGTCTCCTCGAGCGTGGTTTGACAGATTCAGAAGGGCGATGATAGGGATGGGATATCAGCAGATCAATGCTGATCATACTGTGTTCTTCCGTCGGAGTGGAGGCCACATCACCATGCTTGCGGTGTATGTGGACGATATGATTATCACAGGAGATGATGAGCAGGAGATCGCCCAACTCAAAGGAAAGCTTGACAAGGAATTCGAGGTGAAGGATCTCGGCCTTCTTCGGTACTTTCTTGGGATTGAGATTGCTCGAGAAGCAGAGGGGATTGTTCTCTCTCAAAGGAAGTATGCACTGGACCTTCTCACAGAAACTGGGATGTTGGGGTACAAACCTGCAGCGACACCAATAGATCAGAGGTTCAAGATTGATACTGAGGCTGGAGAACCAGTTGATCGGGACAGATACCAGAGACTGGTTGGCAAGTTGATCTATTTGAGCCACACACGTCCTGATATCTGCTTTGCAGTAAGTGTGGTGAGCCGCTACATGCATGACCCACGGAAGGGTCATATGGATGCAGTGTACCAGATTCTGAGGTACTTGAAAGGTGCTCCCGGGAAGGGACTAATATTCAGGAAGAACAATCACGTGAGCATCGAGGGCTACTGTGATTCTGACTGGGCTAGTTGTGTTGATGACAGGAGGTCTACCTCGGGATATTGCATATTTGTAGGAGGTAACTTGGTCTCCTGGAGGAGTAAGAAGCAGTCTGTGGTGGCCAGATCGACAGCTGAAGCAGAGTACAGAGCTATGGCCTTGGGAGTTGCAGAGCTGCTATGGTTGAAGAATATGCTGGTGGAGCTGAAGCTGGATCAAGGAGCCAAGATGAAGCTGTGGTGTGACAATCAGTCAGCTATTAGTATCGCCAACAATCCAGTACAGCATGACAGGACCAAACACATCGAGATTGATAGATTCTTCATCAAAGAGAAGTTGGATAGAGGATTACTGGAGCTTGGCCATGTTCCAACCAGGGATCAAGTAGCAGATGGACTAACCAAGGGACTCGCCTCAGTGAACATGATTAGAGGATGTGACAAGATGGGCTTAGTGAATATCTTTCACCCATCTTGAGGGAGAGTGTTGATATGGTATGTTGGGTGTCATATTTAAGTATAGTATAAGCACATGGGAATATCCTGAGGACATATTTGGGATGCCAGAATATGTCACAGGATATTCCATTATGAGATTATTGTCATAATGATTGAAATCATTGTATTAATGACTGTAAGGCTATATAGTGCCAATGAGACAATCAATAAAATTATCAACTAATTTCAACACAGACCCTTAGTAAGAGTGATTTGATATGGAGTACATTGATTAATAATAGTAATCATAGAAGGCATAAATTAGCATAAAAATAAAAATCTGTAAAGCTTCACATTTCTGGAATGATGTTTGCAAGATCACTCCTATGTTCAGAGTTGGATAGATTAAAGTTTGTGGTAATGATAATACTATAAAATTTTGGCATTATGTTTAGTTAGGGAATTATGCTTCACAAACTGAGTTTCCATCTCTTTTAATGTTGCTTCTAATCTAGATGCAATTGTTAATTCTTTATATAATAGATCTTGTTTTTGGCAAGTTGGTTTTAGAAGAAGTATAAATAATAATTTGATGGAAGATTATTTATAACTAATGCAATATTTACAGGGCATTACTTGTAGTGGAGAGGATACCTTTAAATGTAGATGGAATAATACTGGTACTTTTACTGTTAAATTTTTTATGACTCTCTCAATATTTTTGGAGTGTGATGTCCATTTAGTCCCCATTATTTGGCACATGGGAATTGCTTTGAAAGTTAAGATCCTGTTTTGGTTAATGTTAAAAGGGAAGCTACAGTTGATGTTTACTTGAGAAATATATTCCTTGTGATACTAATTGTATCTTCTATGGTAGCACTAATGAAACAATAGAACATACTTTTTTTAATTGTGGCTTTGTTTCTCAGTTTTGGTAGTTTGGGACCTTTGGTAGGTTATGAGCAGAATGTATGATTTGCAGCATTATCCAGTTAATATTACTGATTGGTGGCTGGAGTGCAGGGTAAGAAATATTAGATCCCAGAGAAGGACGGAGGATTTTTTTTTTTTTTTGGTGATGTCCGGCGATACGCACAGGACTTTGTGTACGCTACGTTGCATATCATTTGGGTCCGCTAGCAATCCCAAAATTTCACACATACATCCACACCTCTCCCGCGGTTTGATTCCGAGACCATCCGCCTAGCCATGAAAGTTATATCTTTTCTCGCTGACCACAAGAGCCAGCTGAGTTCGATCTAGGAAGGTATATGTTAATGGCAACTTATATATGGTTGACTTGGTCATAAGTGAGGATATCTCGGTAAGCAAATTGGTTCAATTTCCAATGTTGGGTTTGTTTTTTTTGTTTCGGAGAACTAGAACATCGATGTTTCGGTTTCGGTATCGGGCTTTCGAAATATACCCGAACTAAAAGCCGATTTAAGATTACCTATATACCCATAAATTTCATAATTGTAATTTATTTATTGTTGTATTGTATTATATTGATTTGTAATCAATTGTTGTTTTATTAATTGTTATTGTTTAATTGATACAAAAATTGTATCTGTAAAATACTTTAGATGGGCCCGTTATGCAATGGGCCTAGCAATATAGACTATGTTGGTAATTTTAATACTAACGGGTTAAGCATTCATTCAGGTGAGCCTGGATGAGTATTTACCCTTTTGTCTAAAAAAAGTCTGAATTCGCGTCTTCATCCTTAGCTTTCTCCAATTATCAGCAAGATGTTAATGCAATTGGTAAACTGAGTGTAGACTCAAAACCTGGTCATTGTACCATTATTGTTTGGCTTTTGCCTTCACAACATTAATCGGTTATAGTCTGATCACCCTTCCAAGTTCCCAAAACATCAATGGAAATTACAATGTAGTAAACACCAAAACAAGAGTCAAGCTAATCCCCGCGGCACTTACTTCCATTCATAATAGATAGGTATAGGAAGGGTTAGAACCTAGCTAGCATTTTCTTTTTCATAACATTTTGAACAGATATAAAGACATGAACTATTAGTTGAAGTTCCAGTCTACTTTCCAAATTCATCCTTCATGATTAGAAGTGATCGACTCTCGAATCTAATGGCACTGTTCAAATTCATTTTGGTGTAAACTCTTGCTATATATGATTAATTGCTTCTAATAAGATGCAGAAAAAAAGGGGTATATGTTCGAGATTGGCAGTACTAGGATGTCATATATATGATGCACTAGCATGTTTTGTTGATGGCAATCATCTATCTTCAATAATTCTAGTCTCTAGGTTCCAACTTTCAAACCTTCCTACCTATCTAGTATGAAAGTATGTATGACACTGGAGGCCTGCTTGACTTGTGTTTTGGCACGTCTTCGCTGTATGCTCCTACCTGGATGCTAACTATATCAAATACAAACAACCAACTTTGCTTATGTCTCTAGTCATGCTCGGAGCAATAGCAGTGGAGTTGCTGACCGAGATGAACCAATGTATTTTGGCACTAGCTTTTGCGATGCATCTCTTTGGATAGTTATATGTTCATTCAAGGGGTAATTATCTTAATTGCGAAGAACTTTCTGTCCTTCTTGTACTTCTCAGTTTTCATCTTTCAACTTCTAGTATATGTTCTTGTCACATATTAGCATTCGGCAAAAGAATTGGTAATATTGTGTGACATGGACATCCTCTGTGTATCTTGTAAATCTATAGTTAGGTTATCATATATCTGAGTAGATGTACTTTGAATATATATAAGACCTCAGTTCTAAAGGTAAGTTTTGAAGGCAGTCAAGGGAGTCCTTCAGTCTCTTGAACAGTTAATTCCAAACATAAGTTCTTGATTGTTTTTGTACAATTAATTTTGTTGAGTTGGATCCTTTTGGAACTCTCTCATTTTCAATATGAACAAAAAGATCGAACATTGATTGGTTTGTGAAACGTGTATTATGTCTTAATGTTTATGGAATATTCCTTCCCATTTATCATTATGTTTAAGAAGGGCAAAGGTGACATGCTACTAGGTTATATCTAGAGTTTTCCTTCCAAGAATTCATTCCAAGTTACACTCCTACTTATTTCTGCCAGTGCAATGTTCAAGTCTTTAGAGATCTTTTCCCAATTCCATCCACTATACTTTCTTGTGGCCTGAATATTTAAGCTGATATTGCATTGTAGAACATTATATACCTATAAACCTATATATGTTTTAGGAGGAAAAAAAAATTAATCTGGATCCTTGCATGGAAATTTTTATGATGACATAGCAATGATGAAACAAAACAATAAAAATGTTTTCAGCGTAAATTAGAAGCACGGATTAAATTTTAGTGGCGTGTACTAAATGTTTTCAATTTTATTCGCCAAACAAGTTTCAGATCCTCTTCTAGAATGCAGAGGAGAGAACTGTACAATCCTAGCCACTGATAACCTAGTAGACGGTCGAGATACCATCATCTCAGCTAGGTGAATCAAATTTCAAGGATAGATCAAAATAAAGCAAGATATGAATGAAACCAGTGGAAAGTGAGAGATTTTCCAATAGTTCCCTAGTTTCTATCAGGTTTCCATTTGCCAGCACAAGGTTATGCTTGGTTGGTGGGAAACTAAAAAAAATATGGCATGAAAACAAATAGAGGGGGACTGATTAACAACTAAAGCATCTAGATTTAGCTTGCAAGTTATATGCTTTCAGTGACTTGAAATTCAAACAGAATCTTAGTAAGTATCCCACCAAAACAAGCTCCAAATAACAAGAATCCAAGTACTTCTCTTTCCTAAAAATTTATCAAAAAATTAATTTTGTTTCTTGTTTTTGGTCATAGAGTTCCAGTCAACATCTACCAATTACATTCACTTGCTGTAGTGTTTTTTATTTAACTGAGTGACTGCTCAGTGCCAAATAGTGAGTTTTGTTCGCAAGAAATCACTGTACTTGGCTGAAGTCTATATAAGGAGGTCTTTCTACATGTTGAAAGCCAAAGCTAAAGCTAATTTCTGTAGCTCAGTTCAGTCCTTTTAACTATCTCTCTCTCATTGTTATTGTTATTGTTTTTTTATTTTTTATTTAAATATAATCAGTAGTTATTAATGTATGTTTGAGGTATATGGCATATCGGGGTTCCCCTCACACCACGTGAGGAAGCGGAGAGAGCAATTTCTCTCTCCCTTTCTTGCTTGGAGTGAGGGGAGCTCCAATAGCTCTCCCACCCCCTGTCACACACAAATACACACAATTTTATTACAGTTTTTGCATAATTTCCGCTCTCTTTTTCATGTTTACATATATAGGAGGAAATCTTCTTTAGATCTCTGAGACTTTTTCGTAGTATGATGTAAGTATACCTCCACCTTTCAACTCTTGCCAAGGTTGAACTGTTTTTTTTTTTCTTCTCTTTATTTCTACGTTGTATGTATGAACGAATCAAATAAAATTAAAAAAATATGTATACCACATATATAGAAGTCATTGTATTTTGCATGGTATAATGTTTTATCTTGTCATGTAACTTGAACCAAAGAACTGAGTTAATCAAGATACTTGATACTCATCTTTATCTTAGTAGAAATAAGGATGAGATCCTTTATCTAAAAAAAAAAAAAATTTCGATACTCATACAACTATGTAGCCTGGGTTTGTGATTGTTCATTAGAATGTTTCAACTTATCTTTACTATTTAAGTAGAACACGTTTAAATTATGCTTGAATTCATGATTGATTAATTCTTTCAATTTCTAGGTAATGTTAATTTTCTTTTTCTCCACTCTTTGTATGGGCATTGAGTGAGAGATAAGGGGTTGATGGGTTTTTTTGGCCTTTTTTTGTTAACATCGTTAGAATATTAAGTAGTCTAATTATAGCTAAGATATTTATTGGTATAATATTAAAGTATAAGATATCAAGTTGAACAACTTAAATAAATGAGGGTATTTAGTTGAAAATAAGCCTACAAATAACAACTTGATGCATGTGGGACTGTGCATGTGTGGTCATAAGTTAAAAGACTTTAGGTCTGATATTTTAACGATTAGCATGTCATGTCTAATGTTTTTAAGGGTGTCCATGGCAAAGACTGAGAATGAGCCTCCCTATTAGAGTGCATACTCAAAAAACTACTGCATGACGAAAGGCCCATGCATTTCCATATTGATAATGGGTATAGGGAATCAAGTTGAACAACCTAAATAATTGAGGGGATTTAGTTGGGAAAAAAAAAAATCTAAAAAACAACAACTGGAAGCATGCATGTGGTACTGTGCATATATGGTCATAAATTAGGAGAAACGATTTTAGGTGTTATATTTTAACAATAAGCAAGGTTTGTCCAATGTTTTTAAGGGCCCTTGGCGAAGACTCGGACTAAGAATCCACACCCCCCTTCTCTTATGGTATTTTCCACTTGGCTTTGGGAGTTTTAGTCACACATTGGAAAACTACCAATGTGTATATCTCAATATATAGCTATGCTTAGTATTGGTATATGCACATGGGGTGGAGGTCCATGTGGGTTGACTTTTCTTAGAGGATTTAAGTGTGAACTCCATTATGACAATCTTTGTTTTGTCACCACCTTTGGAAAGTTTCCCTTAGGAGCTAAGCCCGCGACTCCAACTCGGGCTCAGGCTCAAGGGCGCAAAGTGGCGCTTTGTTGGCGCACTTACACTTTGCACGTCAGCATCATCGCATGGCCCTTGGACGCATGCTTCGTGGAGCGCATGCAGTCAGGTGCCCATGCTGCCAGGTGCGCATGCGGCTCGGTGCCCATGCGACATGTGGAGAGTCTGACGTGGAGGGGACAGGGCCTGCTTTCGGCGTTTGGCGTCGTTGTTTGCCTCGTGCAGTACAGCGTGTCAGGTGGCACGAGCGGTTGCTTTCAGCGTTTGGCGGCGCTGTTTGCCTCGTGCAGTGCAACGTGACTTGCGGCGTCGACGGCTCTGACACCCGGATTTGGGAGATCTGGTCGGTCAACGCTTATGCAGCCCTGAGTTTTCTCAGGCCGCATAGGAGTTATTTTCTTCTATTTATATAGAGGACCTTCTCTTTCATTTGAGGAGAGAGAATACAGATGGAAAACCGAGAACACCAGATCATATGCGGCCCAGAGTGTCTCCCTCTCACATGGTATTTTCGAGTATTTTCGAAGGTGACTTTGAGCGCTCCAGAAGTTCTTTTGTGAACTTACTGGTTCCTGTGGGCAGATCGTCTATACGGCGAATATTGCTTTGAGCAACGGTGGTTTTGATCACCCCAGCAAGGAGCTTCTCTTCAGTTTTTTTTGCTTCGTTCTTTCTCATTGTAGTGTCTGTCACGCCCCAATCCCAAAATACCGAGGGACCGGACGCGTGATAATGGCCAGCAGAACACACCGATGGACAAACCCAATTTAATGGATCCATCGGGGCATGCTTAAGCTGTAATATAAGAATATGTAGGTTCAATGATACAAGTCACAGTCTAAGCTAATCTCATCCACAACAGATAATCACATATCAAATGCAAGAATAATGCAAATAGGAATAACTAACAAATCTCAATAAAAGTGTCTCGGAGAACAATCCGAGAACAAGTCTGATACATCAATGCAATAGACTGGAAATAAAGGAACTGGAAATAGTAATAAATGAGTATCTCAAGGCAATACCCAGGAGAAGTCCTCTAGCACAATCTCGTCCTCAGGTGTCGGTACAGCTCCTGTATCAGCTCCTGCTAATGCTCCTGTACTGTATAACTCTGGGTGGATCTCCTCTACTAATCCTGGGGACATAATCCGGATCCAGGTCCTCAGGGGACAGCAAGGTACAGAAAATACAAGCAAAAATAAATGCAGTGCAGCAGAGAATGAAATAAATAGGGTAAGCTATATAACCATCTATGTGGATTGCAAGAGAGAACATCAATGGTACTCAGGTTGAAACAACTACAAGCTCTGTGTAGGGGAGCCGATAGCGGTGGTATCATGAGGTGGTCTAGCTCAGCGGGAGACTGAGTAGCCGGCATAATATAGTCAACCTGTAGTCTGCGGGTCTCTCCAGCAATAGATGGAACAATAAGGGAATACTAAATAACCAGCTAAGTGATATGCAAGCTGAGAGCAGCACTAGAACTCAGGCTGACGCCGCTACAAGCTCTGTGTCGGGGAGCCGGTAGCAGCAGTAATAATGAGTAATGGGCCAAGCTCGGGCTTCAGAGTCTTGTGCCTCACAATAATAGGGGTGTATATATATGGTCAGCCTGTAGCCTGTGTGTCTCTCCCCACCCAATGTAATCATACGTCTCATGTCCATGATGCCTCATGTCCATGTCACGCACGATCGTATCTAATGCAGAAGTCATAGAGTATCTAGGAATATAATGTCAATGCCATAAAGTCTGTATCCTATACAGAATCACCATGAATATCTCAGAAAGATCCTGTCCATGAATAGTGTCAAGTGTCCTGGGTTATAGTGTACTTGATAAGACAAGTACGAGAATGTAAAGGGGTTACGAATGTCCATCTCTAGATGACAATACACAACACCGCGTACGGTGTTGGCACCCGACTAATAATCGGACGCTAAGTACGTCACACGGTCCTAGGTCAAGCATGCACAGCAATATAATGAATTAAGAAAATGCAACAAGAAATGTAAAGTTGGCAAGGTATACTTGCCCACTGATATATAACTAAGTCAAGGAAGTAAGTAGCAAAGCTGCATGTTTGACAAGGTACACTTGCCTGGGGTCCTGGCTCCAACTGTAGCTCTGGTCTCAGTGTGATCTGTAGGTACTACTCCGGTTGCTGCAATAAATATCACCATTAGATTCAAAAAATATCAAATAGCTAGAAACGCCTGTCCTTGAGTCCAATTTGGACACAAGGGCAAAAATAACATTTTCGGGCCAAGGCGGGGTCCACATGTGGGCCACTTTGCACCGAGAAGCGTGTCAGGGTCAAAGGTCTCCAAATCTGTCTAACTTAGTGTCAACAAGTCAGAAACAATGATACGAACCCAACGGAACTTCCAGAATTGGATTCCGATGAGCCGATCACAAAATCGCCCGTCAAGTGGAGCCTGTGGGGCCCACGATACGCGATTTTGTCAACGTTCTCAGAATCGAACCAAACTTGGGTCACAGGACCAGCGTATTGCTACGAGTCCGATGGCGCAAGTTTCGTCTCGATCCGACGTGTGTACACAAAGTTACAGCGTGTTCCAGAAAGGTCGGATACGGGGTGTCGTCGGCGGATACGCGTTGATTCCGGGGTGCACGCACCTCCGAATCGACTTCTGCGAAATCCCACACGACCGTATCAACGACGCGCACAGTTCGGTAAAGACCGCGTGCGACCAAGTCGTCCCGGTTGGCGGGGCGTACTCAGTTCCGGGGTGAAACAGGGCGTTGTTTTTCCTGTTTTTGGATCGCGGTGTGCGATCACCACAGGACGCGATGAACCGAGCGGGTTGCACGGTCACCAAGAGGGTTATACAGTCTACGCTACGCAACTGACGGAAACGAAATCGGAATTATGAGGAGAGAGGAAACGTTACCTGAACAGGGCTCCGTGAACGTTGTTTCTCACGTGTCCAAGACGTGTCTGAGTCGTCTACTTCGAGTCCTGCGTCCTGTGTCCGGTGTCTGATGTAGGATCCTGCTGCTCTAGGGTTAGGGTTTCTGTCGCAAGGCGCCGGGGCTCGCCGGAGTAGGACGGAGACGTCGACGGGATCGGGGGTGACGGGGGAGGCGGCGAGGCTAGGGGTTTGCACGGGGGCTGCTCCGGTTGCTGGCGCCGATGGGGAGAATCGGTGAAGGAGTCGGCTTGTGGAGGTGGTGTTGGTGCCTTGCAGCGGCGTGCTGTCGTCGGTCGAGGGAGAGATGGGAGAGGTCGAGGGGAGGCAGAGACTCGGGTAGGGGACGAAGTCGCCGAGGCGGCCTAGGGTTCAGACGAGGGCAGCGTGGCCGAGGAGGAGAGGGAATGTGTCAGCGGAGGAGAGGGGTTTAGGTTCGGGGATGAGGACGGAGGCGGTCGGGGGTTGAGCGGGGGAGGCGTGGCCGGGCAGAGCGGAGCGGGAGGTCTGGGCTGCGGGCTGAGGGCGGAGGAAGAAGGTGTCGGGCACGGCGGGGGGAAAAATAGGGTTCAGGGGAGAGAGATGAGGTCGTCGACGGCTGAGGGTTCAGCGGCGAGGCGGGGAGGAGACGGACGCGGGCGGTGCGCCGGAGTCGGGCTGTGCCGCTGGGTCGGAGGAGCGGCGCCGGAGTCTCGCCGGAGGCGGCTGGGGAAAGGGTAGCCTCTGGCGGCTAGGGTTAGGGCTAGAATTAGGGATTTTGGGATTATTTTAGGGATTAGGGATTTTTGGTAATTCTTCTTTTTCTTTTGTGGAGAAAAACTTAGGGAATTAGGTATTTATACCTACAGAAATTGGACTAGGGTTAGACCTAGGATTTGGGCTGGGTCAACGCTCCTTGGGCTTGGCTTCGGCTCTCATGGGGATGTCGGGCGTTGGCACTAATTTAATTCGGTTTAATTCTACATCGGTTTACAGGGCTCTAGAAATGATTCCGGAGTCCAATAAATCCGCAGAAAATTACCCTGTGTCCGGTTTCTCATTTTACACCATAAAATATTTTTTCCATAATATTTTAATATGAATTAACCGAAATAAAAAATCATTAAATCAACAAAGGCCTAGGTTTCAATTCCCGAAAATTTCAGAAAAAATTGGGGAAAAATCCAAATTTAAAATTCTGAAAATCCGGGGGCTTACAGTGTCTGCGAATGTAAAGAAAATAACATTTTACTTGTTGTAATCTTTATTTTTTTCGGAGCCTGTTTGTAACATATTCTTGGTTTGTGCTTCGTTGGAATCGAGTAATATCAGATGATGAACTCTTGTGTGAATCTCTGATCTCGACGACAACTTGGGTTCCAGTAGAGAGCGAACCTTCAGGTCTCGCTAGCATCTCTGCTATGGCCCGCGTTCTACCATCTTTTGATCCATCTCGGGACCAACAATCTCAAAGCAAGATCCGAAAAAAGATGTAGAATATCCGATCAAATCTTCTCGGCAACAAGTTTTCACAAACTTGAGAAGATTGACGGGATATACTTCGAACATTTGGATGAGGGAATGAGTCATTTATCAAATGTTGAACGTGAGTTGTCTGTCACGCCCCAGTCCCAAAAATGTCGAGGGACTGGACACGTGGCAATGGCCAGCAGCACGTACCGATGGACAACCCAATTTAATCGATCCATCAGGGCATGCTTAAGCTGTAGTCTAACATGAATTAGGGCAATTGTTACAAGTCATGGGTTATTCTATTCTCATCCACAACAGATAATCACAGATTAAAAGACAGAGTAATGCAAAGAGAAATAACTGTCAAATCTCAATAAATTCCTCGGGAAACAATCCGAGAGTATGTCTGGTACAACAATGCAAATAGACAGGAAATAATCAACTGGAATAGAAATAACTGACTACATACGGCCAATGCTCAGGAGAAGTCCTCTGGTACGATCTCGTCCTCGGGTCCTGGTACAGCTCCTGGAAGTGCTCCTGTACGGTGTAGCTCTGGATGGATCTCTCCTGCTATACCTGGGGACATAGTCCATTCCAGGTCCTCAGGGGACATAACAAGGTACAGAAAATACAAGCCAAAATAAATGCAGTGCAGGAATTAAATAAGCAATAGGACAAACTATGTAACCAGCTAAGTGAGATGCAATATGAGAGCAGCACGAGAAACTCAGGCTGAAACTACTACAAGCTCTGTGTCGGGGAGCCGGTAGCAGTGATATCATGTGGTTGTCTATCTCGTAGTGAGACTAAGACGCCGGCATAATACATATAATATCAACCTGTAGCCTGTGTGTCTCTCCCCACCCAATGTAATCACGCATATCATGACCATAACGTCTCATGTCCATGTCAGCGGGATTATAGCTAATGCAACAAGTCATACTGTCTATAAATAAATACCTCTGTCAAGTCTTGTATCCTATACAGAATCACCACGAATATCTCGAGAAGACTCTGTCTCATGAATAGTGTCAGGTGTCCTGGGTTCTGGAGTACTTGATAAGACAAGTACGTGCTTTATCGGGCCTTGATATCCATGTCTATGTGACGTTACACAACACCGCGTACGGAGTTGGCACCCGACTATGATCGGACACTAAGCACGTCACTCGTTTCCTAGGTTAAGCAGTTAAAACATGTTTATAATTAATACCACAAGAAATCCATTAAAATACTATGTCAAGAATTACTGAGGTTTGGCAAGCTTTACATGTCCATTATTGCATAATTAATTCCAGAAAATAATTAGCAAGCTGCAGGGTTTGGCAAGGTACACTTGCCTGCGGTTCTGGCTATGTTTGCAGTTCTGACTTTGACGGGAATTGCAGGCGGTACTCCGGTTGCTGAAACAAACATCACCATCAGATCCAGAAAATATCAATCAGCTAGAAATGCCTGTCCTTGGGTCCAATTTGGAGACAAGGGCAGAAACGACAGTTTCGGGTCAAAACGGGGTCCACATGCGGACCCGCTTTGCACCGAAAAACGCGTCAGGGTCAAAGGTCTCCAAATTCACCAAACTTAGTGTCAACAGGTCAGGAACGATGATACGAACCCAACGGAACTTTCAGAATTGAATTCCGATGAGCCGAACACAAAATCGCCTGTCGAGCGGGGCCTGTGGGGCCCACGACACGCGATTTCGTCAACGTTCTCAGAATCGAACCAAACTTGGGTCACAGGACCAGCGTATCGCTACGAGTCCGATGGCGCAAGTTTTGTTTCGATCCGACGCGTGTACACAAAGTTAGGACGCGTTCCAGAAAGTACGGATACGGGGCGATGTCCGCGGATACGCGTTGATTCCGGTGTGCACGCACACCCGAATCAGCTTCCGCGAAATCCCACACGTCCGTATCGACGAGGCGCACGTATCTGTGAAGACCGCGCGCGACCAAGTCGTCCCGTTTGGCGGGGCGTACCCAGTTCCGGGGCGAAACATGGTCTGGGTTTTTCCTGTTTTTGGATCGCGGTGTGCGATCACCACAGGACGCGATGCCCCGAACAGTTTATCCGGACACCGAGAGGGTCATACAGGCTTCGCAACGCAATTTGCGGAATCGAAATCCGAGTTACGAGCAAGAAGATACACGCACCTGAACATGGGTCGAAAACCGGGCAAAACCGTGTCCGACACGACACAGGACACTGTGTCCTGTGTCCCTGTGTCCGACACAGTGGAGAGTTAGGGTTAGGGTTAGGGCTTCCGGCCGACTCCGGCGGAGGGCGGCGGCTGGCTGAGGCGGAGGGGGCCGGGGGTGCTGCGGCGGAGGGCGGCGAGGCGTCCACGGCGGGGGCGGCGGCTCAGGGCGGCCGGCAGCGGCGTCGTGGCTGCTGTTGCTGTCGAGCGGAGGGGGAGACGAGGGAGGCGTCCGGCGAGCTGGGCAGCGGCGCTGCGGCCGGTGGCGTCTCAGGGCGGCGGCGGCGACTTACGGCGAAGGGGTTCGGTGGAGCGTGGTGGTCGAGGGAGTCGACGGCAAGGGATGGGGAGGGTTTTATAGGCGGTGGGGAGGTGGTCGTGGCCGAGGGGGGGCCGAGATGGGCGGAGACGGTTGCGGACGTGGCCGCGCGGGACGCGGGCGGCGCTGCCGGAGGCGGGGGAAGCGGCGGCACGCGCGGGCGGAGCGGGTCGTGCAGAGCGGGGGAGGGAGACGGGTTCAGGCACGGGCGGGTCGGGTCTGGTGGATCCGACCCGACCCGGTAAGGGGCTGGGCCGGGTCGTGGGCCAGGGCTGGGTTTGGGTCTGTTGGGCCGGGCTGGGTATTTTTAAAAAAAAAATAATAATTATAATTATAATAATAAATAATTAACAGTAATTAATTAATAATTAAATAATTAATTAAATAAATACTGTTTAGGCATTTAAAAATAGGTCCGGGGTCCGATAAATTTCAGAAAAATTGCCCTAAGTCCAGTTTTTCATTTTACATCCAAAAATATTATTTCCATAATATTTTAATATTGTTTATTATCAATTAAAAATCATTGAATAATTAAAACCCTGTTTTTAAATTACAGAAAAAATCCCAGAAAATTCCAGAAAATTGTAAAAAATCCAGATTTTAAAATTTTGAAAAAATCAGGGGGTTTACAATCTACCCCCCTTAAGAGGATTGTGTCCTCGCAATCAAAGAATAATCGGTCAACAGAGATGACACGGTCGTAAGCACTGTTCGAAAACACATCACAGGATACTTAGGGAAAATATCGTTTCCCTAAAAATGAAAGTTATCCACTTTCCAGAGAAATCTAGTTAAAGCAAGAGAATTACAACCTTTATGAAAACCAGGTTATTATTAACAAGTTGCAACTTACTAGGTTGGGGCTGAGGTCACGAACCAAGAGGCACGAGCTACAACAAGACTAAAAACGGATAACTATAAATCACTTACGCGCATTGGCTACTCCACGAGTCTGCGCGTTCTCTACGGTCATCGCCAGGGCTTGTTCGCGTCCTTGCAGTCGATTCTTCTGCTGTTGAGCCTGCTGGAAGAGTATTTCCTGGGGTATCAGGGGTGGTCTCGGCTGATACCCTCCTGGAGCTGGTGGTAGGACTTCTTGAACTTCCGGTTACGGTACTTCCAATGCTGGTACTGGTAGCGCTTGTTGTTTTACCCTTGATGCTCTGTCTCGACGCTCAGGGCATTCCTTTAATAAATGCTGACTGGATCCGCAAACTATGCATAATCTCTTCTTTCGTCTGCACTCGTCCTCAGTATGGCCTCGCTTGCGACAATATGGACAAACAGGTATTGTCTGTGGAGATGCTCCTGGTGGCTGGTGTATGTGAGATCTTTTTGTAACTTCTTCTTGTAGTACTGAAGTGGAAGTCCGTTTCAGACTAGTCTCTCTCTTGATGACGCGCTCAATGCGTCGCGCTGCAGCAAGGACGTCCGAGTACGAAGTAGGTACAACGGATCCAATCAGTTTCTGTAGCTCAATGTTTAGTCCGTCGAAGAATTTCTCAACCTTCTCTTCTTCTGTCGGGATCAATGTTGGGGCGAAGCGACTTAGACGAATGAACTCAGCGTTGTACTCTTCCACCGTCTTGGTATCCTGAGTGAGGCGATTGAACTTGTCCCGAAGTTCTGATCGAGCGATGGCTGGAATGTACATCTCCTGAAAGAGTCTAGAAAACTCTTCCCAGGTGACTCGGTCTGGTCCGAGCCGTGCTTCCTCAGATAGCCACCAGTGATGTGCATTGTCCGTCAACTGCATTCTTACGGCAGTCATCCAACGTTCCTTTGGGAGTTCAGCTGCTTCTAATTGATGTTGAGTGTTGGTGAGCCACTCATGAACTTCAGTGGGCTCTTCTTTGCCTGAGAAGGTACGGGGCTTCAGTTGGCGAAAGTCGGTGATAGAGCCCGTTGTTGACCATCGAGCTGGTAGGTTGGCCTGCTCCAGAGCAGTTACTAAGCTGCGACTCAGAGCCTCTTGTTGAGCTTGCATTATTGCACAGACCATTTGAACCATCTGCTGTCCGTCCATGGCCTGCCCTGGTGGAATTACGGGCAGTGATGGAGTAAATGACGTCGTTGGTGGATTGTCTTCCTGCTGGATTCTTGAGGCATGTTGTTGAGCTGACTGTCCTTTATCTACTGGTATTACTTCATCTTCGTTGGTTACCTCAGCAACTCGTGGTGACGTTATGGGAGTTTCGTCGTTTGCTCGTGAATCCATAACCCTGCAATCAAAATAAACAATAAGAGGCGCACAGGAATCAAGGCAGGATGCAAGTCAAGAAATTAATTCGAAGTCGATATGGATATCAAGAACGTTTCAAGCAAGTGGATGAGATCCTAAAAACTTATCCTATTTTATAGCAGGCCTGTTCGATCCTTAAGTTGAAACCGAACAATTTAGTCGTTGACCTGCATGGGCCACCACAAAAACCATGTCACGCCCCAGTCCCAAAAATGTCGAGGGACTGGACACGTGGCAATGGCCAGCAGCACGTACCGATGGACAACCCAATTTAATCGATCCATCAGGGCATGCTTAAGCTGTAGTCTAACATGAATTAGGAAAATTGTTACAAGTCATGGGTTATTCTATTCTCATCCACAACAGATAATCACAGATTAAAAGACAGAGTAATGCAAAGAGAAATAACTGTCAAATCTCAATAAATTCCTCGGGAAACAATCCGAGAGTATGTCTGGTACAACAATGCAAATAGACAGGAAATAATCAACTGGAATAGAAATAACTGACTACATACGGCCAATGCTCAGGAGAAGTCCTCTGGTACGATCTCGTCCTCGGGTCCTGGTACAGCTCCTGGAAGTGCTCCTGTACGGTGTAGCTCTGGATGGATCTCTCCTGCTATACCTGGGGACATAGTCCATTCCAGGTCCTCAGGGGACATAACAAGGTACAGAAAATACAAGCCAAAATAAATGCAGTGCAGGAATTAAATAAGCAATAGGGCAAACTATGTAACCAGCTAAGTGAGATGCAATATGAGAGCAGCACGAGAAACTCAGGCTGAAACTACTACAAGTTCTGTGTCGGGGAGCCGGTAGCAGTGATATCATGTGGTTGTCTATCTCGTAGTGAGACTAAGACGCCGGCATAATACATATAATATCAACCTGTAGCCTGTGTGTCTCTCCCCACCCAATGTAATCACGCATATCATGACCATAACGTCTCATGTCCATGTCAGCGGGATTATAGCTAATGCAACAAGTCATACTGTCTATAAATAAATACCTCTGTCAAGTCTTGTATCCTATACAGAATCACCACGAATATCTCGGGAAGACTCTGTCTCATGAATAGTGTCAGGTGTCCTGGGTTCTGGAGTACTTGATAAGACAAGTACGTGCTTTATCGGGCCTTGATATCCATGTCTATGTGACGTTACACAACACCGCGTACGGAGTTGGCACCCGACTATGATCGGACACTAAGCACGTCACTCGTTTCCTAGGTTAAGCAGTTAAAACATGTTTATAATTAATACCACAAGAAATCCATTAAAATACTATGTCAAGAATTACTGAGGTTTGGCAAGCTTTACATGTCCATTATTGCATAATTAATTCCTGAAAATAATTAGCAAGCTGCAGGGTTTGGCAAGGTACACTTGCCTGCGGTTCTGGCTATGTTTGCAGTTCTGACTTTGGCGGGAATTGCAGGCGGTACTCCGGTTGCTGAAACAAACATCACCATCAGATCCAGAAAATATCAATCAGCTAGAAACGCCTGTCCTTGGGTCCAATTTGGAGACAATGGCAGAAACGACAGTTTCGGGTCAAAACGGGGTCCACATGCGGACCCGCTTTGCACCGAAAAACGCGTCAGGGTCAAAGGTCTCCAAATTCACCAAACTTAGTGTCAACAGGTCAGGAACGATGATACGAACCCAACGGAACTTTCAGAATTGAATTCCGATGAGCCGAACACAAAATCGCCCGTCGAGCGGGGCCTGTGGGGCCCACGACACGCGATTTCGTCAACGTTCTCAGAATCGAACCAAACTTGGGTCACAGGACCAGCGTATCGCTATGAGTCCGATGGCGCAAGTTTCGTTTCGATCCGACACGTGTACACAAAGTTAGGACGCGTTCCAAAAAGTACGGATACGGGGCGATGTCCGCGGATACGCGTTGATTCCGGTGTGCACGCACACCCGAATCAGCTTCCGCAAAATCCCACACGTCCGTATCGACGAGGCGCACGTATCTGTGAAGACCGCGTGCGACCAAGTCGTCCCGTTTGGTGGGGCGTACCCAGTTCCGGGGTGAAACAGGGTTTGGGTTTTTCCTGTTTTTGGATCGCGGTGTGCGATCACCACAGGACGCGATGCCCCGAACAGTTTGTCCGGACACCGAGAGGGTCATACAGGCTTCGCAACGCAATTTGCGGAATCGAAATCCGAGTTACGAGCAAGAAGATACACGCACCTGAACATGGGTCGAAAACCGGGCAAAACTGTGTCCGACACGACACAGGACACTGTGTCCTGTGTCCCTGTGTCCGACACAGTGGAGAGTTAGGGTTAGGGTTAGGGCTTCCGGCCGACTCCGGCGGAGGGCGGCGGCTGGCTGAGGCAGAGGGGGCCGGGGGTGCTGCGGCGGAGGGCGGCGAGGCGTCCACGGCGGGGGCGGCGGCTCAGGGCGGCCGGCAGCGGCGTCGTGGCTGCTGTTGCTGTCGAGCGGAGGGGGAGACGAGGGAGGCGTCCGGCGAGCTGGGCAGCGGCGCTGCGGCCGGTGGCGTCTCAGGGCGGCGGCGGCGACTTACGGCGGAGGGGTTCGGTGGAGCGTGGTGGTCGGGGGAGTCGACGGCAAGGGATGGGGAGGGTTTTATAGGCGGTGGGGAGGTGGTCGTGGCCGAGGGGGGGCCGAGATGGGCGGAGGCGGTTGCGGACGTAGCCGCGCGGGACGCGGGCGGCGCTGCCGGAGGCGGGGGAAGCGGCGGCACGCGCGGGCGGAGCGGGTCGTGCAGAGCGGGGGAGGGAGACGGGTTCAGGCACGGGCGGGTCGGGTCTGGTGGATCCGACCCGACCCGGTAAGGGGCTGGGCCGGGTCGTGGGCCAGGGCTGGGTTTGGGTCTGTTGGGCCGGGCTGGGCCGGCCCAACGGGCTGGGTATTTTTAAAAAAAATAATAATAATAAATAATTAACAGTAATTAATTAATAATTAAATAATTAATTAAATAAATAATGTTTAGGCATTTAAAAATAGGTCCGGGGTCCGATAAATTCCAGAAAAATTGCCCTAAGTCCAGTTTTTCATTTTACATCCAAAAATATTATTTCCATAATATTTTAATATTGTTTATTATCAATTAAAAATCATTGAATAATTAAAACCCTATTTTTAAATTACAGAAAAAATCCCAGAAAATTGTGAAAAAATCCAGATTTTAAAATTTTGAAAAAATCAGGGGGTTTACATTGTCAGAACCTACCATTTCACAGAATGGAGGAGTTAGCGTTTGAAGGATGCGCATTCCAGTTGGAAGAAAGATTACAAGTTGATCAAGGATTGCAGAGTATGCACATAACGAGACTTAGCGCATGACAGTTCTTTGCTGTTGGCAAGACTTGGTTGCATAGAAGTCTCTTGCCGCATGAAGTCTCTTGCTGCATGAAGACTCCTGCCGCATAAAAGACTCTTAGCATATAGCAGATTCTTGGCGCATTGAAGGTCCTGCCGCATGATAGAGGTGGCCGCATAGTGTCTTGGACGCATGCAGGACGCATAGAGGCTTATGCGCATGGCATGACTTGGAGCATGGAGGCTTTATGCATGAAGGTCACTGCTCTGGCAGGACTTGACGCATAGCTGAAATTGGAGCTTGAAAGCAGAACAAATTCGAACCAATATAGCAAGGTATAGCTAAAACTTGGTTCCTTTGATTACTTAACTTGGTTGCTATGATTGCGCAGGTTGAGTTATCAAGCGAGGTTACTGACTGGTGGGTAGACACTGGTGTATTCGGCCACGTATGCTCTGTGAAAATGTTGTTCACCAAGGAAGAGCACTATCTAAGAAGGAGGTCTCTATGGCAAACAAGTGTCAAGCAGAAGATCTAGGGATCAGGATTATGATTCTGGACTTCCGGCTTAAGGAAGAGATTGCTCGTATTTAGTTGTGTCACATCTGACTAAGACATGTCCTTTTCAAAGATTTCTAAGTTCAGGGATATCTCTAAGATGTGGGGGTAAGGAGGTGGAGACACGTAATGGCTATGTTCAGACATAGGTAGTCAGGAAGTCGTTTAGATGGATGACTACAAGTACAGATCCTATGGAGCTGGTGCGCTCAGATATATGTGACTTCTATTCTCCACAAAGAGCCGGGGTAAAGTTTATCACTTCTTTCTTTGACAATTTTTTGGGAAACGCGTTCGCATATATTCTCATAATCGAAGGATGAAGCGTTCGAGAACCTCAGGGACTTCAAGTTTAGAGCTGAGCGTCATATCGGTCCACAACTCAATAGACTCAGAAGCTATCAAGACAAAGTGCATCGTTCTTTGGATTAGCATCGTTCAGCCTAGAACATGGAATTGACTATGAAACATGCATTATTCTTTGGATTCATATCATTCAGCCTAGAACATGAAATTGACTATAGAACATGCATCATTCTTTGGATTCACATCGTTCAGCCTAGAACATAAAATTGACAATGGAACGACATCTTCGTACTTTCCCAGTCCTTTGAAGGTGCAGATAGGAAGGACCAACAGTTGACAGTAATGGTGATTTCTATATTGTTGTACAAAGGGTCTTTCAGATTGTTTGTGGGAGAATATTGCACTTACGGTCAGGTCCTTAGTACCGTTAGTCACTTCTGATGTAACTCTAGTTCAAAGTCAGATCCACATGAAGATCGTTTAATTATGGGGGTTTTCTGGAGGACCGTATCAACCAGAGTTATTGGCACTTCTATAGAAGAAAACGTAGTCCATGAAGGAGTTATCTTTTAAGAGACAATATTTGAACCAAAACTCGGAGAGCAGTCAGCTAGAAGAGTCAGGAGGTCGAAGGACCAAAGGTGATCTTATTACCTATCATATGGAGGTCGTACCACTTACCAATGATGAGGTGATGAAGACCAGGGACTCGGTCTGCTGGAAGAAGGCAGTCCATGAAGTAATTGACTCTATAACAACACTTGGATGTTGATCAATCTGCTTGAAGGAGCTAAACCTTTCAGATGCTTATATATCTTCAGTAGAGAAAAATAGAAGCAAACAAAACAGTTGAGTTTAAGAATAGGCTTGTAGCCTAGGGGTTTTCTCAGATAACAAGGGATTGAGTTCTTAGGCACCTCGTTGAGGGTGTCATATATCAGGATGATAATTGTCGTAGCTGCTATTCATAAGCTGATTGTTTATCAGATGAAGGAAGACAATCATGAGAGATTCATGGACAACAGATAAAATTATTGTCATTTAGGTTTGAAGACAGTCTGCGGGTTGGTGATATCTCAAAACGGCCTAAAGCAAATCCCAGGATGTGGCAGCAGAAGTTTAACGAGTCATCTAGTCAAAGTTGTCACAGGATCAGCGAGGCAGACTTGTGTGTGTACACAAAGTTCGCTGATAAGAAAGGAGTCACCTTTTGTATCTATGTGAACGACTAGCTAATCCCAGCTATAGATCCTGTCAGAAGATGTTATCCCTTACCGTGTTCAGCGGGTACTCCTTCACATGTATTTTATCGTGTATATCGGGTATTAATTTTAGTATACTTTGTGTTCACACACTGCTCGTGTTCAGTGTGCCCATATTCGTGTTCGTAAGGTGTCATGATTGGATCCATAAGTATTGGTTAGGGATGGGGGAGCAGGAGTTGGTTATGTGATCAAGCCCAAGTGTATTCGTGTACATGTTGATTACATATCACACGTGTAATCGAGTTACCATATTGTATTCGTGTTCAACCCAAACCGATCATATAATAAACTTGTACTCTATGGCACATTAGTTAGTTTATCTATTTTCTTCTAATTGTAGTTACTCTATTGCTTGTTCTTCATTCTAGTACATTACCTGTTCACTCTAGTTCATTACATTATGATGTTTAGTTATCTTGTATCTTTTCTATTAACTGTTATATATGCTCGATTATGTATTTGAAACTGCTTTCAGTGGTATATACTTCGTTCCAATCCTGACTGGATATATTTTTCAAATGATTAGCTTGTGGACCAGTGTCCCACGTACTACGGGCCACATGATGGAGTACCATTAGAGGATACTCCTTTAGAGCAGGAGGACCTAGCACCATATGCTGAGGAGGCCTAGACTTATTATTTAGACTTGTATTAGACTTTTATTGAGGTTCTTGGCATGTATATATTTTATTTTGAACTTGTAGATGTATTGTGACTCTTTTCCTCTGTTATTCCATATCGTGCTTATCTTTTTTAGTTTGACATTGTGATTGAGTATAGTTTACCATTATCATATATACCATATTGTTCCTCTTTTTGGAGTTGAGGTGATATTGATAGGTACCTTATATATATTGTGTGAGAAGTTTAGATAGTATGGATGACCCAGACAGTGTTCTACTGTCGATGCTGCGGCGTAGGCTGGGCATTGCTGACTATACGTACCCTTATTCCGTGTGCGGATCGTGACACATTTTTAGTGGTGGCCCATATTGGTCAAAAGTCGCAATTATAGCGATATCGTAGTAGTGATCACCTAGAGTACTGCTATGAGCCTATTTTAGGATATAGGATATAGGACATAGACTGAGAGTATACTCAAAATCACAACTAGGAAACAATTTTAAATATTTGTTTTTCTATCCTTACCTATTAAATGTTTGCTTTACTTTGAATAATTTTGTCCTTCTTTGATGATATCGTATCATACTCAATATTTATTCCTTGTTTCAATCTATCTTCTGGATGGCGCCGGAGACGCGTTCCCAGCGCTCAGGCACAATGTCAGCAAGGTCGGTCACTTCGTCGCCTATGAGGGCAGCACCAGCAGACATTGTTCTAACAGCTACATTCCAGAGGTCTGCTTCACCGATCCAGGTGGACGTTTCCGCAGCAGCTTTCGGGGGTGTTCCACCTCCAGTACAGAGGGCAGCACCGACAGTTTCAGGGGATCTTTCACCCCTACCATTCGCAGTCGATCAGACACAGATGTTTGCGCTCTTTCAGCAGATGATGGAGGCGTAGCAGTGCCAGTAATAGGTTATGAGGCAGGACCTTAAGAATGCTGACCAGATTGTGCTTGCCGCAGTCGAGAGAGTCGCCTTAGTCCAGTCACAGACGGCCCCACCTCAGTTCACCCTGCAACAGCCGAAGCCGGGGACTATCATAGATTTTAAGAGGATGGGACCGAAGGACTTTAAAGACACTGAGGGGATTATTTATGTTGATGATTGGATAGAAAATATTGAGAGAAACCTGCGGCTGGCACAGATTTTAGAGAGGTTACAGGTAGAGGCCGCATGAAGCATGATATTTGACATCGCATTGACTTGATTCAGGACGGACCCCAGGATCTCAGCACTGGGACATACTTGAGAAGATTTTAAGGAGCTTTTCAAGAAAAAGTTCTTTCCATATGTGTCTTTGACATCTCTAGAGAGCCAGTTTCAGTACCTCATTCAGGAAAGTATAATGGTGGATGAGTATGCGGCAGAGTATTGAAGATTAGGCCACTTTGTGGAGAGACAAAACCCCAGAGAAAGAGCCAAAAAGTTCATGAAGGGCTTGAACAAGGAGATCAAATCACATACAAATGGAGATCCCACCGCTACTTCTGAGGAGATTCTGAGGTAGACACAGCGGACAGAGGATGATCTAGAGCTTGGCTCCAAGAGGCTGAGGTACCTAGGAGGATCCCCAGTATTAACACGGGTCCAATGAAGTGGCCTCACTTTCAGCAGCAGCATTAGAGATACTTCCAGCAGTCGAGGCAGCAGTACGCAGGACCAGTTAGAGCGCCAGTGCAGCAGATGCACCAGATCCAGAGACCACCTATTCCTTGCCCATTCTGCAAGAAGCAGGGACATGGATGGGATGTGTGCAAGATAAGATTGGCCAGTATTTATTCTGCGGATCAGGAGACCACCAGTTAAGGACTTGTCCTAGAGCGCCAGCTCGTCCAGCTTAGGGCGGGGCCCATGCATAGAGAGCACCCGCGAGACCACCAACGGGACAGTAGAAAGGACCTCCCCTACCACCACAACAACAACAGTTCGCTCAACACCAACAACAGCAGAGAGGTTCCCAGTGACAGGGGAAGATTTTACCTTGACAGTCGAGGAGGAGGAGCCAGTTGGTGATGTTATTTCAGGTTCAGTCTATCTTAATTCTTTTCCAGCTCAAGCTTTATTTGATTCCGGTGCTTCAGATAGTTTCATATCTATATCTTTTGCTCTGAAATGTCACCTTGAGACTGAATCATTGGCGAGGACTTGCAAGATCACGACCGGGGGTGGCATTATCCTGGTCAGTGATGTTTGTAAGGATCGAAGAGTTTCTTTGGGAGGCTGAGAGTTGAGCGTGTGTCTACTCGTAATGCCACTTCCAAGCTACGACATAGTACTCAGGATGGATTGGTTGAGTAGGCAACATGCTAATATCGATTATCGTAGAGACAGAGTTTTATTTCAAGCGCCAGGAGAGCCAGAGTTTGAGTTTGTCAGAGGAACAACAAAGCAGAGCGAGAGATATTTCTGTGGAGCTATGGTGGAAGAGCAGGAGATGTCACATCCGTTGATTGTAGAGTATATGAACGTCTTTCTGGAGGAGTTATCGGGGTTACCACCAGACAGAGATGTAGAGTTCTCTATAGACTTAGTGCCAGGCGCAGAGCTAATATCACATCACGTCTATAGGGTGAACAATAGCGAACTGGCAAAATTGAAGAAACAGGTGGATGAGTTGCAAGACAAGGGCTTCATCCGCTCCAGTTCATCACCGTGGGGTGCTCCGGTATTATTTGTACTGAAAAAGGATGGGTCACTAAGTATGTGTATCGATTACAAGGTACCCAATAACCTCACTATCAAGAACAAATATTTGTTATCGCGGATTGACAATTTAGTTGATCAGTTGAGTGGAGCGAAGGTATTTTCAAAGATAGACTTGAGGTCGGGGTACCACCAGGTGAAAGTGAAGAAGGATGATATTCTGAAGACAACTTTCAGGACTCAGTATGGGCAGATTGAGTTCTTGGTGATGCTGTTTGGGTTGACCAATGCCCCGACGGTATTCATGAACCTGATGAATAAGGATATCATCGGTACTTGGATCAATTTATTGTAGTATTCATTGATAATATTTTAATTTATTCAAAGATCCTTTAATTTATTCAAAGACCCCGGAGGAGCATAAAAAATACCTAAGGATAGTTCTGGAGACCCTCAGGAAGGAGAAGCTTTATGGAAAGCTTTTAAAGTGTGAGTTCTTCCTTGATAAGGTTAAATTTCTCGGGCATATGATTAGAGGAGACGGGATCTCAGTAGACCCGAAGAAGATTTCAGCAGTCGAGTTATGGTCTGCCCCGAGTTCAGTGGCGAAGATCAGGAGTTTTCTTTGATTGGGAGGCTATTATCGGAGATTTGTTCAGGATTTTTCTAGGATTGTGGAGCCAATGACTAGACTAACCAGGAAGGACGTGGTGTTCGTCTCGACTGAGGATTGTCAGTCTGCTTTTGAGAAGCTAAAGAAGAGGTTGACTACAGCTCCAGTGTTGACATTGCCATCAGGGACATGGAGATTTTCTATATATAGTGATGCATTGGGTAAGGGCTTAGGATATGTGTTGCAGTAGAACGGGAAGGTGATTGCCTATGCTTCCAGGCAACTACGCCTGCATGAGAAGAATTATCCTACCCATGACTTAGAGTTGGCATCAGTTATTTTTGCTCTTAAACTGTGGAAGCACTACTTGTATGGAGAGAGGGTAGAGATGTCACCCCCACTTTTTGGATTAGGGGTATTTTCGTCTTTTCGTAATTAATGAGTAAATGATTGCATGATAATCAATTTTATTTAACTTACGGTGACCTTAATTGATTGTTGTACTTTATCGTTATTCGATAACTAGGACGCTACGCTAGCTTTGTCTTCCATCAGATTCACACCCTGTCCTAGACACGCCAGACCGTTCATTGATGCTTGTGTCCCACGTAAATCCAGCCCTTTGTACTTCTATTTAATTGTAGAACATCTTCTTGCATTTAATTTTAATTAAGCAAACAATAAACCTATTTCGTACAATTTTCGTAATTTCATTGAACCCATTCGAACCCTAGCCCATTGGAATATCTCCATAATAAGCTAAGGCCTTTTCCTAGTATTGACCAAAGTCAACATATTCTAGGTCAAACCCACACCCTTGTATATATATATATATATATATATATATATATATATATATATATATATATATATATATATTTACTCCTTCCCCTTAAACCTAAACCTAATACTCCCAGCCGACATCCCCTCTTCACCCTACTGTTCACCGCCGAAACCCGACGTGAACGCCGGAGCCGAGCGGTCAGAGTCGACCACTACTCGACTGTCGACCCCCCCCCCCCCCGCGACTGAACGCCGGAGACCGGTCAGACCCGCTGACCCCGAGCCGCCTGGATCCCATCGACCAAGCCCCGACTGCCCCGCTTGAGCGCTGAACCAAGCCCCGACTGCCCCGCTTGAATGCTGAACCGAGCCCGACTGCACAGACCGGACGACGCTGCCCAGACCGGATGACGCTGCCAGACCGGACGACTCGCCTGCGCACGCCGGACGACTCGCCTGCACGCCGGACGACCGCTGACCTCGCTGTACCCGACCGGAGCAGCCCTTCCGACTCGACGACGCCGTGACACGCACGTCTCATTCCCGCGCCCAGGTTCGAGTCCCCTCTCGCGTACGTGTACGCGTACACGCACACGCGTATTCTTCCTTGTATGCATGCGTATGATTAGCTATGATAGTATACACGTATCGTATGATGGTAGATTAGGGTGTTGTATGTACATATTATATATCTATATGAATATAAACCTAATTAGTATATATGTATGGTACATGTATTAGTATAGGGTTAAATGTATTTTTGGTATATATATATGGTATCTCTCAATTAGTATAAATACATATATATACGTATTGTATATATCTCCCTAGTATATGTTTAATATATATATATATATATATATATATATATATATATATATATATATATATATATATATATATATATATATATAAAGTATTAATTCTATTTAAAGTATATATATACATATGTCTATTATTTTGTAACTAATAGACATTTATGTATGATTAGATCATATTATAGATGACTTGAATGTAACCACGGATACCCCGTAATTACATTGACCTGTGACCATGTAGTATGTTAGCAGACTGCCATATGTATACTGACGTACTGGCAAGACCGTACCATTGACTGTCTGTTATGCACAACAACTACAGACGTGACCCCCCTAGCGTAGTCTGTGAGATCATGGTGTTTGATTGTGTATTAGTGTAATGTCTGATACAGTATTGTGTTTATAATATATTTATAGGACTGTTGGATCACTCAGACGGTACCTTGGAACCCGGATATTGGTATTGCCAGCTAAGGACCACAGGCGAGTACATTCTCTGACAGTTTCCATTATATTAATTATCTCTATAATTCTTGTTGTATAGCGTACATGACTCTGACACTGTTATTTATACGAGTTAGCATCATTGAGACCTGTCACGAGGAGTCGTGATTGGAATCCATCGTGCTAGCTGGGGAAACGGGAAAGTATTAGTAGTTTATGTGATCATACCCAACTTACATGCAGCATTAGCTCACCCACATTCACGTCGGTGCAGCCTTACCCTTACATGCCTCATCGCTGTTACATCTGGTTAGCCTGACCTGTTGGGGATGACCGCTAATCAATGTAATGAGTCATATAGTCCCAAGCCGATCACATGATATACTGATATTTCACATACTTAGTTAGATATTCTTGACATGCATCTCTAGTACATTGATCTAGCATCTCTACTGTTCTAGTTGTTGTTCTTATATACACTTACATACTAGTTCTTTGTACTTGCGTACACTTGTAGTTCTATTCCTTGTCAGATGCATATTGATGATGATGTTCCAGTACTTTATTCCAGCATTTCTTTTATTCCAGTATTTCTTATTGCCAGTATTTTCTATCTGTCTTGTATTTCTTTACACTGTGTTATAGTTTTTGTCAATATATGTGGAACTGCTGTTAGAGGTGTATTTTCGTTCCAATCCTGACTGGATATTTTTTCCAGAGAATCTTGAGGATTTCTGTACCACGCACTACGGACCAGGTATAGATGCAGACTATGCACCAGAGATCCTAGAGGAGACCATGCATCTAGATGAGGCATTGCCTACAGCTATCTAGATAGTATTTACTTATGCTTGAGACTTATGGAGGTTATTCAGTTTATGTTTAGACTTATGTTAAGTTTAATTGGAGACTTGTGTTGGACAGCTAGACTGTGAGTTATCTTTATGTTTGAGACATGGTGTTTAACTATGTCATTTCCTTTTATCCTTTATCGTGCCTTATAGTTGTTGTGATTGAGTTACCTTGTGAGATTATTGTGAGATGTATATTGACCTCCTTATGGAGATGGATATCATTGACAGGTGTTTAGCTATATAGTATTACTGTGACCTAGACAGCATTCTACCGTCGATGCTGCGGCGTAGGCTGGACGTACCCACGCTCTCGTGTCCCTATAACGGGTGCGGTTGCTTCAGCGTTTACCTATTCCAGAGTGGAAGTAGGAGCATGTGACGATGGACTTTGTTTTGGGGCTTTCGTGTTCTCCAAGAGGTAAATATACAATTTGGGTCATCGTAGACAGGTTGACCAAATCAGCCTATTTTCTGCCATTCAAAATAAGTACATCTATGGAGAAGCTCGCAGAGATGTATATGCGTCAGATAGTCAGATTGCATGGAGTTCCTGGGAGAATAGTCTCGGATCGGGATAGTCGCTTAACGTCCCATTTCTGGAGGAGTTTGCAGGCTAGCTTGGGCACTCAGCTCAAGTTCAATACCGCATATCACCCTCAGACAGACGGGCAGTCGGAGCGGACTATCTAGACTCTCGAGGATATGCTACGCACTTGTATTTTGGATTTTAGATTCTCTTGGGAGGATCATCTTCACCTAGTAGAGTTTACTTACAAAAACAGCTACCAGGTCAGTATCGAGATATCACCATTTGAGGCATTGTATGGAAAGATATGCCGCACTCCGTTATCTTATGATGATATTGGTGATAGAGCCTTATTAGGACCAGAGATGGTCGTGGATGCAGCTGAGAAGGTGAAGCTCATCAGGGATAGGCTTCGGGTGGTGCAGGACAGACAGCGACATTGGGCTGATAGACACCGGAGACCATTGGAGTTTTAGGTATAGATTTTGTTTTGCATTACTTGTTATTACTTATTTTAGTTAGAGTGCTAAGGCTGTGTTTCGTGCTATATTGGTGATCTGGTGTTCTTGAGGATTTATCTGACACGGGGCACGATTAGCTTTGGTGGAGGTGGAAAGCTTAGTCCACGGTATATCGGACCCTTCGATGTTCTAGAGAGGGTCGGTGAAGTGGCTTACAGATTAGAATTACCGTCTGTACTAGAGAGAGTGCACAACGTGTTCTATGTCTCGCAGCTGAGACGGTATGTTTCAGATCCTAGCCATGTACTAGATCACTCAGAGATCGAGGTTGGTCCGACTCTCAGCTACCCAGAGAAGCCCTTGGAGATTCTGGATGGCAGGGAGAAGGTGCTGCGGAACTAGACGATTCCTTTGGTATGCGTTGCGTGGAGGCATCACTCGCGAGGAGAGAGTACCTGGGAACGAGAGACCGAGATGCGCGAGCAGTATCCTTATCTGTTTAATCCATGAGGTAAAATTCTTTCTTGCTTGTATTGATTGCTATTGGTAGTTAGTTTCTTCCTTAATTTCGAGGATAAAATTTTTCTAAGGTGGGTAGGATTGTCACCCTCACTTTTCCAACTAGGGTAGTTTGGTAATTTGGCATGTGTATTTAAAAAAAATTTAGGAATAAATATTAGTTATTAGTATGCTATATATTTAATTGTGCCTTATATTATTTATTTATTAATTAGTGGACTAGCCTATTAATTAGACTTGACACTGGTGAACCAATTAGACTTGTCATGACAACTAGTGAGCCTAACTTGGACCCAAGTCCATTAGACCATTCTCATTAATTAATTAGAGAGCATTAGATTAATTAGAATTAGTTAGAAGCTTTCCAAAATAGCCCTTTCCTAATCCTAGTCATAATTAGATGGAGAAGGACAATTGGACCATGCACATGACTTAGGAAAGAGGAAAGGGGGCCGGCCACTATTAGAGGGGGCTCTCATCTCTCTCTCCTCTCATTTGCATTTATTTAGATCTAAAAATTATATCCCCAATTTTTTATCATTTTTTCCATTGAATTTTTACTCAATTTATCTCAATTTTCTTCTCAAATTTATCACTCTTGGAGCTTGGAGAAGCAATAGGCACAAGGAGGAGGAGCTTTGGAGCTAGAGATCGTGTTCGGAACGTGTCCAATTTTATTTTTATTAGGAATCTATCTTCCAATTGGTAATTCCTGAATTTTTCCTTATTGTAGCTTCTTAATCATGCATTTGACCATTAGGAATAATCCCATGGCATAGGGCTACCTATAGGAACAATTTTTAGACTAATTGGTTATGTATTGTGAGTTCTATGTGGTGATTTGTATGCATATTAGGGAAATTACGAATTTGACACATCAATTATGTGTCATGAGACCAATTACATCTAATTAGACTTAGATCGGGGTTGTGAAACTAAGTACGTGTCCATAAATGGATACGTGTAGGCCGTATCATGGTATTTATGATACGGTACGACACAAGGCTCAATTTTGGGTATTTTGCACAATTACTCATCATTTCTCATTATAGCAAGTTACTTTAGTTATATATATATATATATATATATATATATATATATATATATATATATATATATATATATATATATATATATATATATATATACTTGTGCTATATATATGTGTGTTTGTTGAGTGTTATGAGGGTGCATGTGTGTGACTGAGGTAAGTGAGAGGGAAGTCAAGATGCTCGGGTTATGTTGTAGGTTGCTGTGGGTTCAATTTGGAGTGCTTGTATAGAGAAACTGAAGTGTGTTAGTAGGAAAGTAATCGGGTTAATGTTAGACAGTGCAATGTGTGCATTGTCTAATTAGAAGAACTTAGCAGTAGCTTAAGAGATGGGGGTTCAATTGACATGATTGAAGGAGTTATACACAAATGTGTATCAATATGAGGGTGCACCAATATGAGGAGGACAGTGCACTGCCTGTGTACTGTCAGGTAGCATAACCAAACTGATGTAGCCGCATAATAAAGTGGGGGTATGATGTGGCTGCACTGCAGTACTAGTCTTGTGTGCACATGGTATATATTTCAACGACAGCAGTAGTAGTGAAGGATGTTAAGGATATTAAGGTAGCATCGGCAAGTTGCTGTCAATTATGTTTCAGTTGACTGATGCACCTATGAGTGCAGGTATTTTGAGAAGGGGTGAATGTTAGTTCAACTATACAGAGTGAACTTAGTGTTTAGCAGCATCAGTAATTGACTGATTGGGGTTCGGATATTTAGGATAATCGATATCAGTATATTGATATGCCAGTTAAGTATATGTACAGTTAGTATTAGTTGCAATTAGGATGACATCAAGTGCTTGGTGAAGAGAATAGTTGACTGCCCAAGAGTGCAGTCGGATTAAGCATCTGAGATGGAAGGGCAGTACCTTTGTGCAATACAGGTAGGGTTTGGGATATGCCAGATTGCACACCCAAGTGGCAGTATTCAGTCACCTGGAATCGAGAAGTAGGACCATACAACATCAGTGAGTGATAATTTGGGTAAACAGCAGCACTTAAGGGGATCCAGGTATCCTAATATTTAGAATAGGCACTGCAGTAGCAGTAGATTGTGGGCTGGGTTGAGTGAAGTAATTTGATTATGAAGTGCATGTTAGTTAGTATTATTTTTTGTTAGATGTTAGTTATTAACTGTTAGTTGTAGTAAATACTAGTTAGAGGCTTTCACTAATGTGATAACATTTAGGATATAAGTATCAGTTAGTTAGTAAATGTTAACTAGTTATGTATCAGTTAGTCCTTGTACTAATTAGATGTTAGTTAACTAGTTGATTGGAATAGTCCTAAGCATAACATATTAGATAAGTTAGTCCATAGTCAGTTAGTTTGTGTATATATACATGAGTAATGACCATATTAATTAGGATTGACCTAGCATAAACTAGTTAGTGACCCATGTGCTTAAAACCTTAGTATGGACCTAGTTTAGCTAGGACAACCTAGTATTGGCCTAGAAATGCATTTTGGGCATCCTTTAACTATGTATCATTCATTTACACCATTTAACTTGAAATTCCTTAATAGGATTGTGTGATGTATCACCCGGGTTTTTCAAATTTTTAAAAAAATAAATTTCTGGATTTTTCGGTGATTTTTTAATTAATTATTAAAAATGTTCTTCATGGATTAATATTTTTATGGATTAAATTAATTACTAAAATATTATAAAAATTATATTTTTGGGTGTATTATTAATTATTGGTTGTTGTGTAATTTTTCTGGAATTTATTGGGCTCAAAAACTATTTTTATTAAGCTAAAAAACCCTGTTTTAACTAAACCAGAATAAACCCACTTGAACCGGGTTGAACCGGACTGAGCCGGACCAACCCAACCCAGCTGAACCGACCCAAACCCTAAACCTAATGGGTCGGATCCTACCCGACCCGACCCGACCCTACCCGACCCGACCCGCTAAAACCTAATCCCTAACCCGTTCCCCACGACCCCCCGCCCCCGCGATTCCGGCCGACAACTCCGCCCACGTCCCCCGCCTCCGACTCCGCGGCCACCCCCACGACCCCACGACCCCCGGCGACCCTCACCCCCGCTCCACCGCCTCTCCCCTATATAAACCCCTCCCCCCGTTTCCCCCAAGACCCGACCCCGGCCACCCTCTTCACCGTCACCACCATCTCCCCGCTCCATCGGCCACGACCCCAATACCCCACGACCCCGCTCTGGCGACTCCCCCTAAGCCCTCCCAGCGTCGACGAGCTCCGCCGATGACCTCCCCGAGAAGCCTGCAGCCTCAACAGCTACATTAGCCGCCTCGCCGCCTCCTAACGATAGCACACGTCATTAAGGTACCCGTCTTCCCGCTCGTGTAATTCCCTGTACGTAGATCCATATTTTGTTTTGTCGAATCCTACACGTAGACTGCATGACCCCCTCGAAATTCGTGTAATTTATTTGGGGTATCGTGTCCTGTATCGATCGCAAACTGTGACGCAAAATCAGAAAAATAAACCCTATTTCTGAAAATTCAGAAACTGGCCCGAACTCTCCAGTTCACGACCGTTTTGCGACCAACCTGCTAAATATTTTCAAAATCCACTTGAACAGTTATTTAGACCACTTAACCAAGTTTTAAATCCTGTTTTTAGTTTATCTTATTATGTTGTAGTTTATAATTAATTCGAGGGAGAAAATGACCAAAATATTGGTTATTTTAAAACCCTGATTTTCCCGGAACTGGGTGCGCCCCGCTAAATGAGGCGACTTGGTCATGTGCGAACTTCACCGAAAGGTGCGCACTATCAATACGAACATGTAGAATTTTGTGAAAGTTGATTTGGATGTGCGTGCATACCGAAATCGACGCGTATCCGTCGACAACGCCCCGTATCAGCCCTGTTCTGAAACTCGTTGTAACTTTGTGTGTGCTCATCGTTTCGAAATGAAACTTACGATATCGGACTCGTAGCAATACGTTGGTCCTATGACCCAAGTTTGGTTCAATTCTGAGAACGTTGACAAAATCCCATGTCGTGGGCCCTACGGCTCCACTTGATGGACGATTTTATGATCAGCTCATCGGAATCCAGTTTTGGACATTCCGTTGGGTTCGTATCGTCGTTCTGGACTTGTAGACACTAAGTTTGACGAATTTGGAGAACACTGTCTCTGGCACGTTTTTCGGTGCGAAGTGGGCCACATGTGGACCCCACTTTGACCAGAAACGGTCAATCTTGCCCCTGTGTCCAAATTGGACTTATGGACAGGCAATTCTAGCTATTTGATGTCTTCTAAGCATGATAGTAATGTTTATTTCAGCAACCGAAGGAGTACTTGAAGATCCCATGAATACCGGAGCATTTTTTGGAAACCAAACCCCAAACAAGTGTACCTTGCCAATCTTGCAGTACTTGCTACATAATATTCTCTTGATTTATTTATATGATGTATCTGTTCAACCTAGGACCAAGTGACATTGCTTAGCGTCCGAATAATATTCGGGTGTCAACGCCGTAAGCGGAGTTGTGTAACGTCACTAGAGATTGATATCGCGACCCTATATATCTTCGTGCTTCCATTATCAAGTACGTCATACCATAGGACACTTGACACTGTTCGTGAGACAGAATCTTCCTGAGATATTCATGGTGATTCTGTATAGACTACGGGATTCGTGACATAGATATTACATATGCATAGCTATCATTATGACTTACTGCATCAGTTAGAGGTCTTGATCTTGCGTGACATGGACATGAGACGTCGTGGACATGAGACGTGTGATTACATTGGGTGGGGAGAGACACACAGGCTACAGGTTGATTATAATATTAAGGTGCCGTAGCCACGCCTAGCTAGGCTCCTACATGATATCACTGCTACCGGCTCCCCGACACAGAGCTTGTAGTAGTCTCAGCCTGAGTTCTAGTGATGCTCTCATGTTGCATATCACATAGCTGGTTACATAGTTTACCCTATTTTTATTATTTTATTTATTAGTGCACTGCATTTATTTGGCTTGAGTTATTCTTGTACCTTGTTCTGTCTCCTGAGGACCTGGAATCTGGATTATGTCCCCAGGTTTAGCAGAGGAGATATATCCCGAGGTATACGGGACAGGAGCAGACATTGGAGCAGTACCATCACCAGAGGACGAGTTGATCACCGAGGATTTCTCCTGAGTATCTGCTTTATCTACGCTCAGTTATTTCTGTTATTTCCTGTTTATTGTATTGATGTATCAAACTCATTATCGGGTTGTTCCCCGAGATATATTTTATTGAGACTTGATGTTGCTTTATGTTTCATATAGATTGTATTTATTTCTGTGGATGAGATTAGTAGCATAGACCTTTATTGTTATTCTACAGCTTAAGTACACCCTGATGGGTCCATTAAATTGGGTTTGCCCATCGGTGTGTGCTGCTGGCCATTATCACGTGTCCAGACCCTCGATATTTTGGGACTGGAGCGTGACAGTGACACCAGCTTGGGCATCGAGATACACCCTTTGCTCAGGACCAAAGGCGAGTATATCTCTTTGTTAGTTTTTATTTCATGATAGTGTATATATTATATGTTTTAGAACTGTATACTTGATTTTGATACAGTGGTTTCACGGACTGGTACTATATGGATCCTCTCAGGAGATGTTATCCCTTACCGTGTTCAGCGGGTACTCCTTCACATATATTTTATTATATATATCGGGTATTGATTTTAGTGTACTTCGTGTTCACACTGCTCGTATTCAGTGTGCCCATATTCGTGTTTGTAAGGTATCGTGATTGGATCCATAAGTATTGGTTGGGGATTGGGGAGTAGGAGTTGGTTATGTGATCAAGCCCAAATATATTCGTGTACATGTCGATTACATATCACATGTGTAATCGAGTTACCATATTGTATTCGTGTTCAACCCAAATCGATCACATAATGAACTTGTACTCTATGGCACAGTAGTTAGTTTATCTATTTCTTTCTAGTTGCAGTTATTCTATTGCCTGTTCTTTATTCCAGTACATTACTTGTTCACTCTAGTTCATTATATTCTGATGTTTAGTTATCCTGTATCTTTTCTATTAACTGTTATATATGCTCGATTATGTATTTGAACCTGCTTTCAGAGGTATGTACTTCGCTCCAATCCTGATTGGATATATTTTTCAGATGATCAGTTTATGGACCAGTGTCCCACGTACTACGGGCCGCAGGACGGGGTACCATTAGAGGATACTCCTTTAGAGCAGGAGGACTAGCACCAGATGCTGAGGAGGCCTAGACTTATTGTTTAGACTTGTATTAGACTTTTATTGAGGTTCTTGGCATGTGTATATATTATTTTAAACTTGTAGATGTATTATGACTCTTTTTCTCTGTTATTCCATATCATGCTTATCTTCCTTAGTTTGATATTATGATTGAGTATAGTTTACCATTATCATATATACCATATTATTTCTCTGTTTGGAGTTGAGGTGACATTGACAGGTACTTTATATATATATTGTGTGAGAAGTTTAGATAGTATGGATGACCTAGACAACGTTCTATCATCGATGCTGCAGCGTAAGCTGGACGTTGCTCACTATACGTGCCCTTATTCCGGGTGTGGGTCATGACAGGGAGGCGCGGGGAGGCCTGGGGGTGGGGGGAGCTCTACGGAGGCGCGGAGGAGGAGGGGGGAGGCACGGAGGGGAGGGATAAGGGGGTGAGGTGGAAGAAGGATAAGGAGGAGGAAGGCAGAGGAGGAGGGGTGAGCCTGATGGAGACGCAGAGGAGGAGGGGGTGCGGGGGGAGGAGGAGGGGGCGCGGGGGGAGGAGGAGGAGGAGGGGGGTGAGGGCTGGAGGAGGAGGTAGGGGGAGCTCGGCGGAGACGCAGAGGAGGAGGGAGCACGGGGGGAGGAGGGGACAGCTCGACGGAGGGGAGGAGGAGGAGGAGGAGGAGGAGGAGGGGGTGAGGGCTGGAGGGGGTGAGGGGGAAGGAGGAGGAGGAGGGGGAGGGGGAGAGGGTGAGGGCTGGAGGAGGAGGAGGGGGTGAGGGGGAAGGAGGAGGTGGAAGACAGAAGGAGGGGGTAGGGGCTGAAGGAGGAGGAGGAGGAGGGTGAGGGGGAAGGAGGAGGGGGGTGAGGGCTGGAGGGGGTGAGGGGGAAGGGCTGAAGGGGGGAGGGGGAAGGGTAGTTTAGGGTTTTTTTTAAAAAATTACCGTTTAATCCTAACATTTATCTGACGGGAGGAGATATTTTGATCGAAAATTTTATTGCGGGAGAGTTTATTTGCTCTAAACGTCTAAGATGTCTTATTTTGCTTCTGAGGCAAATCTAAGGAGGAGTTTTTTGTAGTTTACCTAAATAATACGTACCCGCATAACAAATATATGTATGTATATATATATATATATATATATATATATATATATATATATATATATATATATATATATATATATATATATATATATATATATATATATATATATATATATATATGTCCTTTCCATTGGGTTAGGAACTAAGTATCCAAGAAAAATTAGAACCGTGTCATCCCGACGGGAGCCCCCCATCGTAACCAACATGCCACGACCCCACAAACCGTACCGACATCACCATAACAACTACATACCAAATTCGATCCCCCCCACCTCCAAATCATGTTTTCTTCGTAACTAAAACCCAATCCATAATTAAACAACTACCACTATGATCTCCTCCACACACAAACATTATCAACTAAAAATTGAGTAATTTTATGCTAAAAGTATGCTACAAAGAATTAACAAAAACAATATGTTCCATCAAATCGAGAATTATTTTTGTATTTAAATTCTTATTATAAAGATGATGATGATTCTTGGTCATATTTTCCAATTTTAGGATGGTAGAAAAGATACGAAAAAACTTATTCTATACTTAGAATGGTAAAAAAAATACGAAAAAACGTATTCTATTCTTTCTTCTTTAGCACGTGATTTTCTAAAGGCTTCGGTGTCCATGCTATAATCGAAATTTTATTTTAATGCAGGTTCAAGGATGTTAAGCAAGAAGAAAAGCATGTTGCTGTCGAATATTTTGGAAGTATGTGTTTACGTTCAAGATTGGGTTTGTACGAAAAAATGGACTCAACACTTAAGAAATGAAGTTGCTGACATTAATAAACCGGACTTTCACTCTCATACTATGGACGACCCTACTGGAGGAGGAGGAACTAGACAATGAACTAACCAGAAGACCAAATACTTAAAGATTAAATTGTAAATAAAATCTTTAGTTTCATTTTTTTATTTTACCAAAAAAATGTTATATTAAATTTCTAAATTTAATAAAATTAATAAAGTTTTGAATTATATTATATTTTAAAAAATTTAAAAAGTTATTATTAATACCTTTTTTATTTTATTTTTAATCTTTTACCACGGACCAATCCGGACTCGGCCATAACCGGCCCAAGCCCAGCTTAGTTAGGTCCGCCCCGTTGTTTCTCCGGGTTCGGACCCTTTTCCAGTCAGAAGTCCCATTACGTACAATCAGAAGTCCCATTTTGCACCCCCCCCCCTCTCTCTTCATCTGATACTTTCCCCACTCTCTTCTCCTCCTCTTCGTCTTCTTCGAAAAAATGATTAGGGTTTGCTTGGTAACAGTGATTTCATTGGTTTTTGGGTATTTTTGAACCGATCGTTTGTTTATAAAGTGTTTTAAAGCTCCTGCTTGTTATTTTTTTTGAGGCACTTATTTTGATCGGCTCAAAATTCTCCAAAATCGATGTAATATAATTTTGGGTGTCTTTATAAATATCCCAAATCGACGAACTTTGAGCAATTTTATTATATTTATATCCTCACCAAAAATATATAATTATAACTACTAATATCTTACCCTATTTTTTATTTGTGTTTCTCTTCTACATTTTCCAAACTACGGCTACTTTTCCTAGTAAATTCTTAAAATCTTACTCTCCAACTTTCATCGAGTCATTTCTATTATTTTATGAGTTTTTATTATTTTAATCGAATATCTAAAATTTTCTTCTACTTTCATCCATATGTTTCTATTATTTCGTGTGTTCATATTATTTTATTTATATATGGACGTATATGTAATTTTATTCGTGTAATTTTTTAAAATCTCTCGTTGATGAATAACCTAGCATGGGCTGGACTGGTTTAAAAAATCTTGACTTAAAATTATCCAAAATCGTACCCCTCATGACTGTTGATAACCGATACTCTAAAAATACCTCATAACTGGTATCCCTACCATTGCCAAGCAGACCTTTATTAACTGCTTGACAATTGTAGGGGTAGCGGTTATGAGATATTTTTAGAGTACCGGTTATGAGCGGTTATGAAGTATTTTTAGAGTACCGGTTATGAGCGGTTATGAGAGGTCCGATTTTAGGTAATTTTAAGTAGCAGCTTTTAAACCAGTCCAACTCATATTTGGTAATTCATTAACGAGCGGTTCTGAAATTTTTTTGCACGAATAAATTTACCTATATGTCCATACATAAACATAATGGTCTCGAGCGCGGGAACTGTCACCCAGTCCATGCCTCGATCAAGATGAAGTCCATATTTAATCAAACTAATAGAAACACATGGAATAATAGAAACGTCTGGATGAAGGTATGAGAAAAAAATATTAAAAGATTATCGAAAAATTAGCCATAGTTTGAAAGAAGTAGAAAAAACACATATGAGAAAGAAAAAATAAGGTAGGGTATTAATAGTTATAATTATATTTTTTGGTGAGGATATAAATAAAATAAAATAATAAATCACTCAAAAAGTATCGATTTGGGGTGTTTATAAAGCCACACAAAATTATATTATATTGGTTTTTTCTTTGGGGGGGGGGTGGGGGCGGTGAGCCGAACAAAACCGATGCCTAAAAAAAATTAACAAGCAACAATTTTCATAAACTGTCGATTCAAAAATACACTAAAATCGGTGAAAATACCGATTTTGGGGGGTTTTACCATCGTTTGGTTCGCTGAAAGGGAAGGAAAGGAAATCAATTCCTTACTCTTTCCTTTCCTTTGGAAAATTATAATTTCCATCGATTTTTCTTCCGGTTTTTGGAAATGCCAAGAAAATTGGGAGAGAAAGTGAATCCTTTGGTGGGTTGAGGGAACCACTTTCCCTCATATTTTTTTTCCATTGGGAATCACTTTACTTTCCTCATACATTCTTTTAGCATCCAAACATAGGAAAATAGATGATTTTCCTTTTCCAATGCCATCATTCCGTGAACCAAACGAGCGTTAGGGTCTGCTTGGCAATTTTAGGGATAGCGGTTATGAAGTATTTTTAGAGTACCGGTTATGAGCAGTTATGATGGATCCGATTTTGGATGGTTTTAAGTAGCGGCTTTTAAACCAGTCCAACCCTTGCTTGGTAATTCATTAACGAGCAGTTTTGAAAGTTTTTTACACAAATAAAATTACATATATGTTTATATATAAATAAAATAATAAAAACACATAAAATAATAAAAACAACACATGAAGCAATAAAAATATATGAAATAATAGAAACGTCTGGATAAAACTATGGGAGAAATATTTTAAGAACTTAAAGAAAAATATAGTCGTAGTTTGGAAGAAATAGAAGTCCACGTTTGATCAAAATAATAGAAACATATAAAATAATAGAAACGACTGGATGAAAGTAGGAGAGAAATATTTTAAGAACTTATTGGAGAAAGTAGCCATAATTTGGAAGTAGTAGAAGCACAGATGAAAAAAAAAAAAAAAAGGATAGGGTATTAGTAACTATAATCATATATTTTTGGTGAGGATATAAATATAATAGAATAATAAAACTCCTCAAAACCCATCGATTTGGGGTGTTTATAAAGACACTCAAAATTATATTACACCAATTTAAAAAAAAAATGAGCCGACCAAAACTAGTGCCTCAAAAAAATTAACAAACATCAATTTTTAAAGGCAATTTCTATAGCCACTTCATATTTTGCTTGAGGGCAGCCCATATTTTGATATAAAAGCCAATAAAAAAATAGATTCCAACATTTCTCTTCTTCCCTTGCTCTCTTCTCCCTATGCTCCTTTCTTCCAAAACCTACTTTCTACAAATTCTCAAAACCTTCTACACTAAAGTGAAGATTGGAGATCAAAATAATAGACCCACTACACAAAAAGTTACAATATTCAACCGTTATTTGGTATATCATCGATTAACTATGACGATTAGGTTTTTCAAACATTAGGTCCACATATAAATATTAAAATTTTATGTATTTAATGTAGGAGAGATGCATCTCGAAGAAATTGGGACATCTAATACACTTAATCCTCTCTCCGCTACGGTCGAAAAACTCATCGGTTCTTCTGAAGCACCCTCGGTAATGAATTTGACAATTTATTGTCAAAATTTTTGGCAGTAGGACTATTAGTTGATAGTCCTATAAATAAGTAGGACTGTCAAACAACTGACAGTCCTATAAATAATTAGGACTGTCAAACAACTGACGGTCCTTTTTTTTCTTAGGACTGTAAGTAAATTTACAGTCCTGAAAAATAATAGGACTGTCACATTCCCTACAGTCCTAGTTATTTTGAGGACTGTCCCAATTTTTTGCAGTCTTAATTTCCTGCAGTCACTTCAATTTTAAATAGTTTTATTAACTTTAATTTCTTTTTTAGGGGTTATCGTCTTCCGATATTGTGGTACCTCCTCCAATTGTCGTTGATGTAGGCAATTTATTTTTGACCGATATTTGCTTTGAATCAGACGAACAAGCATTACATTGGTGCAGAAAAGTTGGTCAGGAAAATAATATAGTCATTGTGATATCAAGATCGACCTGAAACCGTTCGGTACGCAAAACTATAGAGCTTGGATATGAAAGAGGTGGTTTGTTCAGGTCTCATGGAAAGAAAGATATAGTTCCCCAAAGAAAAGTTCCAAACATAAGCGTTGGTACGAGGAAATGCGGTTCTCCATTCAAGATCTCTATTATAAACATAGAAGATGTAAAGTGGATATTCCAAGTGAAGAATGGAATCCACAATCATGATATTGCCAAAACACTTACGTGTTATCCCTATGTCGGACGGTTGAACAATGTTTAGCGGAAGATAGTTGAAGATTTTTCCAGTTCAGGAGTTGCACCCAGACAAATTTATTCCGCTATACGACATGAAGACAAGAATAACAAGTCAAAATAAAGTCAATCTACAATGCAATAGCAAAATCAAACGCCAATAGTAAGAAAACAAGATTGGCGATGCTGCAAGTATTGAAGTTGCGTGCCGATAATCATTATGTGGAGTACCATAGAAGACATCCACAGAGTAATGAAGTCCTTTCAATGTTTTGGGCTCATCCCGATTGCACATATTTGGCTCGGTCATTCGGTGACGTGTTGGTTCTTGATTGTACATATAAGATAAATAAGTTCAAGATGCCTCTCTTTCATGTTGTTGGCTTCACCTCTATCGAAAAAATATTTTCAGTTACTTTTTGCTTCATGAAGAGTGAGAAACTCGAGGACTACACATAGTCATTGGAAAAACTAAAAATACTTTACACCGGACACAGAGAGCCGTCTGTTTTTGTTACTGACAGAGAATATGCCCTAATTAATATTATAGCTATCGTCTTTCCTCACGCGGATATACTAATATGAACTTGGCATATCAATCGCAATATCCAATCACAATGTAAGCTGAAGTTCAAAAAGGTGGATGATAAAATTGACAAAGACATTTTCGAGGAATTCTACAGTGATTGGAATAATGTATGGCGAGCCAGTACGAAAGATAGTTACGACGCGGCATGGTACTTGTTGTTGAAGATGGAGGAGCCCAGAGACATGCCCGTTGGCTACTTCGATGTTCAAATCGACTTATACGAGTGGGCTATTTATATTTTGTACTTTTGTATAATTTTTTATAATTTTGTCACCTAGTTGATTCAAGTATAATTTTGTATCATTTTGTATAACGTTGAACCACTTTTGTATAATGGTGATTCCATTTTGTATACATTAAAAAGTTAAATAGAAAATCTATCAGTAAAAAATTCACTTTTGTATAATGTTGAACCACTTTTGTATAATGTTAAACCCCTGTCCTTTAGGACTACCAACAAGTTGACAGTCCTACATGGTGCTAGGACTGTCAACTACTTGACAGTCCTAGGACTGTCAGTCCTAGTATAATGTAGGACTGTCAACTTGACAGTCCAAATTGAAACTGGAAAAATACAAAAAGTTTTAATTAGGACTGTCAACTAGTTGACAGTCTTAACATCAATTAGGACTTTCAACTTGTTGACAGTCCAAATTAAAACTTTCTGTATTTCCCAAGTTTCAATTTGGACTGTCTAGTTGACAGTTCTACTTGAAAATATACAGAGTTTCAATTAGGACTTTCAACAAGTTGACAGTCCTAATTGATGTGAGGACTGTCAACTAGTTGACAGTCCTAATTAAAACTTTCTATACTTTCCAAGTTTTAATTTGGACTGTCAAGTTGATAGTCCTACATGAAACTAGGGCTGTCAAGCAGTTTATAGTCTTAGCATCATATAGGACTGTCAACTAGTTGACAGTCCTAAAGGGGTATATTCAGAGTTTCAATTAGAACTGTTAACAAGTTGACAGTCCTAATTGATGTTAGGACTGTCAACTAGTTGACAGTCCTAATGAAAACTTTCTATATTTTTCAAGTTTCAATTTTGACTGTCAAGTTGACAGTCCTAAAGGGGGTATATACAGAGTTTCAATTAGAACTGTCAACTAGTTGACAGTCCTAATTGAAACTTTCTGTATTTTTTAAGTTTTAATTTTGACTGTCAAGTTGACAGTCCTACATGACACTACTTGACAGTCCTAGGAATGTCAAGCAGTTGACAGTCCAAGCATCATAGTTGACAGTCCTAAAGGACAGTGGTATAAAATTGAAATGAGAGGAGTTTCAATTAGGTGACCACCAACAATGCATATTTTTCTACTATAATTTTGAAGTTTCATACCAAAATATTACAGAAGTTCCAAACCAAAATATTACAGTAGTTTTATACCCAAACATCATATAATAAGTTTTGGGACAAGTTTGTTCACAAAACATCATAGAATCACAAAATATCATAGTTCCATAACCAAATATTACATAAGTTTCATACTGACAAAGTTTTATAACAAAAGTTACAATATCCCCAAAAAATAGGTTAGTTTTTTAGTCGTGTCATTACAGAAGTTCCCCCAAGAAAGATATAGTACCCGAAAGATATAGTTCCCCAAAGAAAAGTTACATCATAGAAGTTCCATAACCAAATATTACATAAGTTTTATACCAAGAAAGTTTCATAACATAAGTTTTATATCGACAAAGTTACTACAACCAAACTATTTATCATTTCTTCTTTTCGTACGCTGCTCCATAGAAAGGATGAGGTCAAATTCGGTAACTGAGCTGTCAATTGTTTCCATCTTTTCACTGATTTATCTGTAGTTTTTGCCCTTACGAACACGGAGATACTTTTCCAAATGCTTTACTTTTTTAGCCTGTTATGACACGACGAATAATAGATTAGTTTATAAATAATTACAAATCTTCGAAATCTATAAATAATTTCCTTACCATATTAACCAATGCAGTATACAAGACATTTTTGACGAGAAGAGGTGCTAGTACTCCAACAACATCGGGTCTTTGTATGATAGGGTCCAACAACTTTGGATGTCCGGCATCGGCACAATATGCCATGTAGTCGTCGCTGCAGTCTTACATCTCAACCACCACTTGTCTTTCAGAATCTCCAATAACATATCGTTGCCACTCGATGAAGAAGTCCGAGACCCAGTTGAACTTGGTCGGGATATAGTTCAAGGGTTTCGTCCCTCCCGGAGCACTTATTACTTTCAATGTGCGACTCGGTACCATTTGTACAAAATTGAACTGACGAAGCACTCTGCATATAAGGCTCCTTGATATCATGACAACTTATTAGGCAGTAAAATAAAGCTATTGGTTGCAATGAGCGGCTACTCTATCGTAGATCCCGATATGGATGCCATACTATCTGTAACGTAATTTAGTAAATTAGTATGACCCAAAAGAATCTAACAAAAATAGGGTCTCTTTTTTTCCTCTTCTACCGTCATATCTTCAATTGTGTTGTGTATAGTGGCCAATGTTTTAGCACGTTTGGCATCAGCCAAAGTTGGCTTCCATTGGCACATTCTAGGAAGCTGCTCGTCATAGTGTCGCCACACCCCAGTCCGCTTCAGCATCGTAAAGTGCCCGTATATCCATGTGTCACGTTCCACTCCCAAAATACTAGATAAATATGAGAACTGACATGGCCAACCGCACCTTACAGAATACCGAAGTAAGGCATAATGTGTTAAGGTTGTCTAGAAGACAGATGTGTGAACTCTAGCATGCTATGACGTTAGTCCTAAGGCCAAAAAATCCTAGTATCTCAATCCAACAACACAAATACAAAAGTATATCATACATAAAATTTAAAAAGGCGTCCCAAATTATATACCATATATGATCATGAAGCTAGTGAATACAAAATGCTGCACTAGCAGAGTATAAATATACATAATCAAATATCATTGTCTAATATATACATCATGTTGACCGTAGTCTCAAAAATATAAGGAGCTAAATCTACCCCTTGTTAAACACCATAAAATAAAGTAATCAAGACGAGGGGTGGAAGAAGAAAACCCACTCGCGAGCTTTGGCCGCAGTCCTACGAGTGTGAGCCATCTTGGTGGAAGCATGGTGGATCCTGGTTCTTTTTGGAGTAACCTGGCCATGCAAAGCCAGTGGGATCAGAACCCCAAGCAACAAGTACCACAAATGAGCTCGAGGTGATAGACCAAACACATCACAACATATGCAGAAAGAGACAATAACAAAATAAATACTGATTGAGACTTGTACAACATCAATGTACTTGTCTCACGAATAATACTGGAAGAAATGATAACATGTGCAAAAATAAAAGTAAGACAACGAGCGACAAGAGAGCATAGGAACTACTCTGGATCGGGACCACAACCCTTAAACCAAACAAGGACCGGGGTTGCAGACCTTCACCCGAGAAGAACTTAGCACCCTAACCACGCGCCGGGAGAAAAATAAAACTAGAAGAGCGAGCTATAATGAAAGTAACATCATTCAACGCACGGCTAAACAGTTCTTCGTCTTGCTATGATTAACTAGCTAGGGTCGTCAAGGGCATTAATTACTTAATGCATATTTTAAGAATATTGCTACCACCGATACTGCAGCTAACCCGGATGGCCAAGGGTACACATGTCTAGTAAACTTAATTGCACATTCAACCATATAATAACATAACTTGTTACTTTTCATAAACAAAAATTGAACTTATAAGCATAAATTTAAATTTGTGACCATAAACTTGCTTTATAAACATAAACTTGTCTTGTAACATAAACTTGTATATAAACTTGTCTTGTAAGTGTCGCATCACGCGTAAACTTGGTCATTCATGAAGCCCTTGCCTAGCAGGGTTGTCCATGATGCATGGGGCCCTTAGAGATCGGGGTAGCCGGTAGCGCAAAATTCTTCCCTCCCAATGATCTAGGTAAATCTTATATTGTTTAGTCATTACTAAATTATTTTAAGTTCTTGAGTTATGGACATTTAAGAACTCCCTAGAATGACGAGTCACGAGTATGAGCTTTTCATGAGTTATCGTATTCGTGACACGCGATACATTGGACAATACTCACACTCGATTGCCCGATGCCAAATTCAATGGATTTTTATACACAAATATTTCCACGGTGTCGTGAGGATTGTGAACTTGTACATAAACTTATCTTGTGAACTTACATGCAAAACTTGTCTGGTATCATAAACTTGTATCAACATAAGAAAGTACACAACAATAATCACTAAAAGAAATTACTAAATGAACATAATAAAAAGGAATACAAGATGCACACAAGAATTTCTGGTCGCATGGACTCACTTGCCATATGTACACACTGGCCGCATGCACTCACTTGCCGCATGGACTCACTGGCCCCATGCACTCACTTGCATCATAAATGCCCCTCTTGGACTTAGTAAATTTTTTATTCGTTCAGTAAGTGAAAACATAAGGTGTTCAAGGACACTTGTGTAAATAAGCAGTCATGCGTCCAACAAGATGGACATATGCTGTTAGTATGCGGCAAGAGTTCAGGCCGTATAACCCTCTTGGGCCGCATAGCACCCTCAGTCGCATAGCTCACTGGCCGCATGAAGACTTCATCTTCTCCAAACAGCATGTTCGGCCATGGCAAAGGCTCCAAAAACTGAAATCTTGTTTTGTCCATAAAATCCTCATTTTAAGTCCAAATCAGGTGAGCCAAAAGCCAAAATATTCTAAATTGAAACCTATATCATATAGTAAAAAATGGTTTCCTAAAATACATGTTTAATAGATTAAAACAAAAAAAAACTCATGGAACCCATAAAAATCCTAAACTTAAAACTCAGATCTACAAAAAATTATACATCAAAATCCAAAACTCCAAGAACTATATGATCAGCAACTCAAGAAGAACATTTTCAATTAAATATATTTTCTTAAATAATATATATATAAAAATCTAAAAAATTATGACTTCACCATTGAGCAAGATGTACTTGCCTAAGAGTCTAACGACCTCTTCCTAGCTAGGTCCGGTGCTAGGGTTCGGCTAGGGGAGGTGCACGGGGGTGAAGGATAAGGGTGCAAGGAAGAAGGAAATAAAAATAAAGAAGAAGAAAGAGAGAGAAAAAAGCTCATATATATACTAAGAGGAGAGGAGAAATGATTTAGTCATGGGTTTAGTCAAATGAACCGAACCAGGTGTCCATTCTACATGCGGGTCCTAAACCGGGTCTATGGCAATATCGATAAAAATTCTACTGGTCTCGGGTAGTCTCTCTCAACAACAGAAAAAAGATAATAAATAAAATAACAGGAACCAACATGAGAAATACAGCAGGAATACATTATCACAAAAAATTAAATTCTATAAATTCAAGAAATACCAAATATGGAATCGAGTGTGACACTATGCATGTACGTATAGTTAATAATTTAACAATAAAATATTATATTACGCATAGAATAAAGGAGCAAAGATATTTCTTTACCTGGAGTAGAGTCTGGCATCCTGCTATTGTCTTCGTACCGACGCGGGATGTTGCACCAAGCTCACGGTAAAGATATACTAGTATACTGCTTCCCCGAGAAATTTTATCCAAGGTATCGATGTCGAAAAAATTCAATAGATATCTGGCATGAATCGAAGTTTCGGACTTGTCCAGAATGCCGACAGCTCCTAAGATGAAAATCATGTATGCACGGGCCGCCATATCGACAGTTTCCCCTTCGACCTCCTTGTCTTTGAATGTCTCCTCCAAATATTTCAAAGGAAGACCATATGAATTCTTGAAATATTAAAGGGGTGTGAGCACCCTGGGTTTTATATAGGGTTAGTTCGGTAATTAATAATTATTTTTTATATTTTAAATATTTATTCGATAATTTAATTGAACTTTGGAAACCAACCACCATGGTTTTAAAAATTTGAGTGCAACACTAGCCTTTTTCTTCCAACCAACCTAGCATGCTCGACTTAGATGAGTCAAATTAGGCTCATGCCATGACTGTCACTCACAAATTTGTAATCTCATGCCTTGTTTGGTCGCACAACTTTCGTGACATAATTACGATAAAACGATGATTAATTAACCCTTTTGTCGTGGCATACGATTTTAACATGCCACCCAACCCATTGCTTCCAACCAAATCCATACTATGAGCCTAACTTGTCCTATTACGCGTATGACACTCGAGTTGCGTTATCCGAACCCCTTACATGCTCCCAATATAATATTAAGTAGAAAATAGAATTTATGGATTTATTTAACTAATTAAATATTTATTAATATTTAGTAAATACTTTTTTATTGATGTAAATTTGATTGTAAATTATTTGTTAGAGGAAATATAAATTTTCTAGAATTTTTCCAAGTGCCTAACTATTTTTGAAAATTTTCTACATAAAGATATGAATAAAATAAAATAAAATAAAATAAAAGAAAAGAAATAAAACCCATTAACCCAAACCCAAACCCATTAACCAGAAACCCAAATTCTAACTAACTACCAGACCCTCACCCACAATTCCTCCCCCATCTCTCTCCCTATATATATATATATATATATATATATATATATATATATATATATATATATATGCTAAACCCTAACCCTTAACCACACCACCTCCACCATCATCCACGCCTCCACCCAGGCGACCATCCTGACCCCTCGCCGACCACCGTCGTCGAACCACCGCCACAGTGCCGCCCACCGTGCCGTCGCGCCTAGAAGCATCAGCAGTCGGCGCAGATCCGCCCCCGCGCGCATAGCAGCATTAGCCGTGAGGCCCCCTTCGCGTGGAGTTTTCTACCTCCTCTCTCATCCGTTTTATGTCCCATCTTCGCTGGTATGTTCACAACCTAACCCCCTAGGATTACCTTCAAGTGGAACGAATTTAGGCACCCTGGTTTGATCAAAAAATCGACCGAAAGTTGGCCGAAAAACTGTTCAAGAACAGTTCAGAAATTCAGTCCAAGTACCCCTGTTCATGTCCAATTTTCTACCAACTCGTTAATTATTTTCAAAATATATTTGAAAGAAATTCTTCATAATATAACCGTGATTTTTATTCTTCTTTTAGTTTTTATTAGTTTTCTTTAATGGTTAAGTTATTCTGATTCCAAAACGACCAAAAAACTTATTTTTGAAACACAAAAAATCTCTGATACGGGGTACGTTCCGCCAAACAAGGCCATATCGTCGCGTGCATATTTTATCAAAAGGTGTGTAACATAAACGCGGATGTGTGGGCTTTTGCAGAACTTGATTTGGACGTGTGTGCACGCCGGAATCAACACGTATCCGCCGAAAAATACCGTATCGGCCTATTTTGACACCTCATCATAACTTTGTGTGTACTCGTCAATTCACAACAAAACCTGTGCCATTGGAATCGCAATATTACGCTGGTCCTGTGACCCAAGTTTGGTTCGAATCGAAGAACGTTGAAGAAATATCGTTTCATGGGTCCCACGGTTCCACATGACGGGCAATTTTGTGATCGGCTCATCGGAATCCATTTTTGGACGTTCCATTGGGTTTGTATCATCGTTCTGGACTTGTGAACACTAAGTTTGACGAATTTGGAGAACTTTATCTCTAACACGTTTTTTGGTGCAAAATGACCACATGTGGATCCCATTTTGAGCCAAAATTATCAATTTTTTCCTTGTGTCCAAATTGGACTTATGGATAGTCAATCCTAGCTATTTTAAGTATTATAAGAATATTGGTGATGTTTGTTTCAGCATCGGAGGTGTACGTGCAGATTTTACTTTCCAGGAGCAGTTGACGGAGTTCAGAACCCAGGCAAATGTACATTGCCAAACTTGCTGTAGATCATATTATATTATTTGCTTATGTTCTTTATATATATAGTCTTGTGATTTACCTGTTCAACCTAGGACCGTAAGATATTTCTTAGCGTCCGAACAAGATTCGGGTGTCAATTCGTACGCGGAGTCGTGTAACGTCACTTAGAGAGTTGATTCCACGATCTTATTTTTACGTGCTTGCTATACCAAGTATGCCATACCATAGGACACTTGACACTATTTCATGTGACAGAATCTTTCTTGAGTTATTCATGATGATTTTATATAGGCTTACATGATTCGTGATATGAGACTTGCATATTACATAGATATTACTATGACTCCTTGTACTAGCTAGAGGTCATGATCTTGCGTGTTATGGACATGAGATGTTGTGAACATGAGACGTAAGGTTACATTGGGTGGGGAGAGACACACATGCTACAGGATGATTATGTTATAAATATACTATATTACTGGAGGTGCTTAGTCTCTATACCAGAGCTTGACACATTACTGGCCCTACGAGATACTACTTGTTGCTGTCACGCCCCAGTCCCAAAATATCGAGGGACTAGACACGTGGCAATGGCCAGCAGCACACACCGATGGACAAACCCAATTTAATGGATCCATCGGGGCATACTTAAGTTGTATTACAATGACCAGGGTTTACTAATCTCATCCACAGAATAAATACATCAATATCATCAAAAGGAAACAAAACATCATCCAGTCACAAGTAAATAAAATCGGAGAACAACCCGATATTAAGTTTGTTACAATTGTTCATTTAAACAAGAATTTAAAAGAGTTTAATTGCCATTAAAACTGAGCATAGAAGAAGCAGATATTCAGAAAAAATCCTCAGCGATCACCTCGTCCTCAGGTTCTGGTACTGTTCCGAGAAGTACTCCTGTTCCGTACACCTCCGGATAGATATCCTCTGCTAATCCTGGAGACATAATCCAGATCCAGGTCCTCAGGGGACATAGCAAGGTAGAAAATAACTCATGCCAAAATAAATACAGAGCAGCAATAAATGAAACAATAGGGTGAATTATATAACCATCTATGTGAAATGCAAGTTGAGAGCATCACTAGAACTCAGGCTGAGACCACTACAAGCTCTGTGTCTGGGAGCCTGTAGCAGTGTTACTATGTATTTTACTATGTAATTTACTATGTAGTATATATATATGAAATCAGCCTGTAGCCTGTGTGTCTCTTCCCACCCAATGTAATCACACATCTCATGTCCACGATGCCTCATGTCCATGTCACGTAAGATCAAAACTAATGCAGCAAGTCATATACTAACTATGAATAAAATGTCTATGTCATAAATCCTGCAACCTACACAGAATCACCTTGAATATTTCAGGAAGATTCTGTCTCATGAATAGTTTCAGGTGTCCTGGGTATAACGTACTTAATAATGCAATCACGAGAAGTATAGGGTCTCGGTATCCATCTCTATGTGACTTTACACAACTCTGCGTACAGTGTTGGCAACCGACTATTAATCGGACGCTAAGTAAGTCACACGGTCTTAGGTTAAGCATGTACAACAAATATTTAAGTCAAAGAAATAAATATCCAAAAACTGCAAGTTTGGCAAGGTACACTTGCCTGGGGTTCTGGCTCCAACTGTAGCTCTGACTTCAGCGGGATTTGTTGGTACTGCTCCGGTTGCTGAAATAGACATCACCATCAGATTCAGAAAATATTAAATAGCTAGAAATGCCTGTCCTTGAGTCTAATTTGGACACAGGGCAAAAATGACATTTCCTGGTCAAAGCGGGGTCCACATGTGGCCCACTTCGCACCGAAAAATGTGTCAGAACCAAAAGTCTCCAAATCTGTCAAACTTAGTGTCAACAGGTCCAGAATGTTGATAAGAACCCAACGGAACTTACAGAATTGGATTCCGATGAGCCGATCACAAAATCGCCCGTCAAGTGGAGCCGTGGGGCCCACGATACGCGATTTTGTCAACGTTCTTAGAATCGAACCAAACTTGGGTCACAGGACCAGCATATTGCTACGAGTCCGATGGTACAAGTTTTGTCTCGATCCGACGTGTGTACACAAAGTTACAGCGAGATCCAGAACAGGCGGATACGGGACGTTGTCGGTGGATACGCGTTGATTCCGGTGTGCACGCACATCCAAATCAACTTCTGTAAAATTTCGCACGTCCGTATCAACGGCGCGCACGTTTCGGTGAAGATCGCACACGACCAAGTTATCCCGTTTGGCGAGGCGTACTCAGTTTCGGGGTGAAACAGGGCGTTGGTTTTCCTATTTTTAGATCGCGGTTTGCGATCGCCACAGGACGCGACACACCGAGCGGGTTGCACGGGCATCGAGAGGGTTACACAGTCTACACGTCATAACTGACGGAACAGAAAATGGGGCAGCGAGGAGAGAGAACGGGTTATCTGAACAGGGCTTCGCGAAACCAAATTTTCCGTGTCCTTGTGTCGACTCGACACAGTATCTGTGTCCTGGCTGTGTCCGGGTGCTGCTGGGTGGACTCGCCGGAGGAAGGCGACTCGGGGCTAGGGCTGCTGGGGGCTGGCCAGAGGAAGGCGTCTCGAAGGCGGCCGGGGGCTTCATCGGAGACGGCTAGGGCACGGCGTTGGAGGAGAGGGAGGCGGTGGCTCCAGGGTTCTGCGGTGGGTGGCTGGATAGCTAGGGCTCCGGCGAGGTGAAGGCGGTGGCAGCAGGATACTGGCCGGCGACCGGAGCGAAGGATTGAGGGCGGAGGACAGGCGGAGGTGGCTGCGGGGCTCACCGGTCGTGGGTTTATATAGAGGCGGAGAGGGAGGTGGATGGGCGGCCGGTGCGGTAGGCGGAGCGAGGGGTCGGGCAGCGGAGCGGCGGCCGTTGCGGGTAGCCAAAGCGGTCGAGGAGGCAAGGCGGCGTCGTAACGGCCGACGGCGGAGGAAACTGAAGCGGTCGGGTCGGGGAGAAGAGGGCTGCACTGTAGCAGCCGGGTCGGGTAGGGTAGGCGGGTCGGGCGGCGGATCCGGCCCGATCCGCTAAGCATAAATACGGGTCGGGTATGCGGGTTTCGAGTCTACGGGTTAGACCCGGATCCGACTCGCAGGGTTTGGGGTTGGTTCAACTAAACCGGTCCGGTTTGGTTCGGGTTGGTTTATTTGAAATAAACCGGGTTTATTGCAGGGTTCAATTCGGGTTATTATAAACTTGGTTTTTAGGTCTTTAAAAATGCTTCCGGGGTCCAATAAATTCCCGAAAAATTACCCTATGTCTCATTTTTCATTTACACCAGAAAACATTATTTTCATAATATTTTAATATTATTTAACATTAATTAAAAATCATTTAAATACAAAATACCTAGGTTTTAATTACAGAAAATTCCAGAAAATTCCAGAAAAATGTGAGAAATAAAATTTAAAAATCCTAAAAAATCAGGGGGTTTACAGTTGCTATGGGGCTCCCTGACACAGAACCTGTATATTTGTATTTTACTTAGCTGGTTACATAGCTTGCCCTGAGGATTCGTTCTTACTTATTATATTTTATTTGGCTTGAGTGTTTATTGTACCTTGCTATATCCTCTGAGGACCTGGATCTGGATTATGTCCCCAGGTGTAGACGAGGAGAGCTATACCGAGGTTTATGGGGCAGGTGCTACTATTAGTGACGTACAGGTTGTAGAGGACGAGGTTATTCCGGAGGACTTCTCTTGAGCACACAATATTCTCACCATTCATTTATTATGCTTAGTGTTCTTAGATATTTGATCTTGCAGTGACTTCTGGATATTGTACTTAGAGTTATTTTCCTTTCCAATTTGATACGGGTGTTCCCCGTGATATTATTTATATTACTTAGTTGGACAGATTATTTTATATTATTGTGACTGGACATGTCTTTTTATGATTTTGATGCTTATTGTGGATGATATTAGATATATAAACTGTGACAGGTATCGTAGACCATTTTATATGTATTACAGCTTAAGTGCACTCTAACGGGTATATTAAATTGGATTGTCCATTAGTGTTGTGTTGCTGGCCATTGCCACGTGGCTAGTCCCTTGGTATTTTGGGACTATGGCGTGACATGGTTTTTGTAGTGGCCCATGCAGGTCTACGACTATATTGCTTTGGTTTCAACTAAGGAACCGAGCAAGTCTACAAATTAGGATAGAATAAGTTATAGTATCTCATCCACATGTTGACACATTCTTGACCTCTATATCAGATTCAAATTAATTTCTTGACTTGCATCATGCTTGATTCAACTATTCGACCCTATACTGTTCCCGACAGAAGAACAGAAGGCGGAGAAGTTCTTTAACGGACTTAGATTTGAGCTACAGAGATTAATCGGTGCAGTTGCACCTACTTATTTACGGACGTCCTTGTCGCAGATCGACACATGGAGCGCATCCACAGGAGGGAGTCCAGCCATAAGAGACCGTAAGCATTAGTACCAGCTTGAGCACCACACGGGGAGCCTGCAAAGCGACCCCAGATGAATCCACCATAGAGAGCAGCATCACGAGCCCTATCCATTCCTACTTGTCACTACTGTGGCAAGGTAGGCCATATTGAGAGGGAGTGCAGACGTAAATTGGGATTATGTTTAGCTTGCAGATCCAGTCAACATTCAGCCAGGGATTGCCCTAAGCGTCGGGGAGGAACACCGATGGTTCATCGACCCGCTTTACCAGCATCGAAGCAAGTCCAGCAGCCACATCGACCAGCTTATCCAGTACCAGGAGCACCACAGGCGGAAGATGGAGGATTCAGACCACCAACATCGGGAGGATATCAGCCGTGGCCACCCTTGACATCACAGGCAACACTCTTCCAGCAGGCCCAACAACAGCAGAGGGCACCACCACAGGGACATGGACAAGCTTTTGCGATGACAATGGAGGAGGCACGGACTCGAGGAGTAACGAGTATGGGTAAGATTTAGTCTTATCATAGCTAGCTACAGTAACAAATATTCCTATTAATACTTTAGCATGTGCTTGTTAGTTCCATTCTCTAACATATACCTAGTATTATGTTAGTATGAACTTGTTAGTCTAGAGTAATAATATGTAAGAGGTACCCAAGTTTTTATAAGCTGTAGTTGATCTTCGTTCTAATCAAACTCCTTTACTTTTGAGTTACTCATCTCTCATTGCCTAGAAAAAAGTTTTTATTGCTTCCCTACGTGTTGTTCTGCTTGAACAAAACTCTCACCCTTCCTCTTAGTTTTTCCCTTGCTCATGTCCCTTATCCTTTGTGTCGTGCTTCAACAAATATGTCATACAACCGCATCATCTCTTCTGGAGCAAACCTTTCCTGACCAGTTACGTTTTATTTTTCTTAATTGCTAGGACGCAATTCTTTTAAGGTGGATAGATTGTGAGCACCCTAGTTTTTATATAGTGTTAGTTCGGTAATTAATAATTATTTTTTTATTTTAAATATTTATTCGATAATTTAATTGAACTTTGGAAACCAACCACCATGGTTTTAAAATCTTAAGTGCAACATTAGCCTTTTTCTTCCAAACAACCTAACATGCTTGACTTAGATGAGTCAAATTAGGCTCCTGCCATGACTGTTACTCACAAATTCGTAATCCCATGTCTTGTTTGGTTGCACAACTTTCACGACACAATTACGAGAAAACGATAATTAATTAACCCTTTTGTCGTGGCATACGATTTTAACACGCCACCCCAACCCATTACTTCCAACCAAATTCATACTATGAGCCTAATTGGCCCTATTACGCGTATGACACTCGAGTTGCGTTATCCGAACCCCCTACATGCTCCCAATATAATATTAAGTAGAAAATAAAATTTATGGATTTATTTAACTAATTAAAATATTCATTAATATTTAGTAAATATATTTTTAATTGATATAAATTTGGTTATAAATTATTTGTTAGAGAAAATATAAAAATTTTAGAATTTTTTTCAAGTGCCTAACTATTTTTGAAAATTGTCTACATATAGATATGAATAAAGTAAAACAAAAGAAAAGAAAAGAAATAAAACCCATTAACCCAAACCCAAACCCAAACCCAAACCCAAACCCATTAACCCGAAACCCAAATCCTAACTAATCTACCCAGACCCTCACCCGCAATTCCTCCCCCATATATATATATATATATATATATATATATATATGCTAAACTCTAACCCTAAACCACACCACCTCCACCATCACCCACGCCTCCACCCAGGCGACCACCCTGACCCTTAAATATACATATATGCTAAACCCTAACCCTAATCCACACTACCTCCACCATCACCCATGCTTCCACCCAGGCGACCACCTTGACCCCTCGTCGACTGCTATCGCCGTGCTGAACCACCGTCGCAGCACCGCCCGCAGCACCGTCGCGCCTAGTAGCAGCAGCAGCCGCCGTAGATCCGCCTTCGCGCGCACAGCGACAGTAGTCGTACGGCCCCTTTTGCACAGAGTTTTCTCCCTCCTCGCTCGTCCATTTTGTGTTCCATCTTTGTTGGTATGTTCACAACCTACCCCCCTAGGATTACCTTCAAGTGGAACGAATTCAGGTACCCGGGTTTGATTAAAAATTGACCGAAAGTTGGCCAAAAAACTGTTCAAGAACAGTTCAAAAATTCAGTCCAAGTAACCATGTTCATGTCCAATTTTCTACCAACTCGTTAATTATTTTCAAAATATATTTGAAAGTACTTCTTCACAATATAACAAAGATTTTTACTGTTCTTTTAGTTTTTATTAGTTTGCTTTAATGGTAAAATTATTCTTATTCTAAAACGACCAAAAAACTTATTTTTGAAATACCAAAAATCTCTGATATGGGGTACGTCCCGCCAAACGCGGCCACGTCGTCACGTGCAAATTTCATCGAAAGGTGTGTAACATAAACACAGACGTATGGGCTTTCGTAAAACTTGATTTGGACGTGTGTGCACGCCGAAATTAACACGTATCCGCCAAAAATACCGTATCGACCTATTCTGATACCTTGCCATAACTTTGTGTGTACTCGTTGGTTCGCAACGAAACTTATGCCATTGGATTCACAGTGTTACGCTGGTCCTGTGACCCAAGTTTGGTTCAAATTGGAGAACGTTGACAAAACGTTATTTCGTGGGCCCACGGTTCCACATGACGGGCGATTTCGTGATCGGCTCATCAAAATCCAGTTCTAAATATTTCATTGGGTTTGTATCGTCGTTCTGGACTCGTAGACACTAAGTTTGATAAATTTGGAGAACTTTGTCTCAGGCACATTTTTTGGTGTTAAGTTGGCCACAAGTGGACCCCACTTTGAGCCAAAATTGTCAATTTTGCCCATGTATCCAAATTGGACTTATGTGTAGTAAATCCTAGCTATTTCAAGTATTCTAAGAACATTGGTGATGTTTGTTTCAGCATCCGAATGTGTACGTGCATATTCCACTTTTCCAGGAGCAGTTGACGGAGTTCAGAACCCAGGCAAGTGTACCTTACCAAACTTGCATTAGATCATGTTATATTATTTGCTTGTGTTCTTTCTATATATATACTCTTATAATTTACCTGTTCAACCTAGGATCGTGATACATTTCTTAGTGTTCGACCAAGATTCGGGTATCGACATCGTACGCGGAGTCGTGTAACATCACTTACAGAGTTGATTCAACGATCCTATTTTTATGTGCTTGCTATACCAAGTACGCCATACCATAGGAAACTTGGCATTATTTTATATGACAAAATCTTTCTTGAGTTATTCATGGTGATTTTGTATTGGCTTACAGGATTCGTGATATGAGACTTGCATATTACATAGATATTATTATGACTCGTTGTATTAGCTAAAGGTCATGATCTTGCGTATTATGGACATGAGACGTTGTGGATATGAGACGTCAGGTTACATTGGGTGGGGAGAGACATACATGCTACAGGCTGATTATGTTATATATATACTATGTTACTGGAGGTGCTAAATCTCTATACCAGAGCTTGGCACATTACTGGCCTTACGAGATACTACTTGCTGTTATGGGCTCCCCGACACAGAGCCTATAGTGGTCTCAGCCTGAGTACTGGTGATTCTCTCATTTGTATTTCACTTAGCTGGTTACATAGTTTGTCCTGAGGATCTGTTCTTACTTACTGTATTTTATTTAGCTTGAGTGTTTATTGTACCTTGCTATGTCTCCTGAGGACCTGGATCCGAATTATGTCCCCAGGTGTAGACGAGGAGAGATATCCCGAGGTTTACGGGGCAGGTGCTACTATTGGAGATTTACAGGTTGCAGAGGACGGGGTTGCTCCGAACGACTTCCCTTGAGCACACAGTATTCTCACCATTCATTTATTATGCTTAGTGTTCTTAGATATTTGATCTTGCAGTGACTTCTGGATATTGTACCTGGAGTTATTTTCCTTTCCATTTTGATGATGGATTATTCCCCGTGACATTATTTATATTGCTTGGTTGGACAGATCATTTTATATTATTGTGACTGGACTTGTCTTTTTGTGATTTCGATGCTTATTGTGGATGAGATTAGATATATAAACTGTGACAGGTATCGTAGACCATTTTATATATATTACAACTTAAGTACACTATAATAGGTCAATTAAATTGGGTTTGCCCATTGGAGTTGTGTTGCTGGCCATTACCACGTGGCTAGTCCCTTGGTATTTTGGGACTAGGGCGTGACAAGGGGTATAAAACTACTATCGTCAACTCTAAGAGAATATGATACAGTATCGATGACGTGTTCGTGCCACGATAAGTCATTCTCGATAAATATATCATTCATCATGACCCGAGCTTGGATATTGAGGCCCAATATGTGATGGATGTCGTCTAAAGTAATCGTCATCTCCCACACTGGGAGATGGAAAGTATTGGTCTTTGTATGCCAGCGCTCTACGAATGCTGATATAAGCGCGGTGTCCACCGTATGGTACGTGTAATTGACCAAATTAATGTGCAAACCGGTAGAAATAATTTTATTCCTGACGGCTTCTTCTAATCTGCCAAACTGCCAGCTACTTCACTTCTTTTCGTGGTTCACGACCGTCGTGAATATATGATAGGTCCTCTGAAAAGTTAACAATCGGAGGAAATTAACTTCTTGAAATATATAGTAATCTAAATCATAACTTCATTTTTCATAACGTAGTGTACATACTAGCTCTTTCCATATTTTAAATCAATATGGTTGTTGAATGACAACAACATAGAGCAACCTTTTGGACGAGCCAAAATTGGACTGGCCGGCTGCTGAGAAGGTCTTGAACCATCATCTGGTCGGGTTCGGACAGTAAGCACGTCTTCCTCAGAAGAGGAAGCAGATGGAGGAGTAGTAGGAGCCACGTATGTCATGCCCCAGTCCCAAATTACCGAGGGACTGGACACGTGGCAATGGCCAGCAACATACAATGATGGACAAACCCAATTTAATGGATCCATCGGGCATACTTAAGCTATATTACATCAGTCAGGGTTTATCCACAGATATAAGATAGCAACATCAGCAAAGAAATATAATAAACATCAACCAGTCCAAGTAAATAAAATCGGGGAACAACCCGATATTAGTCTGTTACAATGTTCTCATAAACAGGAATTAAAGAGTTTAATTAAACAGAAAATAAAGACTAATTGTCATAACGACTGAGCATGGCGAAGCAATTGTTCAGGAGAAGTCCTCAGCGATCACCTCGACCTCAGGTTCTGGTACTGTTCCGAGAAGTGCACCTGTTCCGTATACCTCTGGATAAACTTCGTCTGCAAGTCCTGGGGACATAATCCGGATCCAGGTCCTCAGGGGACATAGCAAGGTACAAGAAAGCACAAGCCAAAATAAATGCAGTAAAGTAAATAAGAGAATAATAGGGTCAACTATATAACCTTCTATGTGAAATGCAAGTTGAGAGCATCACTAGAACTTAGGCTGATACCACTACCAGCTCTGTGTCGGGGAGCCGGTAGCAGCTATACTATGAATTGTACTATGTGTTTACTATGAATTATATATATAATCAGCCTGTAGCCTGTGTGTCTCTCCCCACCCAATGTAATCATACATATCATGTCCACGATGCCTCATGTCCACTTCACGTACGATTATATCTAATGCAGTAAGTCATACTATGTCTATGATCATAATGTCTAGGAATGTAATGTCTAAGTCATAAATCCTGGAACCTACACAGAATCACCTTGAATATTTCAGGAAGATCCTGTCTCATGATGTGTGTCAGGTGTCCTGGGAAATAAGTACTTGATAGGGCAAGTACAAGAATATAAATGTCACGATATCCATCTCTAAATGACATTGCCCAACCCCGCGTACGGTGTTGGCACCCGACTATGATCGGACACTAAGCAAGTCACACGGCCCTAGGGTTGAGCAAGTACAACAATCACAGGAAAATAAATCTAGAGAAAATGAATCACTAAACTGCATTTATGGCAAGGTACACTTGCCTGGGTTTTCAGCTCCAAGTGTAGCTCTGGCAATAGCTGGATTTGCAGGCAGTACTCCGGCTGCTGAAACAAACATCACCCTTAGATCCAGAAAATATTAATCAGCTAGGAACGTCTGTCCTTGAGTCCAATTTGGAGACAAGGGCAAAAACGTCATTTTCGGGTCAAAACGGGGTCCAAATGTGGGCCGCTTTGCACCGAAAAATGCGCCAGGGTCAAAGGTCTCGAAAACAGTCTAACTTAGTGTCAACAAGTCAGGAACGTTGATACGAACCCAACGGAACTTCCGGAATTGGATTCCGATGAGCCGTTCCCAAAAATCGCCCGTCGGGTGGAGCCTGTGGGGCCCACGACACGCGATTCTGTCAACGTTCTCAGAATCGAACCAAACTTGGCTCACAGGACCAGCGTATTGCTACGAGTCCGATGGCGCAAGTTTTGTCTCGATCCGACGTGTGTACACTAAGTTACAGCAAGATTCAGAAAAGTCGGATACGGGACGATGTCCGCGGATACGCACTGATTCCGGTGTGCACGCACATCCGAATCAGTTTCTGCGAAATCCCGCACGTCCGTATCAACGACGCGCACGTATCGGTGAAGACCGCACGCGACCAAGTCGTCCCGTTTGGCGGGGCGTACTCAGTTCCGGGGTAAAACATGGTCTGATTTTTTCCTGTTTTTGGATCGCGGTTCGCGATCACCACAGAACGCGATGCCCCGAGCGGTTTGTCCGGGCACCGAGAGGGTCATACAGGCTTCGCGATACAATTTACGGAACTGAAAACGGGTAACCGGGCAGAGAGTTACGAGTACCTGAACAGGGTCTTGAAACAGCGTATCCTTCGTGTCCAATTCGTGTCCGTCACGAAACACAAAGCTAGGGTTAGGGTTTTCTGTGTCCTGACTGAAGATCCGGTGTCCGTGTCCGAGTCTATGGCTCATCGGAGTCGGGAGACTGCTCGCTGGTGGCCGGGCGGCGCTCGGGGAGGACGAGGAAGGGCTGGGGTCGGCGGCGCTGGCCAGAGGCGACCGAGGCGACTTCTGGCGACGTCGGGCTAGGGCAGCAACGGGTCGGCCGGCGGGCTGCTGGGCTCCTCGCGTTACGGCGGGTGCTGTGGAGTCCGTCAGAGGGAGGCGGAAGGGTTGCACAGGCGGTCGTCGGCGAGGCAGGGAGGTGCTGGCGGCACGGCGGGGAGGTGGTGAGAGAGGGCGGAGGGTAGGTCTGGCCGGAGGGAAGCGGGTTTTATAGGAGGTTGAGGGAGAGGGAGAGGCGGCGGCTCTCAGGCGGTTACGGGGAGACGACGGGGTGGCCGGTGGAAGGAGAGGAAGACGAGGAGCCGGCCGGTATGGGAAGGAGAAGCGGAGCGGTCGGCCGGCTGCCGGAGTCGGGGCTGAAACGGCTAGGGGAAGGGATAAATTTTTGGGCCGGGTCGGGTCCTAATCGGGTCGGGTCTGAAGGATCCGGCCCGATCCGTTAAGTTATGATTGCGGGTCGGGTCCAGCGGGTTTCGGGTCGCGAGTTTCGGCCCGGATCCGACCCGCAGACTGAGTTTGGGTTGGGTTCAACTGAACCCGGTCCGGTCCAAGTTTTGGGTTTGGGTTGGTTTATTAAATAAACCCGGTTTTATGTTGGTTTAATTAATTACTTAGTATTTAGGGCTTTAAAAATCCATCCGGGGTCCAATAAATTCCCGAAAAATTACCCTAGGTCTAGTTTTCTATTTTACACCATAAAATATTATTTTCATAATATTTTAATATTATTTAATATCAATTAAAAATCCTTTAATATTTAAAACACCTTAATTTAATTAGGGAAAAATCTCAGAAAATTCCAGAAATTCCAGAAAAATGTAAAAATCCAAAAATTAAAATTTTCTTGAAAATCAGGGGGATTACAACGTATTCCTCGGAAGAGGAAGAAGACGGAGGAGTAGGAGGACCCGGTTTCTTCAAATGAGACTTGTGCAGCGACGTCGCAGTGACTTGTCTATGTGCCCGGGTTCGAAGATTCTTAGTGGTCTCTCAACCACATGGTCTATGTTACGTTCCTTGCGTGTCGATATTGTGGGCCATTTTCTTTTTACAACTACCGATTTACTGAAAAGAAATAAATAATTTTGAATATACAGATAAACCACTAGGACTGTAAGAAAATTATACAGTTCAAATTATACACAGGACTGTGGGATTTCCTACAGTTCTACATATACAACAAGACTGTAGGATTACCTACAGTCCTATATATACTACAGGACTGTGGAATTTTCTATAGTCATATATGTACAACAGGACTGTGAGATTTTCTACAGTCCTATATATTTATAGGACTGTAGAATTTGCCTACAGTCCTGTAGGCAAAAAGTACGACTGTCGACACTGTTGGGTTTTTTTAAACCCTAAACTTTATTTTTATGGTTCATCACTTCGTATATCAACCCTAAATTAGTTATATACTAATTTATCTAACTATTTTAGGCATTAAAACCAGATTATAGCCTAATTATTTATCTAACTATTTTTAGGGAGATTTTAGGGTTCATCACTTTGTTTGAAAATTAAATCAAATATTGTCACGTTCCAGTCCCATTATATAATGGGATCGACACGCGACTAGGCCAGCTGATACAAACTAGATAGGTTCCCAATTTAATGGCCTTATCTAGGTGTACTACGTTGTAAAAATGGACGAAGTCCAAAACTAATACTAAATATGCAACAGGTAAATATCTAATCTCATCCACAGAATATAAACAAGAAATGCTGAAATAAATACAGGAATAAAGTACGGAGTCTGAATGTCATAATACAACCCAAATAAGTCTGATGGGAACAAATCTACTGAATACAATACTGAAATGAAAGTACGAAAGGGCAGATAAGATAACTAGACTAGAACATCGACTAACTAGATAAAGATGCTCCAGCCCTAGGCGGAAGGCCTACCAGTGATCAGAAAAACTCTGAAGGTAACACCTTAAGCTCCTCCTCAGTCGCGTACCTCGTCTCCTGTCCGGGCCCATACACGGTCGGGTATTATACCTCGTGCAAATCTGGAAGAGAACCAGATCCTCAGAGGGACGTAACAAGATACAAAAATATATGCCAAATATAAATACTGAATAAAGTAAAGAGGGTATGTTATCCATCTAAGTGTATGCAATCTAAGGACAACATTGGTACGTATGGATAGGAGTAGGCATAACGTCCAACACTCCGAAGAGTATGGTATCTGCATATGTAAGGTTCATCGTTCCGAAGAACGAGGTATATATATATATATATATATATATATATATATATATATATATATATATATATATATATATATATATGTCCGTAACGCTCCGAAGAATGCGGTATCTGAATAAAGGGGGTTATTGGATCCGTGGCTCCTCTGGACACTACGGATACTAATGTGTGTATCCCATACGCCTATCAGTTGTCCTCCCCTCCCAATGGAAATATACTAGTCGAATACATGACGTGCACACTTCGTAACTAACATGCCAGGTCTCAAATAACTAGATTAACCTGACTGTGCACTAAACCGTGATGCATATCGCACGCGCCGATAGCTAGTCGGTTATGCCAACTCGCATCTCAACATGAGTTTGTTATCTAATGAGTGTAAGAAGTTTCAGGGTTTTGGAAGATATCATAATATCTCCACAATATTAGGTGAGTCCGCTAGAGACGAAGTCGCTACACTACTCATCGACGCAAACGCCGACTGCACCCGAGTCATTCTCGGGCACGCACAGTTATAAATAATATTTACGATAACTCATGCAACATTTAATAACTTAAATTTAACAGTAAATAAGGCAAGGTATACTTGCCTGAATTCTCAAGCTGCAAATGCCAAAGTCCTGCTCCCGAAGCTTCGTCCGAATGATCCAACGGGCCTATAATATAATAATACTACATTAACATCTACTCTATGGTTTAATAACCATGCATTAGTGTACACCTACGTGTTAATATCAACTTAAGAGTCCGGGATACAAGGGTACGCTAACTAGATATGTGACTAGTAAGCGTAAGGGAAAGTGTACAAGTATCAAGTCCTCTAATCGCCTCAATATATTTACCTAACAAAATGTACTTGGTCTACCATCAACAAATGTACACATGCAATTATTCAAATCTGAATTTCAATACTATGGTATATGTCACGACCCGATTCTGTAGAATTGTTGGGGCGTCCCCCGAACCGTGACCGTCGTGCGGGCCTGGGGTTGCGCCCGCACAAGACTTTAATATTTTGCATAACGAGCACATATTCAGAGTACGTAGATAAATTGAAACACATATTTGAAACATAAAAAAGTTCTCTTTATTGATAATGAACATCTATTACAAACTCTTGAATGAGTCAGCTAATATGCCGCACGGGCTTATAAAAGTGTTGACTCAAAATGAGATAGTAGTCATGTACATTACATCCCTTTACTAAACTTCAAAATGTATAGACCTCCGGGCAGGAGGACAGCTTTGCCACGGAGCTGCATTTGTGTATGAAGAGTTGCAAGCTCCTGCTTCAAAATGCTTCAAGGACGGCGCGATCAGGATGCGCCTACAGCTGGACTGGATCGGGAAGATGACTTCGGCTCCTCGCTCGGTTCGCCTTGGTGCGGAGAACCTGTTTCAACTAGGGCCGGTATGTCGAAACATACTGGTGAAGGCGAGCTAACCGAAATATACCAATCAATACGTTGTTTTAATGAAGCATGCATATTTTATGGATTTCTATCTTGCCTTAGTTCATTTACAAGCAACAGTATATATGTATGATACGAAAATGAACTTGCCACCGTTCGGTGGATTTTACCTGCCCGTCTGAACCACCTGCACAATACTTACCATGCCTTCCCTGCCATGAAGACACAAGTTAGTTTGCAACAGGTTTAAATATACACGATAATCACTGGCATGGTTGCCATAATGGACGTAGCCGAGGACAAGGATAGCATGCTATGAGAGTACACGATTGCGCTGTAAGCTATCCTGTCCCGAACACGACGATTACACTCGAGTTCCGCCCGGATCGGATCGGTGCCAGTGCCCCAGCGACCGTCCGCGGAACCAATACCTTGTGCACAAGTTGTCCATGATCGAACACGATTAACAAGTTAACAATTCATGCAGTTGAGGCAATACGAGTACAAGAACACGAGTACACGACAAGCAGTATGACATGATTCATTTTGCATAGCCTCCCTGAACAATTATGCATATACAAGACATGATCCATACTTAGCACGGTTTATGGAACATTTGCAACGAGCTAGCATACGATAAGATAACAGTTCACAAGTTTGATTGACAAGCAATATAATCCAAGCCTATTCTCTTTTTATCTTGGTATCTTTTATTATTACTTGGTATCGTTTGATCGGGGTAAAAAAGAATACAAGATTTTAGGGTGTGAAGCTTGGAAGCAGGGCTAGCTAATCGGGTTGGTAGCCACTCACTGAGATGGTTGGAAGGGAGAAGGAAAGAGGTGCTTCACGACTCCGCTCGCAAGCCGCCTACTGCTCGTTCACCTGCATTGCACGAACAGCTTGATCAATACCTCTTCCTCTCTTTCCAATCTCGGAATTGAAGTGCAGTTCAATGAACGAAAATAATGAAATCATCGAAATCGTTCAAGAAAACCCAAGCAAATCCAAAACCAACTCAAAGTACGAAAGCAACAAGCGACATCGAAATCCGAGGTAATAAAAGATAACAGCGGAGAGGTCCCTCTTGACTATGCCGCTAAGTCGATCTCGGGGGCACGGTCCACTGAATATGGGAATCGATTCCGAAGAAACAAATCCATAACGAGGACGAGTTCTTGTTTCAATCTATCCCGATCAAACGATACCGTCTAGTGTTTCTTAGCCGCGCTCTCCGCACCGGGAGAACGGGGCGCTACAACATATATTATTTTCTAACTCATCAGTACAATTTTCTAACACACACGCACACACACACACACACACACACACACACACACACACACACACATATATATATATATATATATATATATATATAACTAACCTAATTAGCTAAGCAATCATCACAACTTGTTAGTATAATCACTAACTAACCTTCATTCATGTAATAGTTAACTCTAAACCATATTCTAACATGGTAAAGATTCTGAAATTAAAACACTCACACAATATTCGTAAAAGCTAAAATCAAACTTATTTATATCATGCCTTAAATGCAATGGCATAAACCCCTATCAATACATATCAAAATATGAGATTTTGAGGTCTTAAACATGGATAAAAAATTAGGTTCGAACAAGTGTCTGAAGGAGATTATCATGGTATATATATGTGAATGTGTCAACCTCAATAAGCCACAAGTGTATTCATAGTTACAAGGAGAAGAGACACATGGTAATGATTCATAAAGAACAAAATAAAGAAAGAGGAGGGAGGAGGTTCGTTACCTAGAACACGATGAGAGGGAGTGAAGCTCTCGGGTATTAGGCTAGTCCAGTCGGCCAAGGGAAGCTTGGGTAGGGTGCACAGTCGGGTCCACAATGCTACGGTCGGGATAAGGTGGCTGCTCCTTGGCCGAAGTTGTGGTGGTGCTCGGTGGGGGGGTATCCGGAGGTGAAGGGGAAGATGAGGGAAGCGGTGGGAGCAGCTAAAGCTGCAGCAGTGGCAGCAGCTAAAGCCGCAGCAGCAGCAGCCTGAGATTGAAGCAGCGGCAGCAGCTAATGCAATATGGTGGCGAGGGAAGAGGGGTACAGGTGGAGGAGGTGGTGGTCATGGTAGTGATGGAGGTGGCTGTCGTGGAAAAGGAGGGGACAGTGGTAATGGTGGCAGGTTGAGGAGAAGAGGAGGAAGGAGAGGGAGGGGGGGTCGTGAAGATGATGGTGGTGGTGTCGGTGGTGGTGATGGTGGTGGTGATGGTTTTGGGTTGTTAGAGAGGATAAGGTGGTGGTGATGGAGGTTGATGGTGGTGTTGATGGTTTTGGGTGGGAAGAGAGGAGGAGGTGGTGGTGATGTAGGATGATGGTGGTGGCTATCGTAGAGGAGGAGGGGATAGTGGTGGTGGTGGCAGGTTGTCATGAAGGAGGAGGAGGAGGAGGATGGTGATGGGTGTGTGGTGATATTTTGGAGAGGTGGTGGTGATGGCCGAATGTATGAGGGAGGAGGAAGAATAAGTTACAATAAATGAAGAGAGAGGGGAGGTATTAAATAAATGAGGAGGGGATGGCCTTCCTAGGGATTAGGTCCGACTGGAATTTCTTCTCCCTAGGTGTGTGTGAGGGTTGGTTGTGAGGGAATGAGGGGTGAAGATGTGTTGTAGTTGAATTAAGGGTGGGAATATATTATAAAATAAAGTTGGTGCATAAAACCATGCAAAAATGGGGGAGGAATAGAGGTTTTATGACCGATCAACAATTTAAAGTAGGCTTTCTTCATTGCTTTACTCCAATGGGAGGTGGACACCTAGTTGTTTATTTGCACAAAGGCCCCAACAGTTTAGAAAATACACAAAAATGAGAACTAGGATTGGATGAGGAAAAATACCATGTTTGGTGTGTTGTAGAGGGAAAAATTGGTGTGTGATATTTTGTATGAACCATGAGGGTGTGAGTGGGGGTTTGGGTTGGTGTTGGATCTAGTTTTGGGTTAGGTTGAGTCATCGCACCAAATTACTTAAAATTAGTGTCATCGGTGTTATTTAATTAATTGGAAGTGCATGGGGTCTCAATTGGGGGTGACACAAGTGTCACGGACGTTGAAGACTCGGAATAGATTATTGTCATAAATTGGGTTACGAGAAACGGGTCGAGGTTTTGTCTCCAATTTTGATTTGAAAGGACAAAGATGCAAAGCTTGAATTTAAAATTAGATATTTTGTAATAAATATTGTGCGACTAAAATGACGCACAAGAGAGGGTATTTATGAGTGACACAAAGGTCAAAATGGAAGACTGGCACGTCTAGGTCAAGTGTGTGAATTTTGTTTGAAAGAAAAAGCTAGAGTAGCGTTCCAAATATCAAAACAACGACAAGGTGCACCAAGTGATACAAAATTTTGTACAGTTATTTAAAGCACCATATTCTAATTCTAAATGGTTCCAAACTAACCCTAGTCTCTCTCTAAGCCAAGTAGACCTAAATTTGGTCGAGAGGGTTTATAATCTACCCTCCTTAGAGTATTTCGTCTTCGAAATTAAAATAGACATATGGTATAAACTATTGATTAAAAATAAATGCTACTACATACCTAGGCCTTCAAAGAGATGGGGAAAACACTGTCGAATATCATCCTCCCGTTCCCAGGTGGACTCGCCTGGTGCATGATGCCTCCATGTGACACGAACTAAAGGGATAGTCTGATCTCGCAACACCTTCTCGCTCCTGTCCAGAATCTCTACAGGATCCTCCTGATATGACAAACTCGGCCCGATAGTGATCTTCGAGTGGTCAAGAACATGACTCAGATCTGACATGTACCTTCTCAACTGAGATACATGGAAGATGTCATAAACTCCCTCCAATGTCTGTGGCAATGCTAACCTGTAGGCAACCTGTCTGATACGCTCCAACACATCAAATGGTCCGATGTACCTCGGACTCAGCTTTCCTCTGCCTCCAAACATGATGGTTCCTCGGGTAGGTATGATTTTTAGAAACACATGATCTCCAACCTGGAACTCTAGGGGTCGTCGGTGCGCTTCTGCCCAATGCTTCTGCCTGTCTTGTGTTGCTCACAAGTGCCCCTGGATCTACTTTATGTTCTCCACCGTACGAAAAAACAACTATGGTCCAAGAATCTGCCTCTCGCTCACATCACTCCAGCACATTGGGGAACGATACTTCCTGCCATACAATGCCTCAAAGGGATCCATCTGAATGCTCGCTTGATAGCTATTGTTGTAGAAAAACTCGACCAACTATAAATGGTCCTCCCATGATCCACCAAAATCAAGCATGCACACCCTCAACATGTCCTCCAGTGTCTGAATGGTGTGCTCGGACTGGCCATCCATCTGCGGATGATACGATGTGCTGAACATCAGGCGGGTCTCGAGACTCCCTTGCATGCTCCGCCAAAAGTGTAAACCCCCAGATTTTTAGGAATTTAAAAAAAATAAATTTTCGAGATTTTTCTGTAATTTTTAACTAATTAAAAACAATGTTTTCTAGTATTAAATTAATTATGATATTTTAATAAATATTAAAATATTATGAAAATAATATTTTTGGGTGTAAAGTAAAATATTAGATATAGGATAATTTTCCTGAAATTTATTGGACCCCAGAACCATTTTTAAAGACCTAAAAACAATAGTTTTAAATAAACCAAAACAAACCAATGAACCGAATTGAACCAAACCAATATAAACCAAACCAGACCAACCCAACCCAAACCCAAACCAATCTTAATGGGTCGGGTCGAATCTGAACCCGACCCTTTACCCTTTCTTCTGTAACCGAACGAAACCCCCGACTTCCCTTCAGTCGCCGCCGCCAGCAAGCCCGCAGGCCGAGCTCCGTCGCGGCGCCCTCACGTACGCCCAATTTTAGTCAATTCTGAGCCATCATTCCGGTAAGTTTTTCTCTCTCCTCGCTGCCTCATTTTTTATTCTGTTGACTCATGCACGAACCCTGCGTGACCCTCTCGAACCCCGTGCAATTCGTTCGGGGTATCGCGTCCTGTGGCGATCGCAACCCGCGATGCAAAATCCGGAAAAATGACCCATTTTCTGAAAATTTAGAAATTTGTCCCGAACTCCCCAGTTTGTGACCGTTTTACGACCAACCTGTTAATTATTTCTAAAATCCACCTGAACAATTATTTAGACCACCTAACCTAGTTTTCAATCCTATTTTAGTGTAATTTATTGAGATGTAATTTATATTTAATTTGAGGGTAAAAATGACCGAAATATTGGTTATTTAATACCCTAATTTTCCCGGAACTGGGTGCGCCCCGCTAAACGGGACGACTTGGTCATGTGCGAACTTCACTGAAAGGTGCGCACCGTCGATACAAATGTGTGGGATTTCGTGGAAGTTGATTTGGATGTGCGGGCACACCGGAATCAACGCGTATCCGTCGACAACGCCCCGTATCGGCCCTATTCTAAAACTTGTTGTAACTTCGTGTACGCTCGTCATATCGAAACGAAACTTGTGCCATCGGACTCGTAGCAATACGCTGGTCCTGTGACCCAAGTTTGGTTCGATTCTGAGAACGTTGACAAAATTCTGTATCGTGGGCCCCACGGCTCCACTTGACGGGCGATTTTGTGATCGGCTCATCAAAATACAATTCTGGATATTCCGTTGGGTTCGTATCATCGTTCTGGACTTGTAGACACTAAGTTTGATAAATTTGGAGAACATTATCTCTGACACATTTTTTGGTGCGAAGCGGGCCACATGTGGACCCCACTTTGACTAGAAACTGTCACTTTTGCCCCTGTGTCCAAATTGGACTCATGGACAGACAATTCTAACTAATTGATATCTTCTGAACCTGATGGTAATATTTATTTCAGCAACCGGAGGAGTACCTGCCGATCCCGCTGGTTCCAGAGCAGCAGTTGAAATCCAAGCACCAGGCAAGTGTACCTTGCCATACTTGCAGTAAATTGATTCATATTATTCTCTTGATCTATTTCTGTGATATAAATGTTCAACCTATGACCGTGTGACATTACTTAACGTCCGAATAATATTCGGGTGTCAACGCCGTACGCGGAGTTGTGTAACGTCATCTAGACATGGATATCGAGATCCTATACATTCTCGTACTTACATTATCAAGCACGCATACCACAGGACACCTGACACTATTCATGAGACAAAATCTTCCTGAGATATTCATGGTGATTTTGTATAGGTTACATGATTCGTGACATAGATATTGCATGTGCTTAGATATCATTATGACTTGCTGTATTAGATTTGATCTTGCGTGTCATGGACATGAGACGTGTGGTTACATTGGGTGGGGAGAGACTTACCATACTAAAGGCTGATTATATTTTATATATATATATATATATATATAGTTATCTGGAGGTGTCTTAGACTCTGACACAGAGCTTTGGCACAAGTACTAGTCCTTCGAGAGAATGTTGTTATGGGTTTCCCCGACACAGAGCCTATAGTAGTCTCAGCCTGAGTATGATTCATGATCTCATATTGCATATCACTTAGCTGGTTATATAGTTTACCCTATTATTTCATTTATTATTGCACTGCATTTATTTTGGCTTGAGTTATTCTTATACCTTGCTATGTCCCCTGAGGACCTGGAATCTGAATTATGTCCCCAGGTATAGCAGAGGAGTTCTATCCCGAGGTATATGGAGCAGGAGCAGGAGAAGACACCGGAGCTGAACCGATCCCCGAGGACGAGGTGATAGCAGAGGATTTTTCCTGAGTATTGCTTATTCTATACTCAGTATATGTTATTATTAGACTCTTTCATTTCTGGTCTGTTGAACCATTGTATCAAACTCATTATCGGGTAGTTCCACGAGTTATGTTTATTGAGACTTGATATTGCTTTATATTTCTGATATTATTTGTATTTATTCCTGTGGATGAGATTAGTAGCATAGACCCTTATTGTTGTATTACAGCTTAAGTACAACTTGATGGGTCCATTAAATTGGATTTACACATCGGTGTGTGCTGCTGGCCATTGCCACTTGTCCAGTCCCTCGGTATTTTGGAACTGGGGCGTGACAAAAAGTAAGATGTGAACCTCATATCCTTGTCAGACACTATGCTGGTTGGCACCCTATGCAGTCGCACAATCTCCCTCATATACATTTCTGTTAAGACCTCTATAGACTGCCCAACTCTGGAAGGTAGAAAGTGAGCAGACTTGGTGAGTCAATCCACAATCACCAACACTGTATTGCGACCACTAGGACTCCTCAGAAAGCCCGTAACGAAGTCTATAGTGATTTGCTCCCATTTTCACTCAGGTATCGGGAGCGGCTGAAGTAAGCCTGCAGATCTCTGATGCTCAGCCTTGACCTGCTAAAACACCAGGCGCTTTGCCATAAAGCGGGCTATCTACCTCTTCATTCCATGCCACCAATAGTACTACCTCAAGTCTCTGTACATCTTTGTTCCCCCTGGATGAATAGAGTATGCTAAACTGTACACCTCTGCCATCAGCTCTTGACGAAGCTCTCTGTTCGGAATATAGAGATAATTTCTACATCTCAAAGTTCCATCCTCATGTATGCGCAATCCCGTCTGTATCCCGGACTTTGTCTTCTGTCGAAGTCTCTGGAATCTGGCATCTATCGTCAAGGCAGCCTTGATCCTCTTAGCCAATGTCGATTGCACCTGAAGACTCGACAAATGGCCGTCTACTCCGGGCATAATGACCTCTATACCCAACTTCTCTAGATCTCTCAATATATATTGCCAGGTAGTCAAAAAGAAGCCATGGGTCTCCTGCTTAATGCGTCAGCTACCACGTTGGCCTTCCCCAGATGGTACTGTCGCTCAATCCCAAAGTCTGTCATCACCTCGAGCCAACGTCTTTGTCTCTAGTTTAGGTCCTTCTGAGAATAGACGTACTTCAGGCTTTTGTGATATGTGAATATCTCTACCCCTCCAAAGCTTTAGGGCAAAGATCACTGCAGCAAGCACCAAATCATGTGTAGGGTAGTTCTTCTCATGGGTCTTCAACTGCCTAGAGGCATAGGCCACAACCTTCCCATGCTGCATCAAGACACCTCAAAGTCCCTTCCCAGATGCATCATTATAGATCGTGAATCCTCCCAGTCCAGAAGGTATAGTCAAAATAGGTGTCGTAGTCATACGCTTCTTCATCTCATCGAACGCCGTCTAACACTCCTCTGACCAAATGAACCCTTGGTCCTTGTGGGTCAAGCAGGTCATCGCCTCTGGGATCCTCGCAAAATTTTCTACGAACCTCCGGTAATATCCGACAAGTCCTAGGAAACTCCTCACCTCCGAGACGTTGGTAGGGGTCGGCCACGTCTCTACTGCAAAGATCTTGCCTGGATCAACTGAGATACCATCTTCAGATATGACATGTCCAAGGAAAGAGACATGATACAGAAAGAACTCACATTTACTCAACTTGGCGTAGAGCCTCTCACGCCTCAGCATCTCCAATACTGTCCTCAAATGGTCCTCGTGCTCCTCATGGCTCTTCGAATACACCAGAATATCGTCGATGAAGACTACCACGAACTGGTCCAAGTACTGGTGGAAGACTCTATTCATCAGGTTTATGAATATAGGCGCATTCGTCAATCCAAATGGCATCACCAAGAACTAGTAATGACCATAACAAGTCCTGAATATTGTTTTTGGAATATCTTCTCTCCGTACCTTCACCTGGTGGTATCCCAACCTTAAGTCGATCTTCGAGAATACCCTGCTCCTGTCAGCTGGTCGAACAAGTCATCAATCCGCGGCAGGGGTGTCACGACCCGTACCCGGTGTAAGGGTACAAGTCGGAAATAACGCCCAGCCTACGCCGCAGAATCGACAGTAGAACGCTGTCTGGGTAATCTATCTAACAATATAATGAACTACCAACAATAACAATATACTCAATCACAGAACTAAGATAGAAGTTAGCACAAATCATATAAAGAATAGATAAGTCACAATACAACTCATGAGTCTAAAATAATACATCAATGAGTCTGAAAGGAACAACAGAAAAAGTTGGAGACAAATCCAGTACAAAGAATACTAAGAAGCTACTAAACTTGGGTCATCTGTTTCGGTTGGGATAAGTCCCTCCTGAACCAGGGTCTCAGACTCTAGACCTACAACATCCTGAGGTCCATAATGTGTAGGGTACCAGTCCTCAGTGTCATCTGGGAAAAATATATCCAGTCAGGAAAGGAGCAGAGTACATCTCTAACAGCAGTTCTAAACAATGATAAAAACTATGTAACAGTAAATAGATGTGAATATACAAGATGCACAATAGATACGAGAGAGATATATACAATAAGAAAATACTGGAAAAAATACAATAATGAGCAATATGTCAATGAACAAGAATACTAATGTCTAAGTGTGTGAGTACTAACTTTAACATGTAATCGGCTTGGGAACTTGATACAAGATATATGGCCTGTCTAATCATACGTGTGGTGTATGATTAACACTATTCAATGCAAGACTTTATACAAGGATGATATGATCACATATCTACACTAAAATACTCCCCACCCTCGACTGGTATAATAGATCCAACCATGGTACGCTATGGTACGAGATTCCCCAAGAAGATAGCTAGTCTTTCCGAGAATCAGTGTCTGTATATGTACAAGATAAGGCTTGCACAAGATACACCATATACCAAGGAATAACATCTCATGACGAGATTCGGATATACCAATCCGTGTAACCATCGTGTCAAGAGAACAAGGATAACTACACTAGATACAATGAACATAGAGGATATCATAAATGAGAAACTATCAGAGAATGTACTCGCCTGAAGTCCGAAGAATAGTCTCACAGATGTCTGATACGGTGCCTCAAAGACCTAGATATAGAATACAACATCAATACAAGGTTCCAGAAAGAGAATAAGTTAAACTAGTTAATTTCTAGGTCAATAAGTCAATCCTAAGTCAAAAGTCAACTATGGTCAACTATGGTCAAACTATGGTCAACTATGGTCAAACTATGGTCAACTACCTATTTCTAGGTTGCATAAGCCTAACACAAAAATATTGGGTCAAGATACTAAAGTCTAAGCCATAAAAACCACATCTTAAATATTAGGATACGGTATCTCCGGATACGTGAATCCATAGATAAAACACCAATATATATATATCAAACAATTATTAGTAATATAGAATCACAATTACAACATTAAATAGGTACCGTAGTTTTGAACCAACTTGGTATCTCAACAATAATTCACAAACTTGATACCCAAACCCAATATCTTGGGTATCCCCAATTATCTTGTTTCCTCAAGGTAATACACAATACCTTGTTATATTAACTACCCGTAATATATATATATACATACTATACTAAATATTATACTATAAAGTATTTAGCAATTTAAGATTATATTACATCTATATTAACTACCAATATATATCTATTTATAAGTATATAAGTATATATATGTATATAATCTGCCAACTGTCACTAAAAACTGTGCTGAAATCCTGATACTCTGATACGCTGTCCCTTTGGTGACGGTTCTGACCGTTGCTAAAACTGTTGTCGCTGCTGCTGTTGACTGTTCCCAATGCTGCTGCTGCTTTGGTGTCACGCCCCAGTCCCAAAATGCCGAGGGACTGGAGATACGTGGCAATGGCCAGCAGCACGCACCGATGGATAACCCAATTTAATGGAATCATCAGGGCGTACTTAAGCTGTAAATAAGGTCTACTACAACAAGTCACACTAATCTCATCCATAAAGATAAAGAAATAAACTGCATAATCAAATGGAAATAAGTAGCAACAATATCACAGCAAGTCAGTCGGAGGAACAATCCGACTATAGTCTGAATAAGCTGGCTCTATAGGCCAGGAACAAAAAGATATAAACATGAAATAAATAAATGAGTACTGGGACAGGCACTCAGGAGAAGTCCTCGGCAGTCACCTCATCTTCAGTGTTCGGTTCTGCTCCAGCAATAGTCTCAGCTCCGGTCCCGTATACCTCGGGATAATGCTCCTCAGCTAAACCTGGGGACATAATCCATTCCAGGTCCTCAGTGGACATAGCAAGGCACAAAATAAAACAAGCCAAATGAATAAGCAGTGCAATAAATAAATGAACAGCAGGGTAAACTAAGTAACCATCTATGTGATATGCAAATGAGAGCAACACTAGTACTCAGGCTGAGACCGCTACAAGCTCTGTGTCGGGGAGCCGGTAGCAGTAATAACACGTAAAGGGTCTAGCTCTGCTGGAGAGTCTACAACCTCACAATAATAGTAGAAATATATGTAGAACAGCCTGTAGCCTGTGTGTCTCTCCCCACCCAATGTAATCACGCAAGCCATGACCATAACGTCTCATGTCCATGTCAGCGGGATTATGACTAATGCAACAAGTCAATACTGTCTATAAATAACTGTCTCTGTCAAGTCCTGTATCCTATTCAGAATCACCATGAATACCTCAGGAAGATTCTGTCCATGATAGTGTCAAGTGTCCTGGGTTGTAGGGTACTTGATAGGTCAAGTACAAAGTAAGGGGATCGTAAATCCATCTCTAAATAACGAACCCAACACCGCGTATGGTGTCGGCACCCGACTATGATCGGACACTAGGTACGTCATACATTCCCTAGGTTAAGCAGTTTAAATCAGTTTATATGAATTTGCACAAGAAATCCAGCAGAGTATTTTTACAGAAAATATAAAAATAATGACTGCAAGTTTGGCAAGGTGCACTTGCCTGAGGTTTGGATTCCACTTAGGTCCTGGTTTCGAAAATTTCCAGAGATGTCTCCGAAAGCTGAAATAAACAGTACCATTACGCTCAGAAGGTGTCAAACAGCTAGGATCGCCTGTCCTGGGTCCAATTTGGAGACAAGGGCAAAAACGGCAATTTCGGCCCAAAACGGGGTCCGCCGGTGGGCCCACTTTGCACCGAAAAACGTGTCAGGGTCAACGGTCTCCAAATTCACCAAACTTAGTGTCAACAGGTCAGGAACACTGATTCGAACCCAACGGAACTTTCAGATTTGAATTCCGATGAGCCGATCACGAAATCGCCCGTCGAGCGGGGCCTGTGGGGCCCACGACACGCGATTTCGTCAACGTTCTCAGAATCGGACCAAACTTGACCCACAGGACCAGCGTATCGCTACAAGTCCGATGGCGCAAGTTTCGTCTCGATCTGACGTGGGTGCACGAAGTTAGGGTGAATTGCAGAAAAGGCGGATACGGGGCGATGTCCGCGGATACGCGTTGATTCCGGTGTGCACGCACACCCGAATCAGCTTCCGCGAAATCCTACACGCCCGTATCGATGAGGCGCACGTATCTGTGAAGACCGCACGCGACCAAGTCGTCCCGTTTGGCGGGACGTACCCAGTTCCGGGGTGAAATAGGGTCTGGTTTTTCCTTTTTTGGATCGCGGTGTGCGATCACCACAGGACGCGATGCCCCGAGCGGTTTGTCCGGGCACCGAGAGGGTTATACAGGCTTCGTGTAGAAATTTACGGAATCGAATTCCGAGCTACGAGGAGGAAATTAGGAGTACCTGAACAGGGCCTTGCAAACAGGTTTCCTCTTGTCCTCGTGTCAATTTGACACTGTGTCCGACACGAAGGGCCGTGTCCGGCCTAGGGCTGGGTTCTGCTGAACCGCGGTGGTCGGAGGGGCTGGGGGACTGGCCGACGGTCGGCGAGGCTGCTCGGTGAGGCTCGAGGCACTGCTGGCCGGGCGGCTCTGACCGGAGTCGCCGGAGTCGTGCGGCGTCGGCGCTGGAGGGCTGGATGGGTTCGAGGAAGAGGAGAGGGGGTGCAGGTCTCGGCGGCGTGGAGTTGGTGAGGATGGCGGAGGAAAGGAGAGGGAGGCCGGGGCTCGGCGCTGCAGCGGGGTCGGGGCGGCGCTGGAGGGGCGCTGGTCGGCGGGCTCCGGTGAGGGGGTTTTAGGGTTCCGGTGAGGGTTCGGGTAGGGGAAGATGAGGGAGGAGGAGGAGGTCGAGGTATTTATAGGGGGCTGGAGCGAGGGTTGGCTGGGGACGACATGGGCGAGGGGTTCGGAGGGGGAGACGGTCGTGGCGGCGCCTTTTCCGGCGGGCGGCGGGAATTACGGGCGGCGTGGGGGGTGACAGGGGAGAGGGGATGCGGGTCGGGTCGGGCGCGGATCCGGGTTGGCGGACCCGCCCGACCCGCTAAGCCAAGGGGGCTGGGCTGGGTTAAACGGGCTCGGCCCACTGGGCCGGGCCGGGCCCAAAACAGCATAATAATAAATAATAATAATAACAATAATACTAATAATAAATTAATTTAATTAGAAAATAGTTTTTAGGCTTTTAAAAATAGGTCTGAGGCCCAATAAAATCCCAGAAAATTACCCTAAGTCCGGTTTTCTATTTTACACCATAAAATCATATTTTTATTTCATTTTAATGTTATTTATTGGCAATTAAAAATTACAAACTCACTACAGGGCCTATGTAAATTCCTAAAAAATTGCATATTAATTCCAAAAATTGATTTTTAAAAATCTAAAAATATAGGGTATTTACAATCTACCCCCCTTAAGAGGATTGCGTCCTCGCAATCGAAGGGTAAACTATAAAGGCAAGATTTACAGAATTAAAGAATGCTTAGGTTCTACCTGATTCTGCAAATAGGTGTGGATAACGCTGCCGCATAACATCTTCTCGCTCCCAGGTCGATTCGCCAGGAGAGTGCTGCTTCCAAGCTACTCGAACCAGCCTGATTGTCTGCCCTCGCAGTGTCTTCTCGCTGGTGTCGAGTATACCCACTGGCTGTTCTTCGTATCTCAGGCTAGGTCCCACCGAAATCTCAGAATGATCAACTATATGGCTTGGGTCCGTCACATACCTCCTCAGTTATGAGACGTGGAATACGTCATGCACTCCCTCTAAGGATGGAGGTAATGCAAGACGGTAAGCCACCTCACCGATGCGCTCTAAGATATCAAATGGCCCAATGTACCTTGGGCTTAACTTGCCTCTGCTGCCAAATCTGATGGTACCTCTAGTGGGCGAGATCCTCAAAAATACATGCTCTCCTTCCTTGAACTCCAGGGGTCGTCGGTGTGCATCGGCCCAGTGCTTCTGTCTATCCTGGGCTGCACGAAGATGGTTCTGAATCTGTTTTACTTTCTCCATTGTCTCTGTTACCAACTCTGGACCCAGTATTTGACGTTCGCCAACGTCGCTCCAGCATATTGGTGATCTGTACTTCCTTCCGTACAACGCCTCGAAAGGTGCCATCTGAATGCTTGCCTGATAGCTGTTGTTGTAGAAGAACTCCACTAAGTGCAGATGATCTTCCCAAGATCCTCCGAAGTCCAGTATACATGATCGTAGCATATCCTCCAGGATCTGAATTGTGCGCTCTGATTGGCCATCTGTCTAGGATGATAGGCAGTACTGAACTTGAGCCTGGTGCCGAGACTCTCTTGCATGCTTTGCCAGAAGTGAGATGTAAATCTCGAGTCTCGATCTGATACAATACTAACCGGCACTCCATGTAATTTTACGATCTGACGCATATACATGTCGGCTAGTACTTCCGTGGATTGTCCGACTCTGAACGGCAAGAAGTGAGCCGACTTAGTGAGCCGATCCACGATGACCCATACTGCATCCTTTCCACTAGGGCTTCTTCGAAATCCAGTGACGAAGTCCATGGTAATATGCTCCCACTTCCATTCAGGGATGGGAAGTGGCTGCAACATACCTGCAGTCCTTTGGTGTTCGGCCTTCACCTGCTGGCAGACTAAGCATTTTGCCACAAATCGGGCAATCTCTCTTTTCATTCCATGCCACCAGTAATATTGTCTTAAGTCCCGGTACATCTTGGTTCCTCCTGGATGAACCGAGTATATGGAGCTATGGGCTTCTGTCATCAATTCCTGCCTTAATTCTCCATTTGGAACACATAGGCGATTTTTGCACCTTAATGTTCCGTCCTCGTGGATGCGAAGTCCCGTCCGCAGGCCTGCTTATGTTCTTTCTCTCAGCCTTCGGAATCTGGCATCATTAGGCAAAGCTTCCTTGATTCTCTCCACTAGCGATGACTTCACTTCGAGGTTAGCCAGCAAACCATTTTGTCCAGGTAGAACAACCTCTATCTGAAGATCTTGCAAGTCTTGTAATAGCTGGGGCTGCTCCGTCAAGAAATAAGCCGAGGGTTTTCTGCTGAGGGCATCGGCTACAATATTTGCTTTCCCCGGGTGGTACTGCAGATCGATGTCAAAGTCCACCATCAACTCAAGCCAACGCCTTTGTCTCATGTTGAGCTCCTTCTGTGTATAAACATACTTCAAGCTCTTATGATCAGTGAATATCTCGACCTTCTCTCCATACAGATAATGTCTCCAGATCTTCAATGCAAAAATCACTGCAGCTAGCTCCAGGTCGTGTGTTGGGTAGTTCTTCTCGTGGACCTTCAGCTGCCTCGATGCATAAGCGATAACCTTGCCATGTTGCATCAAGACACAACCTAGTCCACTACCGGACGCATCACTATATACAACAAAACCTCCTGACCCTGAGGGAAGAGTCAAGACTGGTGCTGTTGTTAGACGCCTCTTCAGTTCTTCGAAGGCATTCTGGTATTCTTCCGTCCATAGGAACTCCTGATCCTTCCGTGTCAGCTTAGTCATCGGCTCTGCGATCCTTGAAAATTTTTCTACGAACCGCCGGTAATACCCAGCAAGTCCAAGAAAACTTCTCACTTCTGCAACAGAGGTAGGGGTAGGCCAGGTTTCTATAGCAGTGACCTTTTCTGGGTCCACAGACAGTCCTTCACCCGAGATAATATGCCTTAAGAATGGCACCTTGTCCATACAGAACTCACATTTGCTGAGTTTGGCATATAGCTTCTCCCTTCTCAAAGTTTCTAGCACAATTCTAAGGTGTTCCTCGTGCTCTTCGTGGTTCTTGGAGTAGACTAGGATATCATCAATGAATACCACCACGAACTTATCCAAATACTGATGGAAGACCCCGTTCATCAAACTCATAAATACAGCAGGTGCGTTGGTTAAACCAAATGGCATAACTAGGAACTCATAATGCCCATACTTAGTTCTGAAGGCCGTCTTTGGGATATCTTCCTTCTTCACCCTAATCTGGTGATAACCGGATCTAAGGTCAATCTTTGAGAATACATTAGCACCACTCAATTGGTCAAACAAATCATCAATGCGTGGTAATGGGTACCGGTTCTTAATAGTTACAGCATTAAGGGCTCTGTAATCAATGCACAGCCGTACAGATCCATCCTTCTTGGGTACAAAAAGTATAGGTGCTCCCCAAGGTAAAACACTGGGCCGGATAAATCCTTTCTCCAGAAGGTCGTCAACTTGTGTTTTCAGCTCTACTAACTCTTTAGGTGCTAGCCGATATACCGATGAAGTGATAGGTTCGGCTCCTGGAGTTAGGTTTATTGTGAATTCTATCTCCCGATCAGGTGGTAAACCTGGAAGATCGTCGGGAAACACATCCACAAATTCAGTTATGACTCTTGGGTAACTTGAATCTTCTTCTACAGTCAATACCCTAAGAGTTGGCTGGACCCCTTGTTCTACAGCTCCTCGTAGAAATTCAAACTCAGGAAGGCTAGGGGGTCTAAATATCACTTTTCCAAGCCGGCAATCCAGTGTCGCATGGTACTGACTTAACCAGTCCATACCAAGTACAACATCGTAATCAGGCATAGAAAAGATCAGGAATTGGGCTCGCATCTCTCGGCCACAGACTACTACCGAACATGATCTACAAGTATCACTAACCGGGATAATTCCACCTTCCGTTAGAATTCTCTTCATCTTCGAGAAAGGTGCGGTAGCTATTCTATGTGTGGCTACGAAGCTAGCAGCAATAAATGAATGCGAAGCTCCAGAATCAAATAATGCTACAGCAGGAATTGAAGCTACTAATATGGTACCTGCTATCACTTTGCCTGCAGTAGCTTCCTCAGTGACTGCTAGTGCATATGCCTGACCTCGTCCCTGAGCGGGACTCCTTTGCTGACGAGCTTGTTGGAACAATGCTGCCTGAGGTGGTAGAGGTGGCCTGGCTCCTCCAGGCCCTGTCTGTGTTGCTCCCCCAGCTGGAAGAGCTGCAGGTGGAGCTGGTCGATTCGGAACTCCCTCTCGACGTTCCGAACAGTCCTTGGAAAAGTGTTGTCCAGATCCGCAAACCAGGCAGAGTCCCAGCTTGCGTCGACATTCCTTTTCAATATGTCCTACCTTGCTGCAGTAATGGCAAGTAGGCAGGTTCTTAGTTGTTGCTCTTGGAGGCGGGCTCTTCTGGGGCCGTTTAACAGATTCCCCTGGTGATGACTTGGACGGTGCTGAGGAGAAGGGACGTTTCAGGCTTGATTCCCTCCGAGTAACGCGCTCCAGCCGACGTGCTGCAGCTAGGACGTCGGTGTAAGAGGTGGGCGCGACCGATCCGATTAACTTCTGAAGCTCGAACCTGAGCCCATCAAAGAACTTTTCTGCCTTCTCCTCTTCAGTAGGAATTAGCGAAGGGACAAAACGGCTCAGGTGAATGAATTCGACGTTATATTCCTCCACCGTCATGTTGCCCTGGATCAGGCGGTTGAATCTGTCTCGGAGTTCTGACCGAGCCACAACAGGGATGTACATTTCCTGGAAGAGTCTGGAGAACTCCTCCCAGGTAACCTGATCATGTCCGAGCCTTCTTTCTTCGGACAACCACCAATGATGCGCGTTGTCCGTCAGTTGCATCCTGACGGCAGTCATCCATTTGTCCCTTGGTAGTTCGGCGGCCTCCAACTGATGCTGTGTGTTCGTAACCCATTCATGCACTTCAGTTGGTCATTCCTTGCCCGAGAAGGTACGGGGCTTGAGTTGGCGGAAATCTGTAATAGATCCCGTCGCTGGCCGCCTATTTGGTGGATTTGCATGCTCCAATGCTGCGACTAGGCTGTTCCTTAGGTTCTCGGCCTCTCGGCGTTGGGTCTCCTGTTGAATCTGTTGTTGTGCATGCATCATGGCGTAGAACATCTGGAATATTTGCTGGCCGTCCATTGCCTGTCCTAGGGGAAAGACAGGCATCGCAGGAGGGAACTAGGAAGGAGGCGGGATGTCATCACGCCTGAACCTGGAACTTGGCTGGCCAGTTTGATTGCTCTGAGAGGATTGTCCTCGGGTATCTGGCGTTGTTCCAGCTTCGCAGGTAAACCCTGCTTCAGTCGGTGTACCCAAGAGGGTCTCGTCACCACCTCTGGGATCCATAACTCTGTACCAAAAGGAAACAATGAGAACGCACAGAGAAATCAAAACAGGATGCAATTCAAGCAATTAAATTGAATTCGACATAGAGTTCAAAAACGATTCAATCGATGGATGAGATCCTACAACCTATCTTAGTGCAGGCCTGTCCGGTCCCTAAGTTGAAACCGAACTATTTAGATCTGACCTGCATGGGCCACCACAAAAACCATGTCACGCCCCAGTCCCAAAATGCCGAGGGACTGGAGATGCGTGGCAATGGCCAGCAGCACGCACCGATGGATAACCCAATTTAATGGAATCATCAGGGCGTACTTAAGCTGTAAATAAGGTCTACTACAACAAGTCACACTAATCTCATCCATAAAGATAAAGAAATAAACTGCATAATCAAATGGAAATAAGTAGCAACAATATCACAGCAAGTTAGTCGGAGGAACAATCCGACTATAGTCTGAATAAGCTGGCTCTATAGGCCAGGAACAAAAAGATATAAACATGAAATAAATAAATGAGTACTGGGACAGGCACTCAGGAGAAGTCCTCGGCAGTCACCTCATCTTCAGTGTTTGGTTCTGCTCCAGCAATAGTCTCAGCTCCGGTCCCGTATACCTCGGGATACTGCTCCTCAGCTAAACCTGGGGACATAATCCATTCCAGGTCCTCAGTGGACATAGCAAGGCACAAAATAAAACAAGCCAAATGAATAAGCAGTACAATAAATAAATGAACAGCAGGGTAAACTAAGTAACCATCTATGTGATATGCAAATGAGAGCAACACTAGTACTCAGGCTGAGACCGCTACAAGCTCTGTGTCGGGGAGCCGATAGCAGTAATAACACGTAAAGGGTCTAGCTCTGCTGGAGAGTCTACAACCTCACAATAATAGTAGAAATATATGTAGAACAGCCTGTAGCCTGTGTGTCTTTCCCCACCCAATGTAATCACGCAAGCCATGACCATAACGTCTCATGTCCATGTCAGCGGGATTATGACTAATGCAACAAGTCAATACTGTAGCGCCCCGTTCTCCCGGTGCGGAGAGCGCGGCTAAGAAACACAAACGGTATCGTTCGATCGGGATAGATTGAATTAAGAACTCGTTCTCGTTATGGATTTGTTTCTTCGGAATCGATTCCCATATTCAGTGGACCGCGCCCCAAGGATCGGCTTAGCGGCAGAGTCAGGAGGGACCCCTCCGCTGCTATCTTTTATGCCTTGGTTTTCGATGTCGCTTGTTGCTTTCGTGCTTTGAGTTGGTTTTGGGATTTGCTTGTTTTCTTTGAACGGTTTTGATGGTTTTCATTATTTTCGTTCATTGACTTGCACTTCTATTCCGAGATTGGAAAGAGAGAAAGAAATATTAATCGAGCTGTTCGTGTGCAGGTGAACGAGCAGTAGGCGGCTTGCGAGCGGAGTCGTGAAGTGCCTCTTTCCTTCTTCTTTCCAAAATCTAAGTGAGTGGCTACCAACCCGATTAGCTAGCTTTGCTTCCAAGCTTCACATCTAATAGTCTGCAATCTCCTTTGCCCCAATCAAACGATACCAAGTAATAATAAAAGAAACCAAGATAAAAGAGAATAGACTTGGTTATTATGCTTGTCAACCAAACATGTGAACTGTTATCTTATGTATGCTTGTTCGTGCAAATGTTCTATAAAACGTGCTAAGTATAGAACATGCTAAGTATAGAACACATCTTGTATATGCATAATTGTTCAGGGAGGCTATGCAAAATAAATCATGCAATACTGCTTATCGTGTACTCGTGTTCTTGCACTCGTGTTGCCTCAAATGCATGACTTGTTAACTTGTTCAATCGTGTTCGATCATGGACAACTTGTGCACAAGGTATTGGTTCTGCGGACGGTCGTTGGGGCACTGGCACCGATCCGATCCGGGCGGAACTCGTGTGTAGTCTTCGTGTTCGGGACCGGATAGCTTGCAGCGCAATCGTGTTCTCTCGTAGCATGCTATCCTTGTCCCCGGCTACGTCCACTATGGCAACCATGCCAGTGATCATCGTGTATATTTAAACCTATTGCATACTAACTTGTGTCTTCGTGGCAGGGAAGGCATGGTAAGTATTGTGCAGGTAATTCAGACGGGCAGGTAAAATCCACCGAACGGTGGCACGTTCATTTTTCAGTATAATTCTATATGCTGCTTACTTGTAAATGAACTAAGGCAAGATAGAAACCCACAAAATATGCATGCTTCACTAAACAACGTGTTGATTGGTATAGTTCGGCTAGCTCGCCTTCACCAGCATGTTTCGATATGCTGACCCTCGTTGAAACAGGTTCTCCGCACCAAGGTGAACCGAGCGAGGAGACGAAGTCGTCTTCCCGATCCAATCCAGCTGTTGGCGCATCTTCACCGCGCCCTTGAAGCCTTTTGAAGTCCGAAGCTGCAACTCTTCATACACAAATGCAGCTCCGTGGCAAAGCGATCCTCCAGCCTGGAGGTCTTTATCATCTTGAGTTTATAAAGGGATGTAATGTACAGGACTGCTATCTCATTTTGAGTCATCTCTTTGTAAGCCATTCGGCATAATAGCTAACTCGTTCAAGAGTTTGTAATAGATGTTCATTATCAATAAAGAGAACTTTTCTATGTTTCAAATCTGTGTTTCAATTTATCTGCATACTCTGAATATGTGCTTGATATGCAAATCATTAAAGCCTTGTGCGGGCGCAACTCCAGGCCCGCACGGCGGTCACGATTCGGGGGACGCCTCAAGTGATTCTACGGAATTGGGTCGTGACAAATACTGTCTATAAATAACTGTCTCTGTCAAGTCATGTATCCTATTCAGAATCACCATGAATACCTCAGGAAGATTCTGTCCATGATAGTGTCAAGTGTCCTGGGTTATAGGGTACTTGATAGGTCAAGTACAAAGTAAGGGGATCGTAAATCCATCTCTAAATGACGAACCCAACACCGCGTACGGTGTCGGCACCCGACTATGATCGGACACTAGGTACGTCATACGTTCCCTAGGTTAAGCAGTTTAAATCAGTTTATATGAATTTGCACAAGAAATCCAGCAGAGTATTTTTACAGAAAATATGAAAATAATGACTGCAAGTTTGGCAAGGTGCACTTGCCTGAGGTTTGGATTTCACTTAGGTCCTGGTTTCAGAAATTTCTAGAGATATCTCCGAAAGCTGAAATAAACAGTACCATCACGCTCAGAAGGTGTCAAACAGCTAGGATCGCCTGTCCTTGGGTCCAATTTGGAGACAAGGGCAAAAATGGCAATTTCGGCCCAAAACGGGATCCGCCGGTGGGCCCGCTTTGCACCGAAAAATGTGTCAGGGTCAACGGTCTCCAAATTCACCAAACTTAGTGTCCACAGGTCAGGAACGCTGATACGAACCCAACGAAACTTTCAGATTTGAATTCCGATGAGCCGATCACGAAATCGTCCGTCGAGCGGGGCTTGTGGGGCCCACGACACGCGATTTCGTCAACGTTCTCAGAATCGGACCAAACTTGACCCACAGGACCAGCGTATCGCTACGAGTCTGATGGCGCAAGTTTCGTCTCGATCTGACGTGGGTGCACGAAGTTAGGGTGAATTGCAGAAAAGACGGATACGGGGCGATGTCCGCGGATACGCGTTGATTTCGGTGTGCACGCACACCCGAATGAGCTTCCGCGAAATCCTACACGCCCGTATCGATGAGGCGCACGTATCTGTGAAGACCGCACGCGACCAAGTCGTCCCGTTTGGCGGGGCGTACCCAGTTCCGGGGTGAAACAGGGTCTGGTTTTTCCTTTTTTGGATCGCGGTGTGCGATCACCACAGGACGCGATGCCCCGAGCGGTTTGTCCGGGCACCGAGAGGGTTATACAGGCTTCGCGTAGAAATTTACGGAATCAAATTCTGAGCTACGAGGAGGAAATTAGGAGTACCTGAACAGGGCCTTGCAAACGGGTTTCCTCGTGTCCTCGTGTCAATTTGACACTGTGTCCGACACGAAGGGCCGTGTCCGGCCTAGGGCTGGGTTCTGCTGAACCGCGGTGGACGGAGGGGCTGGGGGACTGGCCGACGGTCGGCGAGGCTGCTCGATGAGGCTCGAGGCACTGCTGGCCGGGCGGCTCTGACCGGAGTCGCCGGAGTCGTGCGGCGTCGGCGCTGGAGGACTGGATGGGTTCGAGGAAGAGGAGAGGGGGTGCAAGTCTCGGCGGCATGGATTTGGTGAGGATGGCGGAGGAAATGAGAGGGAGGCCGGGGCTCGGCGCTGCAGCGGGGTCGGGGCGGTGCTGGAGGGGCGCTGGTCGGCGGGCTCCGGTGAGGGGGTTTTAGGGTTCCGGTGAGGGTTCGGGTAGGGGAAGATGAGGGAGGAGGAGGAGGTCGGGGTATTTATAGGGGGCTGGAGCGAGGGTTGGCCGGGGACAACGTGGACGAGGGGTTCGGAAGGGGAGGCGGTCGTGGCGGCGCCTTTTCCGGCGGGCGGCGGGAATTACGGGCGGCGTGGGGGTGACAGGGGAGAGGGGATGCGGGTCGGGTCGGGCGCGGATCCGGGTTGGCGGACCCGCCCGACCCGCTAAGCCAAGGGGGCTGGGCTGGGTTCAACGGGCTCGGCCCACTGGGCCGGGCCGGGCCCAAAACAGCATAATAATAAATAATAATAATAACAATAATACTAATAATAAATTAATTTAATTAGAAAATAGTTTTTAGGCTTTTAAAAATAGGTCCGAGGCCCAATAAAATCCCAGAAAATTATCCTAAGTCAAGTTTTCTATTTTACACCATAAAATCATATTTTTATTTCATTTTAATGTTATTTATTGGCAATTAAAAATTACAAACTCACTACAGGGCCTATGTAAATTCCTGAAAAATTGCATATTAATTCCAAAAATTGATTTTTAAAAATCTAAAAATATAGGGTATTTACATTTGGTGTCGGTTTGCAGTCGTCGCCAAACTGTTGTCGCCGCTGCTGCTAGTGTTTTCCGCTGCTGCTGCTGCTTTGGTGACAGCGGTTGCTGTCACCAATGGCTGCTGTTGTTGCTACAACGGCTGTTGCTGTTGCTTTGGTGACGGCGGCTGTCACCATTAACTGATGTCGCCAAAGTATATATATATATATATATATATATATATATATATATATATATATATATACATACATACATACATACATACATACATACATAATTACCAATAATAACTATACATACCTCTCCCTATTATTATGTACACAATTATGATATAGTACATGCACATACATACATATTAATATATATATATATAACTATACATATATGTATATAATCATATAACATCCATATATAAATATAAATACCCATTTAAAATATACATATATATATATATATATACATGCTACAATATATATATTCTAACACAATAATACATAATTACCATATAGTATCAATATATACATAGTTACAACTATATAGAATATATACTAAACACATATAATAATAACATATATCTAGTAATAACATATATATATATATATATATATATATATATATATATATATATATATATACATGTAGAAGAATAGCTACATAATATATACACATATAGTACATACATAATACATAGATCTAAGACACAAGAAGCATAATTATATATACCATAATATATATATATATATATATATATATATATATATATATATATATATATATATATATATATAAAAATATCTATATTTATATGTACAAATATATTCTCCATGATTTAAGAATACAAGAAATAGATCTACATACAATTTGCACAAACATATGGAGAGTATCACACCGTATCCCACTAGATCTAGGATACGCATGTGACACGAGTCCACCACACATCCAAATGAACCCCGAAGGACACGAACAAGTCACATATATTATTTATGAACAATACGAAGTATCAATTATAGATCTACGTGTCCGTGTCAAAATATGACATGTACAAAGTCCCGTGTCGGAGGAAAAACCCCCAAAATAATACGTATCACCAAATTGTTGGGATACGACCTACACGTACCCAATTGTGGACACGAAACTAGCCCCAAACACACAAACATATGCCAAATTGATCTATATGATCAATTGACACACAATAATTGTCAATCTCGGAATTCTCCCAAAATTGACACAAAAAGCACTATAACTTTCTCAATAGGCCTCCTATGAACACAAAACCAGATCCTATGGGTAGCCTATGCGTATGGGTTAATTTTCCATGGTTAAATCTTAGATTTATAACCTAAATTAATGGAAAAAACTGAATTGTACCTATTGGGAGATGGATTCCCAATACAACCTCCAAATGAGATAAAATTGTCTCCAACTTGTAGATCCTTGCTCCTCTTTGTAGATTCTTGCTTCCTCCTTCTAGATCCCTGTTCCACTAGTCTTTAATGGTGATTTGGGAAGGAATTAGGATGAAATTTGGTAGAGAAATGAAGTGGGAATGAAGGAATTTGGTTGAGAGAAATTCTAGATCTAGTTTTGAAATAAAAAGAGGAGAGAGAAATAATTCCCCCCCCTATATAGGCCGGCCCCCTTTTCCCTTCCTGAAGCTATCATGTAATATCCAATATACCCCTTGGGGCCTCTCATGAAGAAATAATTAAGGAATGAAGCTTCTAGTCTAATGGTTTAATTAATTTAATCCATCTCCTTAACAATGAGCTCTCTAAATGGGCTAAATTCAAACCAATTAATTCATGTTGGTCCATGGGTCTAAACTAAACTAGTTAGGTCCACTAACACAAGTCCAAAAATAAATAACTAATATCTAACAACAATTAAATAATACAATAAATAATTATTTATCATGCACAATATTTAATTAAATATAAAATTACTAAAATACCCTTTCCTAGAAAATATGGTAGTGACAAGTCTACCCTCCTTAAAATAATTTCGTCCTCGAAATTCAAAGACGAAAACTACCCCCAGAAAATAAAATAACAGAATTAAAGAATCATAACTAACTATGAAAGAACATAACAATGAACAGAACATAACTAAGAAATAACATACCTCAAGGCACAAATAAATATGGATAACGCTCTCGCATTTTATCCTCTCTCTCCCAGGTAGACTCCCCCGAAGAGTGATGCCTCCATGCGACGTGCACCAAAGGAATAGTCTGGTTCCTCAACACCTTCTCTCTCCGATCCAGAATCTCAACTGGCTGCTCTGGATAGCTAAGAGTAGGGCCCACCTCTATCTCTGAGTGATCCAACACATGACTAGGATCTGCCATGTATCGTCTCAACTGCGACACGTGAAACACGTTGTGCACTCCCTCCAATACAGGTGGCAAGTCTAGTCTATAAGCAACTGCACCGACCCTCTCTAGAATAGTGAAAGATCCGATGAATTACGGACTAAGCTTCCCACCTCCACCGAAACGAATCGTGCCGCGTGTCGGAGAAATTCTCAGAAACACCAAACCACCCACCTAGAACAAAATACCACCTTAAGAACTTAATCTATAACAAACAACCAATAACAAGCACAAAACAAAAATCTAAACTATACCTCGAACTCCAAAGGTCTCTGGTGGCTATCGGCCCAATGTCGCTGTCTGTCCTGCGCCACACGAAGTCTGTCTCTGATCACCTGAACCTTCTCTGCTGCATCCACAACCATCTCTGGCCCAAGCAAAACTCTCTCTCTCCAACATCGTCCCAAGACAAGGGAGTATGACACCTCCGACCGTATAGAGCTTCAAAATATGACATCTCTATACTAGCCTGGTAACTGTTGTTGTAAGCAAACTCTACCAAATGTAGATGGTCCTTCCAAGAACCCTCAAAATCTAGTACACAAGTTCGCAACATATCCTCGAGAGTCTGAATAGTCCTCTCTGACTGCCCATCTGTCTGGGGATGGTATACAGTACTGAACTTGAGCTGAGTGCCCAAACTCTCCTGCAAACTCCTCCAGAAATAAGAAGTAAAACGACTATCCTGATCCGAGACTATGCTGATGGGAACTCCATGTATCCTAACGATCTACCTCACATACATCTCTGCCAGCTTCTCCGTAGACAAACCCACCTTGAAAGACAAAAAGTGGGCCGACTTGGTCAACCTATCAACGATGACCCAAATCGCGTCTTTTCCTCATGGAGATCGTGGAAGTCCGGACACAAAATCCATAGTAATGTGCTCCCACTTCCACTCTGGAATGGGTAATGGCTGAAGTAAACCTCCTGGCCTCTGCCTCTCGGCTTTTACCTGCTGGCATACTAAGCATCTGGATACAAACTGTGCCACTTCCCTCTTCATGCCATACCACCACACACTCTTTCGCATATCCCGATACATCTTTTTAGCACCTAGATGCATGGAATACTGAGAGTGATGCACTTTCTGCAATACCTCCTCACACAACTCTCCACTAGGCACACACAATCTAACTCCATGTCTTAAAGATCCATCCTCAGCAATAGTGAAATCATCTTCCAATCCTGCTCTCACCTGAGCTCTGATACTCCTCAGAGATACATCCTCATACTGTGTTGCCTTGATCCTGTCCATTAAATCTGAATGTATCTGCAATCCTCACAACTGCATAGCACAACCAGGAACTATCACCTCAATGCCCAAGCTCTCCAAGTCCTCCAACAAATATCGATCCTGCGTCAAGAACATAGCTACCGGATACCTACTCAAAGCATCGACAACTATATTAGCTTTCCTAGGATGATACTACAAAGATATATCAAAATCCTTCATCAGTTCCAACCATCGACGCTGCCTCATGTTCAACTCCTTCTGCGTGAAAACGTACTTCAAGCTTTTGTGTTCTGTGAAGATCTCCACACGCTCTCCGTACAAATAATGTTTCCTAAACTTCAGGGCGAAGATGACTGCTGCCAACTCCAAATCATGGGTAGGATAGTTCTTTTCATGAAGACACAATTGCCTGGATGCATAGGCAATTACTTTTCCATTCTGTTGAAGAACACAACCCAAACCTTTCCCCGATGCATCACTATAAATAGTGAAACCTCCAGACCCTGATGGCAACGTCAAAATAGGAGCAGACGTCAACCTCTTCTTCAACTCCTCAAAAGCAACCTGGCAATCCTCCGTCCAAACAAACTCCACATACTTCCTGGTGAGTCTGGTCATCGGCTTGGCAATCCTCGAAATTTTTTGTACAAACTTCCTGTAGTAGCCTGCCAATCCCAAGAAACTCCTGATCTCTGCTACCGTACTCGGGGTTTTCCAAGATTCCACTGCTGCGATCTTCTTTGGATCCACTGATATACCATCACCAGTCACAACATGCCCCAAGAATTCCACCTTGTCTAGGAAAAACTCGCACTTGGACAACTTCCCATACAGCTTATCCTTCCTCAGCACATCCAACACAATCCTCAAATGCTCCTCCGGTGTCTTCGAGTATATGAGTATGTCGTCGATGAACACTACCATAAAATTTTCAAGGTACTGGTGGAACACTTTGTTCATCAAGTTCATAAATATCGTCGGTGCATTAGTCAAACCAAACGGCATTATCATAAACTCGTACTGACCATACCGAGTTCTAAAAGCAGTCTTCGGTATGTCCTTCGGCTTCACCTTTACCTGATGGTAGCCTGATCTCAAGTCTATCTTAGAAAATACCTTGGCTCCACTCAACTGATCGAACAGATCATCAATCCGTGGCAAATGATACTTATTCTTGATAGTGAGATTATTCAAAGCCCTGTAATCAATGCACATGCGCATCGATCCATCCTTCTTCGGTACAAACAATACTGGGGCTCCCCACGGTGAAGAACTCGATCTGATAAACCCCTTATCCTGCAATTCATCCACTTGCTTCTTCAACTCGGCCAACTCGCTGTTGTTTACTCTATAGACATATTGCGAAATTGGTTCTGCACCTGACACCAAGTCTATAGAAAATTCAACATCTCGATATGGTGGCAATCCTGGCAATTCCTCAGGAAACACATCCAAGAACTCTGCTATCAACGGATGCGGTAACTCCTTGTCTTCCACCATAGCTCCACAAATAATGCCTTCTCCCTGCTCTGTAGATCCTCTAGCAAACTCGAACTCTGGTTCTCCTGGCGGACCAAACAAAACTCTACCTCCTCTACAATCTATGCTAGCATGGTGCCTACTCAACCAATCCATCCCGAGTACAATATCGTAGCTCGGAAGTGGCATTACAAGTAGACACGCACTCAACTCCCGGCCTCCCAGAGTAACTCTCCGATCCTTGCAAATATCATTAACCAGGATAATGCCTCCCCCGGTCATGATCTTGCAAGTCCTAAGCAAAGACTCAGCTACCAAACCATGCTTCAGAGCAAAAGAAACAGATACAAAACTATGGGAAGCACCACTATCAAACAAAGCTAAAGTTGTAATAGAATCAATATGGCACATGATGTAAGACACTCAAGGAAAGGACAATTTTAAGAGATCAAATATCAATATCAAAGGAGAATAGTTGAATCAAAAGAATTTTCCTAGATGTGATTGAGTACCTCAGCCTATATCCTATCGCAGGCTCGCAGTAGTACAACTAAATCATTGCACTACTACGACATCGCATAACTTGCGAAGATAGACCTGCATGGGCCACCACTAAAAATGTGTCACGACCCGCACCCGGTGTAAGGGTACAAGTCGGAAACAACGTCCATCCTACGCCACAGAATCGGCGGTAGAACGCTGTCTGGATAATCTATCTAACAATATAATGAACCACCAATAATAACAATATACTCAATCACAGAACTAAGATGGAAGTGAGCACGAATCACATAAAGAATAGATAAGTCATAATACAACTCATGAGTCTAAAATAATACATCAATGAGTCTGAAAGAAATTACAGAAAAAAGCTGGAGACAAATCCAGTACAAAGAATACTAAGAAGCTACTAAACTCGGGTCATCTGTTTCAGTTGGGATAAGTCCCTCCTGAACCAGGGTCTCAGACTCTAGACCCACAATATCCTGAGGTCCATAATGTGTAGGGTACCAGTTCTTAGTGTCATCTGAAAAAAATATATCCAGTCAGGAAAGGAGCAGAGTACATCTCTAACAGCAGTTCTAATCAATGATAAAAACTATGTAACAGTAAATAGATGTGAATATACAAGATGCACAATAGATACGAGAGAGATATATATACAATAAGGAAATACTGGAATAAATACAATAATGAGCAATATGTCAATGAACAAGAATACTAATGTCTAAGTGTGTGAGTACTAGCTTTAACATGTAATCGGCTTGGGAACTTGATACAAGATATATGGCCTGCCTAATCATACGTGCGGTGTATGATTAACACTATTCAATGCAAGACTTGATACAAGGAGGATATGATCATATATATATACTAAAATACTCTCCACCCTCGACTGGTATAATAGATCCAACCATGGTAAGCTATGGCACGAAATTCCCCAAGAAGATAGCTAGTCTTCCTGTCACGACCCGCACCCGAAAATCGGGCATGAGCCGTGGGTACGTCCAGCCTACGCCACAGAATCGGCGGTAGAACGCTGTAAAGGTCCGTTCTAGGTCAACCATATCTATCTTTATCTCACAGAAAAATTCGGCATGACCTCTCCAAAAGGAGGGCAACCACGCAATATATATATATCAAAATCCTCTCCAAAAGGAGGGCAACCACGCAATATATATATCAATAATCTCAATCACAAAATCTAGAGGAAGAATATAAGCACGATATGATATAAACAAAGAAACAGAACCAAGAGAGCAAGACAATCCAAAATAATACAGTCCAAGTCTACAAATAGCTACAACATCACACAGCATCAAAAGAATTAGTACAGTCATCCAAAATAAAACACTGGGAACAACCCAGGAAACCCACCTAGCTAACTAGGGTGCTATCGGCGTCTCCTCGGCGCACTCCTCCTCGATCACGGGGTCACAACAGTCGTCAACACCCGGCCCGTAGAACGTAGGGCAATAGTCCTCAGGATCCTCTGGAAAAAATATGCCCAGTCTGGACTGGAGCGAAGTACATAACTCTGAAAGCAACTCCAAATACATGGTAAGGTGTATATGACGAGCAATAGAAAAGTATACAAGATGCACAGGAAATAAATATATGCTGGAGCACAATAAGTAGCTGCAATGTAAACTGGAGAACAATACAAGTAGTGGAAAAGTAACTGCAGGTGAGAAACATGAATACTAGCTAAGTGCCTTGAGCATAAGTTCGTTATGTGATCGGCTTAGGTTGCACATGAAAAATACTACGATAACTCCATTATGCGTGAGTTGCATAACCGACATACACATGAATACTGTTTGGCTTTGATCACATAACCAACTCCTACTCCCCTCCCCCACTAATACCATTGGATCCAACCACAACACGCTACGTACATGATAATAGCTCGCGCACACGAAGGCGAGAGCACAAGAAGCACATGATAGCACATGAGAATCAATACCCGAAGCACATGATGAAATACACGTGATAGAGTACCCGCTGAACACGGTAAGGGGGATAGCATCTCATGACGGGATCCACTAGTACCAGCTCGTGTAACAATGTGTCAGAATCAAGTATTACAGTTCTAGAACAGGTGATATAAACGCTATCATGAAATGGAAACTATCAGAGGTAGGTACTCGCCTGATGTCCTGAGCAACTGATGAGGATCGAGATCCGGACCGGTGTCGCAAGGACCTAATGCAAAAAGCAGAATTAAACAGGGTTCTAAGCATTTAAACTGATATAAAATAATTAAAAATAGGCTTCTAGGGCTATTCTAGGTCGAACGGGTCAAACCGGTAAAAATTGGGTCAAAAAGTCAACCCGGGGTCCAAAAAGTCAACTCTAGGCCAAAACCAGGTCAAACGTTAACTTTTACGGTCAACGGGGACAATTATAGTCAAAGCTAGGTCAAACTAGGGTGCCCCTGAAATTCTAGGTCAAACCGAGCTCATTAAGCTACTAAACTCACAAACTCGCCTAATCGAGATACCGGGATACCCTCGGTATCCGATACCTCGCCCTAGGCCACGCACCCCGCCTAAACCCGCTAAAACCTAGGCTAGCACGCGTAAATATATATATATAAACATATAAAAATCATTCCAAAGCATTTTCTAGGCTAATGCTCAAATACCCTGCTCGAAACTCAATACCTTGAATATCTCAAGGTATCGAGATACCTCGGTATCTCAAGGTATTGAGGTTTCGCTCTAAAACCCTCTAACTAGCTATCTAGCTATTGATTATGCACCTAGTTATTAATCTAGGCTAGGTAATATAGATATCTACCATATATATATATCTAAGTATCTATACACCTATGTATATAGATATCCACACTCACATATACACTTATACCCACTACCTTACCCAACTCTTAAAATATATATATATATATATACCTATCAAGACATCTATAGATCTAACTATCTACCTATTCATCTAGGTAACTATCTATCTATCTAACTATCTAATCTATAGATATATCTATCTATCTATGTATCTAATCTATTTATCTAACTAGCTATCTATTTACCTAGCCATTTAACTATCTAACTATCTAATAAGTTATCTTACCTATTTATCCATCCATCTACCTATCTATCTATCTATCAACATATATATATCAATCTCCCTCACTAGCCCTCGCTACGCATGCTGGAGCTTGCTGCTGCTGCTGCACGTACTGCTACTGCTCTTGGCTGCTACTGCGCTTCGCATTGCTGCTGCTACTGCTCTACATGCTGCTGCTGCTGCTGCAGCTCCCTGCTGCTGCTGTGCTGCTGCTGCAGTGCAGCAACAGCTGCTGCTGTTGCTTGCTGTCCTCCCTGCTGCAGTTGGTTCCCCCCCTCCTCCAACACACAAACACACACACACATACCTATATACATACATATATATATATCACTCTCTCTCTCTCTCTCTATATATATATATATATACACACACATATAACTATATATATAACTACTAGATAGATATATATATATACACACTCTAAACACTCTCTAACACACACACCTACACACTCACAAACACACTAATACACACACTCACACACAAATATATACATAGCTATATATATATATATAAACACCTATATTAATATATATATACACACATACAAATATATATATATATATCAATACACACACACACACACACTCTAAGATATATATATATATATATACACACACATTCAAATATATATACATATACACACAAGCACACTTACACATATACATATATATATATATATACATAGACATATACACACACAAGCACATAGATATAAATATACTCATATATATATATATAAATATATATACATAAACACACATACATATAAATATATACATATATTTATATATATAGACACATATACACTAACACAACACAACACACAACAACACACAAACAATACGCTCCACTCACGCCCAACGACCCCGACACTCACCAATACCCTAAAATATATAAAATATAACTGGAAAACTCTAGCACACACTCCCTGATACTAACCCAACGCGCGCACAAAGCCGAAACGAGGAAACCAAGTCGAAATGGCCGTTCGGTCATTTCGACGAACACGTGGTGCGCGGCTCGGAAAACCTCCTGAAACGCACACCAAACGAACTCGGAATCGGCCCAAAATTTACCCACGCGCTCTACACGATGTCTAGATCCTAGAAAAAGTGGTCCCGCATCGATTCTAGGTCCGTGGCGGAAACGCGCACGTACTTAGAATCGGCGACGACGAAAAGCCCCAATTTTGCCCGAAACGCCCGTTTCTCCGCGACGCGGCTTCCCGTGTCCGAACGGAGACACGCACTCACCCTCTAGACACCCGACAATGTCTACCTAGGTCCATCTAACCTAGGGCATCACCCAAAATTGGGCCAAATTCGGATTTCACTCGAATTCGACACAAAACCTAATGTCAAAGTCTCTAAACTCACCCAAACTAGTTCCAACTTCCTCCTACGGGTAGGGTTAGGGTCTAGGAAGGTTCTACAACACTAATTACACTACACAAAAATAATTAGCAAGGGAAAAGTTAGGTTTTACCTCTTGGGAGTTGGAATCCCAAGGCCAAAGTCTCACAACCCCTAGAAATCACCTCCTTCAAGCTCCAAGCCACCAAATCTAGCTTCCACACTAGATCTAAGCTCCTCACACCTAGGTTAGGGAAAAAGCAAGGTTAGGGCTAGCATAAGGAGAAGGAATGGAAGAAAGAAAGAAGAAAAATGGAAGATGGACTTACTTGGAGAAGGAAGGAAGAAGAAATAAGAAGTGGAGAAGAAGAAGAATGAAGAAGAAGAAGAAGAAGTAAATGAAGAAAGGGGGAAGGGGGCTGCTGCTCACAGAATGGGTGCTGCTGTGGGAATCGGCCAAGGAAGTATAAAGGGGTTTACATAAGTTCCCAAATTCCCAAAACGCCCCTACTCACTTGGTTTCGGGTTCCGGGTCTCCAAATGCACCCAAACTAGCTCCAAATCTCTCCAACTAACCTCCTAAAAATAAAATAAATAATTCTAAGCCCCAAAATAATTCTCACAAGAGTGTGGGCTGGGTCGGACATGGGTCCACTAGGGTCTGACATGGGTCCAGGCTAGCCAAAACCCTAAAACAATCATTAAAAAAATAAAATAAGCACTAAATAAATATAAATATAATTAATTAAATACAATCCACTATTTATCAAATAAAAAAAAATACCCTATTTTCTAGAATTGGGTAGTGACACTTCCCGAGAATCAGTGTCTGTACATGTACAAGATAATCAATGAAATAAGGCTTGCATAAGATACACCATATACCAAGGAATAACATCTCATGACGAGATCCAGATATACCAATCCGTGTAACCATCGTGTCAAAAGAACAAGGATATCTACACTAGATACAATGAACATAGAGGATATCATAAATGAGAAACTATCAGAGAATATACTCGCCTGAAGTCCAAAGAATAGTCTCACAGATGTCTGATACGATGCCTCGAAGACCTAGATATGGAATACAACATCAATACAGGTTCCGAAAAGAGAATAAGTTAAACTAGTCAATTTCTAGGTCAATAAGTCAATCCTAAGTCAAAAGTCAACTATGGTCAACTATAGTCAAACTATGGTCAACTATAGTCAAACTATGGTCAACTACCTATTTCTAGGTTGCATAAGCCTAACACAAAAATATTGGGTCAAGATACTAGTCTAAGCCATAAAAACCACATCTTAAATATTAGGATACCGTATCTCCGGATACGTGAATCCATAGATAAAACACCAATATATATATATCAAACAATTATTAGTAATATAGAATCACAATTACAACATTAAATAGGTACCGTGGTTTTGAACCAACTTGGTATCTCAACAATAATTCACAAACTTGATACCCAAACCCAATATCTTGGGTATCCCCAATTATCTTGTTTCCTCAAGGTAATACCCAATACCTTGTTATATTAACTACCCGTAATATATATATATATATATATATATATATATATATATATATATATATATATATATATATATATATACACATACTATACTATAAAGAGTTTAGCAATTTAAGATTACATTACATCTATATTAACTAACACAATATATATATATATATATATATATATATAATCTGCCAACTGTCACTAAAAATTGTGCTGAAATCCTGATACTCTGATACGCTGTCCTTTTGGTGACGGTTCTGACCGTTGCTAAAACTGTTGTCGCTGCTGCTGCTGCTTTGGTGACAGTTTGCAGCCGTCGCCAAACTGCTGTTGCCGCTGCTGCTAGTGTTTTCTGCTGCTGCTGCTGCTTTGGTGACAGCGGCTGCTGTCACCAATGGCTGTTGTTGCTGCTACAGCGGCTGCTGCTGTTGCTTTGGTGACGGCGGCTGTCACCATTAACTGTTGTCGCCAAAGTATATATATATATATATATATATATATATATATATATATATATATAATAACTATACATACCTCTCCCTATTATTATGTACACAATTACGATATAGTAACATGCACATACATACATATTAATATATATAGATAACTATACATATATGTATATAATCATATAACATCCATATATAAATATAAATACCCATCTAAAATATACATATATATATATATATATATATATATATATATATATACATGCTACAATATATATATATATATATATATATATATATATATATATATATATATATATATATATATATATATATATATATTCTAACACAATAATACATAATTACCATATAGTATCAATATATACATAGTTACAACTATATAGAATATATACTAAACACATATAATAATAACATACATATATGTAGTAACAACATATATACATATTATAACATATATATATATATATATATATATATATATATATATATATATATATATATATATATATATATATATATAGATATAGATATAGATATAGATAGATATTTAAATATTTAGATAGATATAGATATTTAGATAGATATTTAAATAGATATTTAGATAGATATAGATATAGATAGATATAGATATATATTCTTCTATATCTATATATATATATATATATATATATATATATATATATATATATATATATATATATATATATATATATATATATATATATATATATGTACAAATACATTATCCATTATTTAAGAATATAAGAAATAGATCTACATACAATTTGCACAAACATATGGAGAGTATCACACCGTATCCCACTAGATCTAGGATACGCATGTGACATGAGTCCACCACACATCCAAATACAACCCCGAAGGACACGAACAAGTCACATATATTATTTATGAATAATACGAAGTGTCAATTATAGATCTACGTGTCCGTATCAAAATATGACATGTACAAAGTTCCGTGTCGGAGGAAAAATCTCCAAATAACACGTATCACCAAATTATTGGGATATGACCTACACATACCCAATTGTGGATACGACACTAGCCCCAAACACACAAACACATGCCAAATTTATCTATAGGATCAATTAACACACAACAATTGTCAATCTCGGAATTCCCCCAAAATTGACACAAAAAGTACATAGCTTTCTCAATAGGCCTCCTATGAACACAAAACCAAATCCTATGAGTACCCTATGCATATGGGTTGATTTTCTATGGTTAAATCTCAGATTTAGAACCTAAATTAATGGAAAAAAACTGAATTATATCTATTAGAAGATGAATTCCCAATGCAACCTCCAAATGAGATAAAATTGGCTTCAACTTGTAGATCCTTGCTCCTCTTTGTAGATCATTGCTTTCTCCTTCTAGATCTTTGCTCCACTAGTCTCTAATGGTGATTTGGGAAGGAATTAGAATAAAATTTGGTAGAAAAATAAAGTGGGAATGAAAGAATTTGGTTGAGAGAAATTCTAGATCTAGTTTTGAAATGAAAAGAGGAGAGAGAAATAATCCCCCCCCCTCTATATAGGCCGGCCCCCTTTCCCCTTCCTCAAGCTATCATATAATGTCCAATATATCCCTTGGGGCCTCTCATAAAGAAATAATTAAGGAAGAAAGATTCTAGTCTAATGGTTTAATTAATTTAATCCATCTCCTTAACAATAGGCTCTCTAAATGGGCTAAATTCTAACCAATTAATTCATGTTGGTCCATGGGTCTAAACTAAACTAGTTAGGTCCACTAACACAAGTCCAAAATAAGTAAATAACATCTAACAATAATTAATAATACAATAAATAATTATTTATCATGCATACTATTTAATTAAATATAAAATTACTAAAATACCTTTTTCTAGAAAATATGGTAGTGACAAGGGGATACTTATTCTTGATAGTCAAAGCATTGAGGGCTATGTAATCAATACACATGCAGATTGTCCCGTCTTTCTTTGGTACAAACAACGTTGGTGCTCCCCAGAGTGATGCACTCGGGCGGGCAAATCACTTGTTCTGCAACTCCTTTAACTGCAGCTTCAGCTCATCCAGTTCCTTCTTTGCCAACCGGTACACATTTGAATATACCAACGCTGCTCCTGGTACCAACTCAATGGTGAACTCCATCTCTCTGTCTGGCGGTAGGCCTGACAACTCCTCCGGGAAGACATCTTCGAACTCCGTAACTATCGGTGGGGTTCTATCTCCATAGCCATGTAAACTCCAGCTGTCTGGTCTACTCCCTGCTCGATGGTCCCCCTCATAAACTTGAACTTCGGACATTCTGGCGGTCTGAAAGTGACTCTACCCCTCCGACAATCTAGTATTGCATTGTACTGGCTCAACCAGTCCATCCCCGACACTACGTCAAAGTTTGGCATTGGGAATACCAAAAATCGAGCTCTCAACTCCCGACCGCACCCTACTACCGAGCATGTTCTAATAGTACTGGTAACCAGTGCGATACCTCCTCTAGCAAGAATCTTCCAACTCTTAGGTAATGTGGAAGAAGCTACTCTATGCTATGCATAGATACGAAACTACTAGAAATGAAAGATAGTGTAGCACCAGAATCAAATAATGCAGTCGCAGGTAATGATGCAACTAAAATAGTACCTGTGATAACTTTTTCTTCTGGTTCCTTCTCTGTCATTGCTAGTACAAAGGCATGCCCGTGCCTCTGCCCTCCTGCCTGCTGTCGGACTCTATCAAACTGAGTCTCATGTGGGGCTAACGGTGGTCTAATCTGGTATCCGCCAGGTGCAGGTGGACGCTGACCTCCAGCCTGGAATGGTGCTTTCTGGGCTGGTGCCGCTGGCCTCTGTCCTATCTGCGGCTCTGTATCCCTGTGTTGTGTCACACCCCGGTCCCGCAGGGGCCGATCGTCCTCGCTTGGGTGCGATGTCGTGCAAGCCTAAAGTGCGCTTGCACAAAGCCAAAGCTTTGAACAAGGGCAAGTAAGCTATTCAATACGAAAGCAGAGACATATATTGTAGAAAAATAAAGAATATAGTAGCATAAGAAACAAGCTCTTATTGATATTAAAAAGTGTTACAAGCGATGCTTGGCCGAGGTTACAATTCGCTCAAGCGATCTCTTACTCTTGATTACAATGACATCGTTCCATACATTATGTCCCTCTATACAAAAGCAGCATAAAGCAATCTCGATACGGCTCAAGGCATCGACTCCAGATTTCTGGGTCCCTGGGATGAGGCACGACTATCGCTTACTCGGACGATCCAACACCTGCAAACAAGCAAACTGTTGGTGGGTCAGCACTTTGGAGAAAGTACTGGTGAGTATAAAATCAACGAACAGAAGCAACACCCCCTGAAACCTACACTAAGTAAGCATGTGGCAAAATATTACATTACTAGTGATCTTGCTACTTTTACCTAAGTTTATTTCATGCAGCTCGGGATTAGAGTCAGTTTACTTCCTTTCGAAAACATAGCTTTGGAAATAATTTTGCATATTCAAACAATAAGCAAGCAATTGGGACAGTGTTCTATCGTACAGTGCACAACATGTATCATACACCATATTCTAACTATAAGGAACAAAAGTTATCTCTAGTGGACTGTTCATATCAAACCAAAACAAATGTATCAAGTAGACGATCATTCTTTCAAGCAAACAAGAAGAACTAGCTATATGATTTCGGTCCCCGAGAAATTCAGGATCAGTAGCGGTAAACCAGCTAACTAATGACTCTTTTATCTGATGCTATTAGCAGCTATGACTCGTGGTTGCTCTTCACTAACATAATAGCAGCCGGGACCAAGGTTTATCTCCGCACTATAGCCATTGTCCAACTGATGTGAATGCATGAAGCACTATCAAATAAACTCTATGATGTAAACGAAATGAACAAGCAAGTTATATATGTATACTCTTTATATTTCTTACCCCTTGCCGAACGGTTATCCCTGCAGTAGACATACAAGTTAGCACAATTTGCATAAACATATATATATAAGGTTCTCTTTCCATGTTCGTCTCTGCATCAAACAATTATGTATGCAAGAAGGCTAGCCTAGCATATGCCCTAACTATATGATGGTCCATGGGTAGCCCCATGATTAGCAGCGGTGACCCAAGATTCAGCTCTTCACTAGTACGCGCATGTGTCGGCAGCTGTGAATCAAGGTTCAACTCTTCACTAACACACACGAATACTAGCAGTTGTGACATCATGAGTTTCGCACAACACTAATAGACATATCGCCCCACTAGACCCCGTAGGCCGTATCCTCAGGGCGAAACAAAAATCTCTTCCGGACCGAGCGATTCCCAGTGCCCCAGGAACCGTTTGAGAGATAAGACCTTGTGCACAAGTTGTTCGAGACCAAATTCAATAACATGAAGCATCTATAATGCAAGCAAAACAAATAATCAAGCAAAACATACATGGTCGAGCAAAACACATCTTGTCAAGCAAAGCACATATTTCATATATCTAATAGCACACCTCACTAGATCACAAGGACCATACCTCAGGACACACTATTAATCTTTGTTTATACGAATCAAAAACTTATAGTAGTTCGATATAGCAAAACAGGAAAGCAAAACATAAAATAGCAAGCACGATTTAGATTTCATAACTAGCATGCAATATCTATCTTTTTCTTAGCATATTACAAAGGGACTTGTTCAAGCGATTCCTTTACTTATCTTTTTAGCATGGTAAGGGTTCGTTTGATAATGGTGTTAGTGTAACTAATTATGCAATATTCTTTCTATCTTGACTTAGCATAACAAGGTTTTATCTCTTTTCAGACAAGCATACAAGTTCTCTTATTAAGCAAGCAGGTTCTCGTTCTATCGTTCTCAATGCGGATATTATCTTATTAAGCAAAACAAGCATTACAAAAAATCAGATTTATTATCAAGACGTGCAAGAATCAGAGAATAAAGTTTTGCCCACTCACTTAGATCAATCGTCTTATGGTTCGATCGGGAACTCTCCGAGAAGACTTCCACTCGAACAAACAAAGCGATATCACTTATACATAGTGCCTACACAGAGCGGGGCACTACATCCTGGGGGCAATCTTGGGCAAGGTGTTGACTCACTCCACAGATCATGTACAATCCCAGCTTCTTCCGACAATATCTGATAACATGTCCCTTCTTTCCACAATAGTGACAAGTCGGGAGCTCCTTGTGCTGGTATGGTGCTGGCCTCTGCTGTATCTGTGCTCTTGGACGACGGATCGGTCCTCCCGCTCTGGGCTGAGCTCTGGCAGGTACGACCACACTGGGACATCTCGATCCTCTGCCAATAGCCTCCTGGATCCTGGCCTTTATCAAAACCTCCTCGTAAGAGATCCTTGCCTGTGAGCTAGTAAACCTCTGGAGCTCGTAAGTCAGTTCGGCGTGGAACCTCTTGGCCTTCTCTAAATCATTTGGTATCAGGACGGTACCAAATCTGCTAAGACGACTAAACTCCTCGTCATACGCATCTACAGTCATGTTCTCTTGCTCCAGGTGCAGGAACTGAGAGTAGAGTGCATTCCTGACCGTAGCCGAAAAGTACTTCGTATTAAAGTATTCTAGAAACTGCTCCCACGTCTGCTTTTTGCCGATGCTACACTCCATAGAGTCCCACTAGTGATGGACATTACCTTTCAACTAGGCCATCATTGCAGTCATCCAAAGGTCCAGAGGAAGTTGAGAAGCCTCCAGTAGCATCTCCGTATTGGTGACCCAATCGAAGATCTCCTCTGCGGTCTCGCTGCCTGAAAAGGTATCTGGGCCCATCTGACGAAACCATCGAACTGTGCCAGTGGGCTGAACAGGTGCTGGTGTGGGTGCTGGGGTAGGTGACCTCTCCAGAACTGCTATCAAGCTCCATCTTATTGTCTCGGCCTGATGCCACTGCGCCTGCATCATGGCCTGGAAAAACTAAAATATCTGCGGCTGTCCCTCCGGCTACGGCATCTGAGGTGGGGAGGCTTTGTACGACATCTGCTGCGAGTATGGTCCGTACGACATCTTTGGTAGAAATGGTGGAGGTGGTGGCAATGAAACCTCCAGCTGCGTTATAGGTGTCTGCTGAGACATCGGCCTCTCGGGCCGCGACATCAGCGTGGCCCTCGAAGTCTGACCCTCGCGGTGTTGTGTCGGAACAGCCTATGAAGTCTGGCCCTCATGCTGCTGCGTCGGATCAGCCTGAGAAGTCTGGCGCCAGTATATCAACGGGGTCTGAGGTATCACCGGGACCCGTGGCGGTGACTGTTCTCCAGGTGGCCCCAGGGATGTATCCTCTCCCTGTGTGGTGTCAGATGGCACAATGGCACCATATGTCTCGCGTCCGCTACGCAAGTTCATCTCTTTGCAAGAGATAAAACTACATTAAAAGAGTACGAAAACAAACAAACATGATGCAGATTTTCAAATATTTAAATACGAAGGAGGTTCAAAGATGGTAATAAAAGTGGATGAGATCTCAAAATTTCTATCCGTATTGGTGACCCAATCGAAGATCTCCTCTACGGTCTCGCTGCCTGAAAAGGTATCTGGGCCCATCTGACGAAACCCTCGAACTATGCCAGTGGGCTGAACAGGTGCTGGTGTGGGTGCTGGGGTAGGTGGCCTCTCCAGAACTGCTATCAAGCTCCATCTTATTGTCTCGGCCTGATGCCACTGCGCCTGCATCATGGCCTGGAAAAACTAAAATATTTGCGGCTGTCCCTCCGGCTGCGGCATCTGAGGTGGGGAGGCTTTGTACAACATCTGCTGCGAGTATGGTCCGTACGACATCTTTGGTAGAAATGGTGGAGGTGGTGGCAATGGAACCTCCGGCTGCGTTATAGGTGTCTGCTGAGACATCGGCCTCTCGGGCCGCGACATCGGCGTGGCCCTCGAAGTCTGACCCTCGCGGTGTTGTGTCGGAACAGCCTATGAAGTCTGGACCTCATGCTGCTGCGTCGGATCAGCCTGAGAAGTCTGGCGCCAGTATATCAACGGGGTCTGAGGTATCACCGGGACCCGTGGCGGTGACTGTTCTCCAGGTGGCCCCAGGGATGTATCCTCTTCCTGTACGGTATCGGATGGCACAATGGCACCATATGTCTCGCGTCCGCTACGCAAGTTTATCTCTCTGCAAGAGATAAAACTATATTAAAAGAGTACGAAAACAAACAAACATGATGCAGATTTTCAAACATTTAAATATGAAGGAGGTTCAAAGATGGTAATAAAAGTGGATGAGATCTCAAAATTTCTATCCTATAGTAGGCTTGTTGGGCATGATGCACACCACAAGCGTAGGTAAGTCGACCTACATAGGACACCACTAAAATCATGTCACGCCCCAATTCTATTATATAATAGGACCGACACGCGACTAGGCCAGCTGATACAAACTAGATAGGTTCCTAATTTAATGGCCTTATCTAGGTGTACTACGTTGTAAAAATGGACTAAGTCCAAAACTAATACTAAATATGCAACAGGTAAATATCTAATCTCATCCACAGAATATAAACAAGAAATGCTGAAATAAATAATGGAATAAAGTACGGAGTCTGAATGTCATAATATAATCCAAATAAGTCTGATGGAAACAAACCCACTGAATACAATACTGAAGTAAAAGTACGAAAGGACAGATAAGATAACTAGACTAGAACATCAACTAACTAGATAAAGATGCTCCAGCCCTAGGTGGAAGGCCTACCAGTGATCAGAAAAAGTCCGAAGGTAACACCTCAAGCTCCTCCTCAATCGCATACCTGGTCTCCTGTCCGGGCCCATACACGGTCGTGTAGTACGCCTCGTCCAAATTTGGAAGAAAACCAGGTCCTCAGATGTCACGCCCCAGTCCCAAAATATATGGGACCAGACCACGTGGCAATGGCCAGCTAGTACGACTCCGTAGGGCTTTCCAATTTAATGGACCCGACGAAGTGCACTTACGCTATCTACGGTTAAGTGATCCAATTAATAATCTAATTCTAACATGCAACAAGTAAACTAAATCTTAATCCATGGCAAATAATCTCAAAGAAGAGCAATACGCATAATCAGTCTGCAGTCCAATAATATATCCATTCAAATAGACCAAAAGAACAACATAGGCCTATAAACACTAGGCTATAAAAGCAGAATCAAAATGAAAAGTAGTACATGACTATAATAGCTAAAGAATGTAAAGATACCTGCAACGATATCCACGCTCCGCTAGATCAAGCATCATACAAACTGCACAAATAACCTGAAAGGGAACCAGGTCCTCAAAGGGACGTAACAAGATACAAAAATACATGCCATAAAGTAAATACTGTGAAAACTCGAGGGTGAACTAACCAGCTAAGTGAAATGCAATTTGAGGACAACTTAGTGCGTATGAGAAGTGTAGGTTAGACATATGTTGACATAATTCACCAATCACCGTGACTGGCTAGTATATGCCACATATGCCCCCATAACAAGGGCACTCTGTAATATAATAATATCCAGCTCCGAGGAGCGTGGTATCTGTACATGTAATGTCCATCTTTTCGAAGAATGAGGTATCTACAAATATATATATATATATATCCGTATCGCTCCGAAGAATGCGGTATCTGTATAAAGGAGGTAGGTGTCCCATACGCCTACTAGTTGTCCTCCCCGCCCAATGCCAATGTACAAGTCGTAAATACGACGTGGACATCTTATACTGTAATGCAAATCACTAAGGAAATATACAACTAAGCTAAATACCGTCACACGTGCTGCTCACACCGATGGCCAGTCAAGCATGAAGCACGTGTCCCTATATGAACTCACTCTGTGACGTGCAATGATACGTGTCAAGGCCTGGGGAGTCATATTGATAACTCCACAACTTTAGATGGGTCCACTAGACACTAGGTCAGACACAAGTCCTAACGTCAACACCTTCGTTGACTGCACCCGAGTCTTTCTCGGACACGCACAGTTATATAATATTAAAATAATAAAACATGCAACTAGATAATGTCAGAATTTAAACAGTACAACAAGGCAAGGTATACTTGCCTGGGGCCTCAAGCTGTGAGTACCAATAGCATATTCCCGAAGTCTCGCCTGAATGGTCCAGTGACCCTATACATATAATATAATATAATCATCAGTCATTACAATAGTATGCACAGTAACATAACTATGCTGCACTTAGGAACTGACGCAGGTGGGTCACGACTGGTCAACTAGCAGGGTCGCGTGTGCACGCAGCTAAGACGTACACGTGTCATATTCTTAATTACCGTGTATATCAAGACAACGAATTATCAAAATATGTTACGAAGCTAAAAAACGTATAATACAAAATTACATGTCCTAGCTAACATGTTAGTGTGCACAAAGCCAGTTGTTTGAACTCTAGGTCAACATAAGTATTCATATTAAATAACCATATTTTTTTATGTGGTAATCACTAACACTAATTTTATTCTAACACATGTACACCTATACACAATACACAAGGGTTTCCAACTACACCGTTCATTCAACAATACAACGACGCATTCGTACATGACGAAAAGAAGGAATATGTATATACCTAGTTGATCGTGGCCGGGGGGGTATCTGTGGCTCGTCGGCGGCCTGCCTCCGACGAGGGAGGGCGGTGCTCTGGCGAGGTGGTCGACTGCTGTGGGGTTTCTCATCGTGGAGAGGTGGTAAAGATCGTGGGGAAAGTGATGGGGATGACCGGTGGTGGAGGTGCTATTGAGGAGGTCGATGCTCGGGCTCCGACGGGGTGTAGGTCGACTGTGAGGAAGATGATGATAATGATGATGGTGATGGTGATAATGATGATGATGATGGTGATGATGATGATGTTAATGGTGATGGGGATGTCGATGATGACTCAGGCGGAGGAGATGGTCGGGGAGGAGTGGTCCGACGGAGATGGAAGGAGGGCTGATATCGTATTGACGAGGTGGTGGCGGTGATGTTAATGATAGTGGTGGTGAAAAGGCGGGGTGTAGCTCAGGCGGGGAAGTCGTGGTGCTCGGTGGTGGAGAAGTCGGGGGGGGGGGGTCGACTGTGTTGATTGCGGTGACGACCGATGGTGTTGTTGTTAATGGTAGCGGTGGTTGATGGTTGCTGTGGTGTAGATGGTGGCAGTGGTGAGTCTCAGGCGAGTGGAGACAGTAGTGCAGGTGTTGACGGAGGGGGAGGTTTCGACGATGGCGATGGAGATGTCTGGGATGAGTCTCTGGCGGTGGTGGCGTGGGGAAGTCGACGTTGGCGGAGTTCAGGCGGTCGGGGTTGCTCAGACGGGTGATGGAGATGACAATGGTGGTGTTGGTCGTGAGGAGGTCGTCGGGTTGTGGGCTCCGGCGGGGACGGTCGGGGATGACGGAGATGGGAGAAGAAGGCTGTGAACGGGGTGGCCGCTGCTCGGCGGAGGAGATGACCGGGAAGATGTTGCTCCGGTGGTGAAGGTGTAGATGATGATGAAGAGGGTGGTTTAGGTTTAGTTTCGGTTCTTGTATGTAGGGGATGATAAAAAATAATGGAGAGGTGAGTTTTTATGTAGGAGAGAGAAGATGGGGTGATGGCCTTGGGATTAGGGCCGGCTAGGGCTCCTTGGGATGGAGGAAATGTTCATATGAAGGAATGTAGGGTGTAGATGGGCTAGGTTTAAAATGGAGGGTGGAGATTGTGTAGGGGGAGGTTTGGAGTGTAGCACACTCAAAAAATAAGGAAAAATATACATGATCGGTCAACATGAGGGGGGAAGGTTTCTTCATGTCTTGGATCCAATGAGAGGGGGACACCTCATTGCATATTTGTATAAAAGTCCCTAACAATTGGGAAATTGCACAAATAATAGAATTTTAGATTGGATGAGGCAAAACATCATGTTTGGTGTGATGAAGTGGGCTAAAATGGTGTGTGGTGTTTAGTATGAACCTTGAGGGTGTGAGTGGGGGTTTGGGTTGGTGTTGGGTCTAGTTTTGGGTGAGATTGGGTCCTCACACCAATTTAATTAAAATTAGTGTAAATGGTGCTCTTTAATTAATTGGGAATACATAGGATTAAAATTGGGTGGGACACAAGTGTCATAGACGTAGTAGACTCAGAATAGAATATTTTCATAATTTGGGTTGCACAAAACGGGTCAAGATTGTGTCTCCAATTTCGATTGGAACGGACAAAGATGCAAAGTTGGATTTATTTGAATTTAAGAACGGACGTTTGTAACGAATATTGTGCGACTAAAATGAAGCACAAGGGAGGGTATTTATGAGTTACACAAGGGTCAGAATGGAAGGCTGGCACGTCTAGGAAAATTGTGTAAAATTTGTTTGAAGGCAAATGCCAGTGTACTGCTCCAAATATCGAAGCAACAGTAAGGTGCACAAAGTGATACAAATATTGCACAATAAATCTAAAATATTGTGTTCTAATTCTAATTGGATTCAAACTAACCTTAGTCTCTCTATCTAAGCCAGGTGGAGCTAAATTTGGTCGAGGGGATTTACATCAGAGGGACGTAACAAGATACAAAAATGCATGCCGAATATAAATACTGAATACAGTAAAGAGGGTGTGTTATCCATCTAAGTGTATGCAATCTGTGGACAACCTTGGTACGTATGGCTAGGAGTAGGCATAACGTCCAACACTCCGAAGAGTGTGCTATCTGCACATGTAATGTCCATCGTTCTGAAGAACGAGTTATTTGTATATATATATATATATATATATATATATATATATATATATATATATATATATATATATATATATATATATATATAAAAGTCCGTAACGCTCCGAATAATATGGTATCTGAATAAATGGGGTCATTGGATCCGTGACTCCTCTGGACACTACGTATACTAATGTGTGTATCACGTACGCCTATCAGTTGTCCTCTCCTCACAATGCAAATATACTAGTCGAATATACGATGTGCACACTTCGTAACTAACATGCCATGTCTCAAATAACTAGATTAACCTGACTACACACTAAATCTTGATGCATGTCGCACGCGCCGATAGCTAGTCGGTTATGCCAACTCGCATCCCAACATGAGTTTGTTATCGTAATGAGTGTAAGAAGTGTTAGGGTCTTGGAAGATATCAAAATATCTCCACAACATTAGGTGAGTCCGCTAGAGACGAAGTCGCTACACTACTTATCGACGCAAACACCGACTACACCCGAGTCATTCTCAGGTGCGCACAGTTATAAATAATATTTGCAACAACTCATGCAACATTTAATAACTTAAATTTAACAGTAAATAAGGCAAGGTATACTTGCATGAATTCTTAAGCTGTAAATGCCAAAGTTCTGCTCCCGAAGTCTCGCTCGAATGATCCAACGGGCCTATAATATAATAATACTACATTAGCATCTACGCTACGGTTTACTAACCATGCATTAGTGTACACCTATGTATTAATATCAAATTAAGAGTCCGGGATACAAGGGAACGCTAACTAGATAGGTGACTAGGTAAGCGTCAGGGAAAGTGTACAAGTATCAAGTCCTCTAATCGCCTCAATATATTTACCTAACAAAATGTACTTGGTCTACCATCAACAAATGTACACATGCAATTATTCAAATATGAATTTCAATACTAACTATGGCATATATTATTTTCTAACTTATATATATATATATATATATATATATATATATATATATATATATATATATATATATATATATATATATATATATATAAACCTAACTAGCTAAGCAATCAAACAACTTGTTAGTATAATCACTAACTAACCTTCATTCATGCAATAATCAACTCTAAATCATATTCTAACATGGTATAGATTCTGAAATTAAAACACTCACACAACATTCGTCAAAGCTAAAATCAAACTCATTTATATCATGCCTTAAATGCAATGGCATAAACCCCTATAAATACATATCAAAATATGAGATTATGAAGTCTTAAACATGGATACAAAATTAGGTTCGAACAAGTGTTTGAAGGAGATTATCATGGTATATATATATATATATATATATATATATATATATATATATATATATATATATATATATATATATGAATATGTCAACCTCAATAGGATACAAGTGTATTCATAGTTACAAGGAGAAGAAACACATGGTGATGATTCATGAAGAATAAAATAAAGAAAGAGGAGGGATGGGGTTCGTTACCTAGAACACGGTGAGAGGGAGTGAAGCTATCGGGTATTAGGCTAGTCCAGTCGGCCAAGGAACGTGTCACGATCCGCACCCGAAATTTGAGCATGAGTCGTGGGTACGTCCAGCCTACACCGCAGCATCGGCGGTAGAACGCTGTCTAGGTCTCAAACATAATATATATCCTGTCAATAGTCTCAACTTCGTACAGAGGACAATGATAATATGAATCCACAGTTCTATAAATATACTCAATCACAAGCTATATAAAAGTAATTGACACGATGAGAAATGGAAAATAAAGAGTTCTATCATAAGCCAAACACAAATAAGTACATCACAAGTCCTGAGTCTAGATGTCCTCAAAAGTCACAAATAATAATACAACTCAATCTCAGTCTAATACAATAATACAAGAAATAGAGTAATCTAAGTGCAGGCAGGTAGGATCTCCTCTAGGATAGGCAACTCCTCTGGGAATACTGGAGTAAAATCTCCCTCTAGTCCTGGGCCGTAATGGGTGGGGCGAAAGTTCTCCAGGTCCTCTGAAAATGTTATCCAGTCAGGATTGGAGCGAAGCACAAACACTAACAGCAGTTTCATTTAAGTTGACAAAAACTATAAAACAGTGTAAGGAATACAAGATGAAATAAATGCTGAAAATATAGAGTACTGGAGAAAATGAAATAGGCAATAGAACATCTAGCAATGAACAATATACAGTGAATGCTAGAACAAGTGAATCTGAAATAAAGAATAAACATCTAGCTAAGTGTTTGAAATATCAGTTTATTATGTGATCGGCTTGGGACTAGATCAGGCTGGTTATATATGATTAGCTATGATTCTTGTAGGTCAGGCTAACCATATGGTTAGCTATGATGCATTTAATGGTCAGGCTAATCATATATAGCAGCTATGAAGCATGTAAATGGTCAGGCAGCACCCGACGTGAGATGTGGGGTGAGCTATGATGCATGTAGAGTTTAGGTATGATCACATAATCTACTAATGTTTTCCCATCCCCAGCTAGCACGATAGATTCCAATCACGACTCCTCATGACAGGGATCTAGGGTGCTAACCCGTGTATCCACAGTGTCAAAATCAAGTATATACTACAACTAGATTTATAGAAGTAATCAACAAAAGCGAAAACTGTCAGAGAATGTACTCGCCTGTGGTCCCGATGAATATGTGAGGATCGATGTCCAAAATGGAGTCACAAAGACCTAATTATGGAATATAAATGTCAGATACCGAATTAAGGAAATAACATGTTTAACTAATTAAGTGCGAGGCTTCTAGGTCATATCTAAGTCCATACTAGGTTAACCTTGTTACTCTAGGCTTTATATTAATACTAAACAATATTTACATACTAGGCATTTAGTATAAATATAACTCCTATATAGATTCTAAGGTATTATTAAATCTATTTAACTGTTACTTAAACTAGTACTCCAAATGCAACCTTAACTTATAAACACTATGTATTAACTAGGATACCAAGTACTTCATGTGATACATTAGAGAACTCACTGATACTCTACTGCTAGCTAAAGTATCCACCTTAACTCCATACAACATTCACAGTTAACACACACAGTGAACTCATTGATACTCAGTTCACTCACTGAAGTTGCCCAGACCTACACACATGGCTAACCCTTGAGGCAAACATAGGGCCACTGCTCATGAACCCAAACACAAAAGTTCACAAAAAATCCTGATGCTAAAAACACTAGAGAAACCCACAGTTGGCACTGAACTCTACTCACTAAACTGACACAGTACTTAGCCTACTATATTCCTGTCTTAGTATATCAACCCACCTCCAATACCCTTGCATACTATTTACTTACCTACTCTTAAAAATCTGGACTGCTGTTACTCTAACAACTGACACTCCCAAAACAGGGACACACACAGTCTCAGTTCACTGGTTCACACACAGATATTCACACACACAACACTCACACACAGGTACACTCAGATACCCACACAGGCATTCACACAGGAACATACATGTAGACACTGACACATACAATTCCTAGACACACTGAGAATACACAGGTAGGTTCACATGCCTCACACACAGGAAACTCACTCCAACATACTGATACACAGTATCAGCCAACTCAATTCAATTTGAACTGTACAGTGTACAGAGACATCACTGCACAGATCTTTGAAACTCCAAATGACACTCAAGCACCACCCAAAAATCTATACTATACCTGCACTTACATCCTACTGCCATCCTCAGCCTCTCAAGACCCCAAATGTAGACCATTTCTACAATAACTCATAACAGCAAATGACCATTACTAACCATAAAAAGAGAACTACAAAAGCTGAAAGAATACTGAGAGAAAAAAGTCTATACAATTTAGGCAATACACAGCTTCTAGCAAACATAACTTAAACTCATAGATCGTTGGATATCAACAAATATAGTGCCTACTGGCCTTTGTTCTTTTTTTTTCATTTCCCTTCCTGTGGAAATGTAGCTTCCAGTGGCAAGCAACAATGTAAGTTTTATCCATGTCGCTGGATGAGTCATTTAAACAAACAGGGAAAGTATGAAGAAATAGGCTTGACCATTACACACACACAGGTTTTCAGACACGCCACACTGAAATAAAACCTAAAAACCTGATACTCAAATAAACCCTAATAACCGACACTAAAACCCAAAATCTGCACAAGCCTACGACACTGTACACCCACTGCTAAACACACAGTGTCTTCTCAAACCCGACTGCACAGTAAAAAATCCCCCAAAAACTGATTCCACATCGAGAACTCCAGAAACCTAAATCCAAAACCCCTAAAATCGAGATCTAGACTATAGGTAGGAGATATAATCTTGTATACTCGCAAACCCCTAGGATTAGGGTTCCTGAAATTGGGAGAAAACAACCTATTGAACACCAAAGCCCTAATTTCTCCTAGGTCTTCATGTAGAACCCTAGAACTAGGAATCTACACAATATGGTGGGTTCCTAATGGCCAACCATAACAGAAAACAGAAATTAAATGGATTAAATTCGGGTTTTACCTATTGGGAGATGGTTTTCCAATGGAGGTTCTCCTTCTCCAAGTCTTCTTGGTCCAAGCTCCTTGTTTCCCCTTTGATGGAGGAGGAAGGTGGAATCCTAGGGCTGGATTCCGAAATTTGGGGGTAAGGGAATGGTTTCAAATGGAGGCTAGGGTTTGGTTTTCTTTCTTCATGAAGGAATGGTTGAGGGAGGCTCCCCTTTATTATATAGGCTAGGTTTAGGGTTCCTAATGCAAGGGTTTAGCTAATCCTCCATGTTAAGTCATGAAGAAATTAATTAACCAGGGTTTAGTCATCCCTAGGGTTTCAAATCTAAAACTACCATGGAAAATTAGGGTTTCTCTAAAGCTAGATCACAAATTAGGGTTTAGTCATTAGGGTTAGACCTAATGGTTTCTGGGGTTTAAACTAAAACCTATTTTCAAGAACACATCTAATTATCTAAATAAAACTCATCACATTGAATATTTACATGATTAAAATAAAAGAGGGGAAATTATACTAATGTCCTAATCTGGAAATGTGGTAGTGACAGAAAGCTCGGGTGGGGTGCACAGTCGGGTGCACAGTGCTGCGGTTGGGATGGGGTGGCTGCTCCTTAGCTAAATTTGTGGTGGTGCTCGGTGGGGGGGGGGGGGGGGTGGCTGAATGTGAAGGGGAAGAAGAGGGCAGCAGTGGTAGCAGCTAAAGCCGCAACAGTGGCAGCAACTAAAGACGCAGCAGCAGCAGCCTGAGATTGAAGCAGCGACAGTAGATAATGCATCATTGTAGCGAGGGAAGAGGGGTGTAGGTAGAGGTGGTTGTGGTGGTAGTGATGGAGTTGGCTATCGTGGAGGAGGAGGGGATAGTGGTGATGGTGGCGGGTTGAGGAGAAGAGGAGGAAGGAGAGGGAGGGGGGTCGTGAAGATGATGGTGGTGGTGTCGGTGTCGGTGGTGGAGATGGTGGTGGTGATAGTTTTGGGTTAGGAGAGAGGAGGAGGTGGTGGTGATGTAGGCTGGTGGTGGTGGTGATGTAGGCTGATGATGGTGGTGATGTAGGCTGATGGTGGTGGTGATGGTTTTGGGTGGGGAGAGAGGAGGATGTGGTGGTGATGTAGGATGATGGTGGTGGCTGTCGTGGAGGAGGAGGGGACAATGGTGGTGGCGAGTTGTCGTGAAGGAGGAGGAGGAGGATGGTGATGGGTGTGTGGTGATGTTTTGGAGATGTGGTGGTGATGGCCGAATGTATGAGGGAGGAGGAAGAAGAAGTTGCAATAAATAAAGAGAGAGGGGAGGTATTAAATAAAGGAGGAGGGGATGGCCTTCCTAGGGATTAGGGCCGGCTGGAATTTCTTCTCCCTAGGTATGTGCGAGGGTTGGTTGTGAGGGAACGAGGGGTGGAGATGTGTTGTAGTTGAATGGAGGGTGAAAATATATTATAGAATAAAGTTGGTGCATAATACCATGCAAAATGGGGGAGGAATGAAGGGTTTATGACCGGTCAACAATTTAAAGTAGGCTTTCTTCATTACTTTGCTCCAATGGGAGGTGGACACCTAGTTGTTTATTTGCACAAAGGCCCCAACAATTTGGAAATTGCACAAGAAAAGAAGAATTGAGATTGGATGAGAAAAAATATCATGTTTGGTGTGTTGTAGAGGGGAAAATTGGTGTGTAGTATTTTGTATGAACCTTAAGGGTATGAGTGGGGTTTGGGGTTGGTGCTGGGTCTAGTTTTGGGTTAGGTTGAGTCATTGCACCAAATTAGTTAAAATTAGTGTCATTGATGTTCTTTAATTAATTGGAAGTGCATGGGGTCTCAATTGGGGTGACACAAGTGTCACGGACGTTAAAGACACATGTGTCATAAATTGGGTTGCCAGAAACGGGTCGAGGTTGTGTCTCCAATTTCGATTGGAACGGACAAAGATACAAAGTTTGAATTTAAAATTAGATATTTTGTAACGAATATTGTGCGACTAAAATGAAGCATAAGAGAGGGTATTTATGAGTGACACAAAGGTCAAAATGGAAGACTGACACGTCAAGGTCAAGTGTGTGAATTTTGTTTGAAAGCAAAAGCTAGAATAGCGCTCCAAATATCGAAACAACGACAAGGTGCACCAAGTGATACAAAATTTTGTACAATTATTTAAAACACCATGTTCTAATTCTAAATGGCTCCAAACTAACCATAATCTCTCTCTAAGCCAAGTAGACCTAAATTTGGTCGAGAGAGTTTACAAATATACACATAAATAAAATTAAAACCCTAATGGAGGAAGAATATTGGATACATACATAGATTTGGAAGAATGTTTGGGTGCCATTGCTTAGAATTGGAGGAGTTTGAGAGAAAGGGAAGAGATTTTGAATAAGGAAAGAGAGAAAGAGGTTTGAGAATTTGAGGAGAGAGAGTAAATTTTTTTGAATGAATGGTTTTGGAAAACTTTGGGGGGGTTGGGCTGTCCTCAATAAATTTTGGACTTTACTCAGTAAAAATTGTAAAAGTCTGGACTGTCCTCACTAAAAATTGTAAAAGCATGCTATCCTAAGTAAAATTTGAAATGCCTATAGAATTTCTCTTTTTAAAACACTACATAAAGTTCAAAAACACCCTAAAACCGACGAAAACGTCGTTACCGAGCAGACCCTTAGGGTTAGGGTTTCGTCTCCTTCTGCCCGGCATACTTCTGGCCAGTGTACAATCGGAAGTCCCTTTTCGTACCTCTCTCTCTCTCTCTCTCTCTCTCTCTCTCTCTCTCTTCCTCTGATACTTTCCCCACTATCTCCTTCTCTTCGTCTTCTTTGGAAAAAAGTATAAGGGTTTCGTCTCCTTTTGCCATGACGGAGGGGTCCGATCGGGAATGATAACGGACGGTGCGGATCTCGTCATCAACAGCAAGAATAAGAGGAAGGGGAGGCCATGGATTCAAGCTTCTCCCATTCGGGAGGAGGAGGGGAGAACAGCAACAACTTCGAGTTCGCCTTCAACTCGATGAACTTTTCTGACCGCGTGCTCAAGATCGAGATCGTCGCGGGGATGGCGGAGAACAGATCCGACGGCGGGTGCAGCAGCATCGCCGACTGGGCGCTTCATCGCAACCGGAGGAGGGAGGACATTAAGAAGGAGCGAGGTAGATTCTTCTCTATCGATCTATATATGAAATTGTTCGAATTTAGTATTTTGGGATATTTTCCCCCGTCGACTTTAATTTCGATATTGGTACAATTTCTACAATTCAATGCGTAATCGGGAGAGTAGCGATTGGTGATGCTTCCCAGTAGGAATGGCTACTGCTGTATGGTGCTCCAATGTGTATGCTGGGTCTCTCGCGTAGAGCTAAGTTGATATAGTGCGGTTGATAGGCTGAGGTTCCGCGAGACTCGGGCTTAGTGATCAGGGTATCATCTTTGCTTCTCAATGGCCTGTTCTTCCCTGCAAGTAGTGTTGCTGTGTTGCTGAAAGAATGTTTTAGCATTGACAACATTTCTGACATTTGGTCCGCTGTAAGTATATTACCAATTAACCTCAGGGGCGGAGGCAGTCATAGCTTGGGGTGGGCATGCATTTTTTTTACCTTTTTTTTCCGATATATATATATATATATATATATATATATATATATATATATATAAATTTTTTTTTTCTGTGGGTTAGTCCACTTATAGCCCACCCAAATTTATGGTAGCCCATCCCAGCTATAGTTTCTGGATCCGCCCCTTTAACCGCAACAATGGTTGCAACAACTCCACTTATACCACAACTTTTGTTGTGGAAAAAATGGCTGCAACATCATTTAAAAGCACAAAGTCCCAAACCAAACAAATTTTGTTTCCATATACGACAAGAAAACTTGCAACTAAGCATCCTAATTACATCGTACAAAAGACTTGATTTGTAAATCCCACACCACCTGTGCATCCAAACTTGACCTTATATTTGTAACACCACTTGCGGTAGCAAATGTTGCATACTACAAACATTTCTTGGTATTTCCAATTACTGGCATAAAAGATCTATCTACAAATACTTCTCCTTGATTTTTCACCTATCAACATTGTTTCTAATGAATAAGATTTATAGCTTTCTTGTAAGTGTATCCATCAAGGGCGTGTTTGGTTAGTTGTAAATAGAATTACCATGCAACATTTGTTGTTGTAAGTGGTGTTGCAAATCCAGTATCTGTTGGTTGCAAGTGAAGTTGTTGTATTCACAAATCCAATGTCTGGATAACAGTAATTGGAATCCTTAACTGTAACTTCTTGCTGTAAGTAGAGAAATTGTTGTTTGATGGAGACTTTAAAGCATGAAATGAGAAAAGGATGCAACAGATGTTGCTACTTAATGATGTGATAGCTGCATTCATTTCTCTCATGCAAAAAATGTTGTACGTGGTACTGCAACCATTTTGGTCGCAACAAATGTTACATTTGTTGTGAGGAGTCTTGCAACATATTTGTAATTGCGTTTATTTATGACAATCCAAACATTAAATGACTAAACTCCACAATGTTTGTTGCAGCAGTTCGATTTACGGGCAACCAAGCAACCCCCAAATGTATTCCCTTATGCATAAGTGTTTTTAAGTCCCAACTAGGTGATCTAATCGTACTCTTGTACTCTAGATCCTTAGCTCCTTGCCTCTAAGTGTAACCTAGAATTCCTTGCCTATTATCACCACATTTAGGCCAGAATGCGACATGCCTCTCCTGGGGCACACCGTAGCCAACCTTTGCTTTGTAGTCAGTGAATCAAAGTGGTCAAAATGCAACTTGTCACTTATGAGCAACAACTCGGGCAACTCTTCCTTTCCTGTTTAAAGTTGCACTTGGTGCTATCAACATGAAGCTTTCCTATTAAGGTATTCCCTATCTTGTTTTATGTGTGTATTCATGTCATAAAGGCCTATGGTAGCTTCCGGCTACCTAACTGGGACACTAAAGAAACATTTTAAATATATCATTATCAATCTATAATGGAATATGAGACATTAATCATCATATTGGATCAATTGTTCATGTGCATGCACTGCCACAGAGGCTATATGTAGTCGTCGGGCAAAGTCATCATTGTCTTAGTCATCCGAAAGGTCTGATTGTAGGAAGATTATTAATGGCCCATTGGTTGCATGTATATACTCATATTATATGGATATTGTATCCACAGATTTGAGGTACTTGGTTTGATAGCCAGGCAGAAATGTACGAGTGTTCTTTTAAATCTGGAATGATTTAATCAAAAGCATAGTTGTCAAAGGCGAAAAGTGCACTTAGGCGTGAAGGACCATCGGGTCCAGGCGCAAAGCGGAGAAGTGAGGTATGTATCTCAACAAAGCAAGGCACATGTATAATAAGAAGAACATAGGCCATCAATCTTGAAACTTTTGTGTTTCTCTGGTCACTTGTTCGACCAAACATGAAAGCTTCAATGACTTCAGAACCTTAGTTAAGGGAGGGTTTTGAACTATTGGGTCCTTGTAAAGGGTCATACATGTGTACTTGCTTGCCACAAAAGCAAACAGTGCACCTTGCTGAAGTGAGGCACACCGCCCGTTAGCTCTTAGCTTCTCGTCAAGGTGCACTTTATTAACTATTGTCGAACGTAATAATATCAATAGAATTAGAAGAATGCTTTGCGTACAATGTCTTAGTACACTATTAATGAGGAGAGATCGGGTGATATGTAGGTGAGATTGGTCAAAATGTGATTAGATCAAACTTCTTTTTTTATGAAAATTTATGATATAGTATTCCGCGGGTTTTAGTTTTGTTGGAGATCTTCTAAACTCAATTATACTCAGGGTAACAAAATGGTGCAAGTAATATTTAAGATGGATTCGTAACTGAGATAAGAGGTTCTTGCAGCTGGAGAACAAGAGAAAGTCATAATGGAGAAACGAAGAGGGTAGAGAAAGAAAGAAATCAAGAATGTAAGGATTAAGGGCAGTGGCTTATTCTGTTGTGAGCAAATAGGAGAAATGTAGGGAGAAGTAGAAGGGAGAAAATGATAGATGAAGATAACTTTAGCAGTGAGCTTACTCAGTCAGAGTGAACGACTGGTGCGAGATGGAGTTCGCTTAGTACTTTAGGACGATTTTAATTGGTTGTTGGAGGATGGGAACATCGAGGAATGGTTTTAGAGTTTGAGATATTTTGTCTATTGATGGCAGGTTGGCCACAAACAAATATGTTCAGTGTCTGATACATGGACAAGCTGGAACTGTGGTGTCGGCATGGCGGCATCTGTATTGTCTAGTTTTTTTTACTCATGCAAGTTAACCAGTTTGAGTTGGCTATACATTTGTTTTTCTCTCTCTTTTATTCCTTTGAGTTGGCTATACACTTGTTAGAATGTCTCTTTTATTCCATTGCATACTTCTGTCAAAAATTCCCTTACCAAACTCTTTTATCTTTCACTGGTGGCTCATCATTTTTAGTGTTGTCGATTGTAGGACTTTAGATGGAAGAGGATTGGATGATGATGCATTTTTTACTTGGTAGTTTTGATGTTTATATTAGTTGATATTGGTAATTGGTACAACATGTTGATATAAGTATAACCTTGTAATTGTGAAAGGACAAGTATGCATTTTTTTTCATTTGTTGTGTGTACTATCAATATAGTTTTCAAACATAGAATCATTTTAGATAATTGGTACACTTATTTTAGCAGATTCACATGAAAAATGAAAAAAATGGCCATGTTTTGTTTTTTTCCTTTTCTAAATCTGATATATTATCCTTGGCTTAAAAAATTTAGATGATCAAATTTCCTATACTCATGGATCAATATGCCAAGTCTTCATTTTTATTTGGACTAAAATGACCCTGCATTTTTTAGTCTTCTCTTGCTCGACAATCTGCTTATCCTATTTTAGTGACACATGTTTAATCACTTAATGGTGGTGTTTTAGATAAAGAGGGTAGAAATGATTTTATTTTAGCCTGGCTTTACTAACGTTTTAAGAAGTACGTCCTTAAAATAAGCATAGCTGAAATGCGAACGACAAATGGATGTGGCAATATTGAATATTGGTTAAGGAATGAGCGTATTCTTGGAAGGTGGAGGTGGCACTAATTGAGGACAAAATGAGAAAAAAAAAGGTCTTAAATGGTTTGGACATGTGCAACATAGACAAACAAATACATTAGTTAGGAGTGATAAGCTTCCAGTTAAAGGAGCCCATAGAAGTAAGGATGGGCCTGAATAAACTTGGATTGATTCGGTAGTTTCTGCTTATGTTGAAACGAAGGTTCACAAGATGGTATCAGAATCAGTTTCGGCTTGGAGTTTCAGAATTCTTGTTTTTGAGGAGCAAAAAAATAATAAAAAGTTATCTAAAAGCTAGAAAAAATATTTTATACATTTACGCATAATCATATGTATACTTGTTAGATATTATTGTTCATTTTACTTTCTTTTAGATAAAACACCCCCACAATATAATTTTGAAAAAGAGACCCACAATTTTGGTATCAGCGACAATGTTTCAGATTTCGGATATCATGTTCATATTGGTTTGGGTTTTTGAGATGTCAAATATCGGGGGATATATTAAAATACCGGATATCAATAAATATATAATATATTATCTTATATATAATAGGAAAACTTCTAGGCTTCTATGTCATGTTCTGATTTTGCCGAATTGATAGTCGCTACTGGATGCGATCTTGTACAAGTCTAAGTTGCGTTTGTACAAAACATGAACGTGCACATTGAATAAACTATCTCAGAATTGGGTTGGTGCAATGGAAAATAAGCATAAAATCAAATGCCAACAAAGATATATGAAAATAATTTTTTTATTCATAACTTGCAACGGATTACAAAGGCTCTCAATAGCCAACTGAAATCTTATACTTGGTTTACAACTCATGACTCAAGAAATAACGATGTTCCATACATTATATCCTTTATTAAAGAAAAACAAAACCACCTTCAAATCTCTGAGCTTAAAAAAAGATGAAAGACTTCTATTGCCTTTGGACGTCCACTTGATTCCCAACCCTTGCGAGGACGAGGGTCAATACATTAGGGAATGCACTGGTGAGTGATCAATCGAACTCACCTAAATCGACACACTAATGAACATTTATTATGTGATCTTTCTATTACTCTAGGTTCAGTTAACAAGTTGTAATAAAGAAACATAAAAATAAGAAATTCACTTGTCAATGATTCTTACCTGCGATCAACAATCATTTCCTGCAGAACAACGGTTAGAACAATATGTTATTCTATAAATTTTTTATTTGTGCAAAACAAGTGTTATAATTTATGTTTTTAAGCTTTACAAGTCCGTCTCTGCATCAAACGATTATACCTGTAAGACAATTGTCATTAGCATGTAGCCTAACTATATGATGGTCCATGGACGACTCCCTATAATTAGACATTGGAACGTATAAGTCCAATTGAACACTCCCTTGATCTCGTGGACTTATAAGCCTTAAAGTGTTCCATCTCTCCTAGGCCGGCACGATTCCGATGCCTCGAAGATCGTTCGAGAGATTAAACCTTGTGTGCGAGTGGTCTATGACCAATGCATGCTGTGCAACTTACATACTATCACATAAAATAATACAATGCACAACATATCCATAGATGGGAGAGGGTCTCAATTCATTTGCCCCAACATATCGTTACCGAAAGGATTTTTCCATATAAACCCAATTCCGACTAGGCTATTCAAGCCACAAGCCAAGACAATGCCACAGGAATGAGTGGGGTACTACATTCCCTGTAGAACTTTCATGTTTCGAAAGTGCCCATCTCTAACCTTATATATATATATATATATATATATATATATATATATCAGTGTAGTCAAAGGCGCGCCTTGCTCCTAGGCGTAGGGGTAGCGCCTCAGGGCACTCCAGGCGAGGCGCAATTCTTAAGGCGCACCTAAGGTGCGCCTAGGTACGCCTTTTCCGAGCGCCTTAGAATAGTCAAGGCGCGCCTTGAAAATCTTGTCAAAAAAATAACATGTTTAGACTGTTTTTTAACTGTTGTACTGTTTTTTAACTGTTGTACTGTTTTTAGACTATTTTTTGAACTAATGTTCTTTTTTTTTACTGTTTTCTCTCTCACTCACTTAATTCAAAGTGATTGCAACCTAGACAGGGGGAATTTGAAGCACACATGTTTATCAATGTAGAAATCCGATATGAATATATATATATATATATATATATATATATATATATATATATAAAATTTTTGCGCCTCGCGTCGCTCGGACGCGCGCCTTAAGTGCGCCTTGCGCCTCGGGCGATTTGGACCCTTTGCGCCTCGAGTGCGCCTTGCACCTTTGACTACCTTGATATATATATATATATAAATTAACTAGGAATAAAACATGTAAATTATACACACCCATTAACATAATTACTAACCACAAATAATTATACACTTCCAACTACAATAAATGTTCACCGACTGAAAAATAAATTTACTTAAATTTTTTTCTTTCCAAATGGGTTCTCATGCAAGTATACTTTTTAAAAAGAGAGAAGAAACACAAACCAAAGATATGCAATTCACGTGCACGACTTCTAGTCTATATAATAAAGTGAAGTGGTGTTTTCCGCCAAATCATAAAAGGATAAAGAAGGGTTACGATTAAAAGATAGGTGGTATACCAATGACTATGAATATGACTCATGTATATGTCAATAAAAAAACTTGAAACTAAATATCATGAAAGATATTATTAAATGATATAAATGAGGAGCAATTTTCAAGAACCGTATTATCAAAGAGTGCCGGAGGCACGGGGATAATTAGTATATTATATATACTAAATGTCCTATCAAATTCAAATTTATGGACATACTAAATATTCTAAATGTCCTAAAAGGCTAAAACAAGTAACTAATTTTTAAAAAAATCTAGCAAAATATCATAACATAGTAACAAACTAACAATTATAAAATTACATGTACAAATAAAAAAACTAGTAATATTAATAATATCATGTCCTATGTTATATTAAGCGTGAGGCGAGGCGATGAAGATGGCGCTTCGCTTAAGCGGCGCTTAAGCGTCGCCTAAGCGCTTAGTTAGCGCTTCACCTATTTTTACCTACCTACATACATGTAAAATATTCTATATACACATAAATTTTAATATATTTTTCATACAATCCTATTAGTATATGCATGGATAACAATACAAATTATCAATCATGCAAAGACACAATATAAATACTATAATAAAAATACAAAGTCATCAAAATACCATGGTCAAGCAATTTTTGTTTGTTTTTTAAAACTTGGTGCTTTTTCTAGCTCCAAGCGGTAGACGAGGCGCTGTTATGCGTCGCCTAAGCGCGAGTCCATCTTTTGGGACGAGATTTCCCTAATCTAGGCGTCCAGGTCTCCAAAACCGCTTAAGCGTGCTTTTTAAAACATAGAGATTCGTATCAATATAAAAACTTGCTAACCCGACCCAACCCTACCCTACCTCAAAGCACTTAGTTACCTCTAATATCCGACATTTTCATATATCGGGGAGATATCGGCCGATATATCGAATTTCGATATTTATATCCGCTATTTGTTTCTCAAAAATGATATATACGATATATATGGCCGATATATTATGTCCAGGGGTGAGCGTTCGTTTTATTCAGTTTCAACCGAACCAAAATAGTCAAAACCGAATAAACCAAAATTCTAAAAATCCAAAACCGAACCGAAATTAGCCAAAACCGAAACATAATCGAATCGAATAATTGATTGGGTGTATTCGGCTTGTACGATTGGGTTATTTCTATTTTTAGTGGGTCGGGCCTAAAGTTGGAATCGTTGTTAAATTATATTAAAAATTATAATTTTTATATACACATTTGTTGTATTTTAAAGTTGCGTCCAAAGTTAGACTAGTTGTTAAATTATCAAAGTTGGGATTCAAAACACATACATAGAATTGTTGTTTTCAAAATATAAACATTTTTAATCACAAAGTATAGAATCGAGGGTATTTACATAATTGCAAAAGTTTTATTCGGTTTTGGACCGAAACCGAAATCAAAACCCAAAACCGAAGCCGAATAAGGAATTTTAGTAGTTTCAAAACCGAAACCGAACCGATTTTTTTTTCAAACCGAACCGAATATCTTATTTGGTTCGATTCGGTTCGATTGTCGGTCCAAAACCGAATAATGCTCATACCTAATTACATCGCTTTAGGCCTCAAACCGATATATCGGCCGATATCATTGATATCTATAATAATGTTGGCCGGTATCGCGGGGGTAGCGGATTGGACATTCCAAAAAAGTAAGTGTCGATATCAATATCAGCCTATACTAACCTATAATAAGAACCTTGAAACGGGCATGCCGCTTAATAGTGCTGAATGGGAAGAAAATGAGTCTAGTAGTTGACCCCAAATTATGGGATAAAGTGTTTGTTCTTTGTTGTTGTTGTATTCTACCACATACAAGTGGACATTGTTGTGTTTGCATATTTTGGTGTCCGTTGCAAATCTTTTTGTTGCTTTTAAATGTAGTTGTCAGAAGATATTTTATCATCAAGTCAAAGATAGTTTTACTTTTACACGATGCTCACCTTTGTGCCTTATTTTCCATGAGCCGAGGCTCATTCACCTACACACCTGAAGCGTGCCCTTCATGCTCCTCATGCCTGCTGAAGCGCACGAGGAATATTGCCCTAGTTTTTCTTCTTTTTTCTTTTCTATATTAGATTTGTTTTAGTATTTTAGTGTTTATATAATAATTCAACTAATTTTTTTATTGTAATTAATAGGTTTTCTACCAAAACTATATTTTTAAATAATTTTTTGAAATGGTGTGTCGCTTGGTCGAAGATCACGCCTCGCGTCTAACTTCCGGAGACCCTAGTGCCTCGAGTGCGTCTCACACCTTTTTAATTCATCGTTTCTAACTTTCTTCCTGTGGCTGAAAATTTGGCATGCAAATTGCAACAAACTTTGTATTTCAAGATCTCAAAATCTCCTATGCTTCTTAAAGCATGTTTTTAGTTTCAACATGAATTTAGATGCTAGATGGGTAATAGAATGAATTTTAGCTACCCAGATGTACTTAATGTTGTCTTCCTTTTGCAAGCCATTATCGTAGCTGCATGTAGTTCGAGGTCTTACAATGTAACTCGTAACCAATGTTGCATGCTGAAATTCTTATATATTGAATGACCTAACTGTGGTGAGAAATTTGGATCAATTAATTCCTTTGTTCTGACCTTCAAAAAGGACTTATAAGGTTGCCCACAGTACCAAATAATGGAACACCTTTTCCCCTGATGTTTATATGTTCTGTTTTCAAATGTATGTTATGGTAAGTTTGCATTTCTCTCTCTCTTGATATGCCTTCTTATCTGAGCATAATTTTTTCTTTTTAGTTTTTTGCGCATACCATGTGTATTAATCTTTGATTCTTTTAACTACATGATAGCTGCGGAGTTTGCAGTCTACAATACAGATAGTATAGTAGATGCTAACCAGCCTGATACAGACGATGGTGTGGCATATGAAAACCCTGACGGTGAAGCTGTTGCAATGATTGAAGAACCTCCATCAGGTGCTGATTTAGTTAGTACAATTAATTAATCGATATATATGCTCTATATAGTTCATAAGGTGATATAATATATTCAAATGGTCATCCTTGGAGGGTTTGATGGAAATCTCTTGTTGATATTTTTCTTATTATGCTTAATCAATTCTATACATCCACACTCAAGTTGTGCTGTTCAGATCAAACTGCAATTTATCTGTCATCAGTAAGTTTTGTTATATTCTGTTTTTCAAATGGAAGTCCTTTAATTTGTATTATAGATTATATGAATATTCTTGAGACTAGCTGAGTTGAAATCCCTTGACATTTTTCTTCTGTTCTCTATTTGATGAATGAAGTTCTCTGAATTTTTATTGCATACGACGAGGAATGAATAAAAAATGGCACATTCCAAGCTTTAACCAAATAGCTGCAATTTGCTTAACAGGGATAGAGAGTTTAGTGGCCTTCCTCATGCTACGAAATTGATGATGTGCAGTAACTTTGTTGCATATACATTTAGATTGCTGACTCATTTCAATTGATCAATAGATTCAATACATTAGTATAATAGTGCATTAGATTCACAGAGGTCCCTTACTATATGACTGTGGATGTATAATGGCTTCAGAATTCTATTAACTACATTGTCAAATTGGAGCTTCTTCTTTTTTTCAACTATTTCAACTTTTGTCATTTTTGTTTCTCCGCTAAACTTTTTTATTTGTTTCACTATGTAGGTGATGATCCTTCCCATAGTGGCGATTCATCTTGGACTATGGATTTCTCTCCTGTTTTGAGAGTCAAGGAAATATACATCAGTTCAGCAATTTTAGCTGCAAAAAGCCCATTTTTCTACAAGGCAATATGAATTGTATAAAGAACATGTCATTTTTTTACTTGTCCTGACTATAGTCACTGAGTGTTTCTGTTTTTTGTTGCTGAAACAGCTTTTTTCAAATGGCGTGCGAGAATCTGATCAGAAACATGCAACTTTACAAATTAGTCCCTCAGGTATTCAAATTTGTGCAGCAGATATTTTTGATTTTGTATAGGTAGTCTCTTGTTATTGCAGTCATATGTAATGTTCCATGGTTCTTATTAAACATTTAGGACCGTTTTAAACCCTAAAACTATTTGGACGTTGGAAACTTGGTTTTCAAAAACTGGAGAAAGTAGGTTTAAAACTAAAAAAGTTGATTGTTTGTCTGCTAGAGACCATACTAAGGAAACTAAGCAATACGATGACATGTCACTTGTTATGCGCTTTTTCTTGCTTAGCGAAGGCACGTGTAACTGGACGATGGGACGAAGACGATGAAGAAGCCGTCTGGTCTTGTGACCGGTCGGCCTTGGTGTTGCGCCTTGTCGCAGACGCGGTCGCTTCTCAGATCGGGAGAAGTCCTGCCTATGTTTTTGATTAAACTTTTCTTTGATAATCTTCTCAAGAGAATTTTCACCTCTATATATAGATAGAGGATGGCTACAATTGCTAACCGTAATTTGTTGGAAAGAAAACTAAATCATATTAATTATTGCTAATAATATTACTAGTAATTTTTTTCCTTGAAAGAAAAGATATTATTAGCAATATTGCTAATAATATCTTCCTTGAAAGGAAACTAATTATTGCTAATAATATTATCAAGTAATATCTTTCCTTTTAAGGAAAGATATTATTAGCAATATTGCTAATAATATTTTTCTTGAAAGGAAACTAACTATTGCTAATATTACTAATAATATTGTCAAGTAATGCTGCCGGCTAGGTATGGGCAACCCTAGTCGGGTTTGTGTCTTTTCCTTTGGCCGGTCCATGTAACGGGTATAAGTTCGCCCGAACCGACCCGTAACAATACTCCCTCCCTTCAAACCCAGCGCGTCCTCGCGTTGGAAGCCGGGATGGAGGTGCTCGAGGGTGTCGTGTTGGACCCATGTAGCATCGTTAGCGGTTTCTTCCGTCCAGCTAACCAAGTACTCGTGGGTGTTAGCAACCATCCGAGTATCAAGTATCTCCGCCGGGACCAGATGTTCGCTTGGTGTGAGGTCAGCGGGCAAGGCTGGTACTACCGTCGGTGGTGGACCACGAAATGGCTTCAGTAAGGATACATGGAAGACGTTGTGGAGGCGGACGTCGGTTGGAAGCTCGAGTTGATAGGCCACCGTGCCAACCCGAGCATAGATTGGGAAGGGCCCGAAGAAGCGAGGAGCGAGCTTGTGGTCAGTTGTGTGCCTCAGAGTGGATTGTCGATGTCGTTGGAGGACACCCAATCGCCCGGGCTAAAGATGACCTCCCGGTGGCGAGCATCATATACTTGCCGCATCCGATTCTGAGCATGGTGAAGGCGTTGTCTTGCTTGTTCGAGAACCGTGGCACGATCATTGAGGTGGCGGTCGACAACATCAATCACGGAGGCGCCGACCTTATAGGGAAGCATGGCGGGTGGGGGGGGGGGGGAGGCCGACGGTATACGAGCTCAAAAGGGGTGGTGCAATGAGCCGAGTGAAAGGAGGTGTTGTTGCAGAACTCAGCTCATGGAAGCCAGTAAGTCCACGTTTTGGGTTTGTCAGCTATGAAACAGCAGAGGTACATCTCCATTGTCTGATTGACCACTTTCGTCTGGTCATCTGACCGGGGGTGGTATGCTGAGGACAAGAGAAACTTAGTACCGCATCGCCGGAAAGTGTCATGCCAGAAGGCGTTGGTAAACAAGGGGTCGCGATCGCTGACGATGGTCTCGGGAATACGATGTAGACGCACCCCCGTTTCAAAGAAAACTTGTGCGACTGATGATGTTGAAAAAGGGTGACTCATCGCTATAAAATGTGTATACTTGGACAACCGGTCCACTACTACCAAGACGACAAATTTGCCCTTGGAACGGGGCAACTGAGTCGCAAAGTCCATGGAAATATCGGCCCAAACATGTTGTGGAATTGGCAGGGGCTGTAGCAGGCCTGCAGGGTTGAGAGTGGATGTCTTGTTGCGTTGGCAGGTGGTACATGTGACCACGTACTCCTCAATAGTGCGACGTAGATCGGTCCAGAAAAACTATTTACGCACTCGCTCCAGCCTCTTGGTACTGCCCTCATGTGTGCTGTCGTGGAAGTGGCGGATGGCGCGGGGGACTAGTGGCGCGGACTCCGAAATGAAGAGACGCCCGCGGTAGAAGATGAGGCTGCCAGTCTCCTTCTAGCCGGCCTCGGACTGAGAGGCCGAGATGGTTGCCCGCCTCGTCGGCAGCAAGCGCGGAGAGCCACTCCTGCTCAAGTGCGAGCACCGGCCGGGAAAGTGCGGCGCATTCGTGAATATCGGTGTCAATGCGAGAGAGTGCGTCGGCCGCTTGGTTGAGTTTGCCTGGCTTGTGCTCCACGTGAAACGAGAAGCCCATGAGTTTACTCAACCAATGTTGCTGCGGGGGTATGACGAGGGCCTGCTCGAGCATGAACTTGAGACTGTAATGATCTGTGCGGACGCAGAAATCCCTGTCCCATAAGTACGGACGCCAATGTCGGATGGCCTTGGAGAGGTCGATGAGCTCTCTCGTAAGCTGCCAACTTGGCATGATGTGCCGTAAGCTTCCGACTAAAAAATGCTACTGGATGGCCCTCCTATATAAGGCTGCGCCGATGCCCTATCCCGATGCGTCGCACTCGATGTCGAAGTCGGTGGGAAGACGCAAGACAGGGGACGACGTGATGGCGGATTTGAGGTTGTTGAAGGCGGTGTCAGCGAGGTCCGTCCAAATGAAGGCGTTCCGCTTGAGCAGGTCGCAGAGTGGTGCCGCTATCTCGGCATAGCCCCTGATGAATCGCCGATAGTAGCCGGCGAGGCCGAGAAAGCCCCGAAGAGCCCGCATGCTGGTCGGATACGGCCATTCGGCTACGGCGGCCAGTTTAGCCGGGTCAGCCGCTACCCCGCTGCTGGAAATGATGTGCCCCAAGTAGGACACCTGCCGCTCTGCGAAGGTACACTTGGCCATCTTCAGGTGCAACTGGTGGTGGTGTAGTGTCTCGAACACTGTCTTGAGGTGGCGAAGGTGCTCTTCCATGGAGGGGATGTACACAAGAATATCGTCGAAGAAAACAAGTACAAACTTTCGTAGAAAATGTTGGAATACCTCGTTTATTAGGGCCTGGAAGGTCGAAGGGGCGTTGGTGAGGCCAAACGGCATTACGAGGAACTCAAAGTGTCCGTGGTGCGTGCGGAAGGCTGTCTTGTCGATGTCCTCGTCTGCCATTCGAACCTGATGGTAGCCCGAGAGGAGGTCGAGCTTGGAGAAGAAAGCTGCGCCATGGAGCTCATCGAATAACTCCGCCACTGGGATTGGGAACTTGTCTTTGACGGTCTTGTCATTGAGTTGGCGGTAGTCCACGCAGAAGCGCCAAGTGCCGTCGGCCTTCCTGACGAGCAACACGGGAGGAGAAGGGTGATCGGCTGGCGCGAATGAGACCATGCGCTATCATCTCGTCGCATTGCCTCTCTATCTCGTCCTTCTGGCAGAACGAGTAACGGTATGGCCGAACCACGACCGGCTCAGTCCCTTCCCTGAGGTGGATGCGGTGATCACATGAACGATGAGGCGGTAGTGTGGAGGCAGCTCGAAGATGAAGGCGAAGTTGTGGATGAGGATCTGGAGAGGTGGTTCGTCGCTGGCATGGATGGCCGCGACCGTGAGGGGCTGATCATCGTGACGGGAGAGGCCCGAGAGCAGGATGTCGCGGTCTTGGAAGGTGAAGCGCATGGTAAGGTGCCGGAAGTCCTATTCGATCTCGTCCAGTATTTCGAGCCATTCGACGTCTAAAACGACGTCAAAATGATCGAGAGGGATGACCATGAAGGGGGCTGCGAAGGTATGGTCCGCCACTGTAAAGGTTAATATGCCGAGCTCCCCGAAGCAAGGCAGCTCCTTTCCGTTTGCAACCCGGACCGTTCTTGTTGCTCTTGGTGTTGTGCGCAAGCCGAGTCGTTGTGCAGCATAACAACTAACAAAGTTGTGAGTGCTCCCCGAATCAACTAAGCAAAGAAGTAGCACCTCGTGGATCTGAATGAGAAGCTGCATTGTCCCTCCTTTTTGGCCATGGATGGCTAAGGCGGAGATTGACGGTCGGCCGTCCTCGTCGAACTATTCCCCTAAGAAATTGGTCTCTTCGTCTTCCGGTACCTCTAGATAAAAGAGGTACTTACAGCGGTGCCCGGGGGAGTAGGTCTCGTCGCAGTTGAAGCAGAGGCCCTTTGCTCTGTGTTCGGCCATCTCAGCTGCGTTGAGTCGACGGGGAACAGGTCTGGGCGCCGACGAGCCAGCGGAAGTGGCCTAGACGACCATCCCTGAGGTGCCGTCTAGTCCTGTCGCAGAGAGCCCTGGAGTGTGGGACCCGTCGCCAGAGGTCGGTATGCAGAAAGAGGGGCCCGGGATGGCCGGTCTCTGCTGGGGTGCCGCGTAGCGCGTGGACAAGAATCACCCACCGCGATTGAGGCTTCCGGAAACGGTTGTGGTGCCGCCGTCGTCCACCTATGCTCTGCCTCGTGTGCGCACCGCATGGCCCGTGTGAGGGTCAATGGTCGGTCGCGGTGCACATCCTGGCCCATGGTTGTCGTCAAGCCGGAGATGTAGATGTCGATCTCCTCGTCACTGGACATGCGCACAACTCGAGACAACATGGATTGAAATTTTCGGTTGAAGTCCGTGACCGTGTCCGTCTGCTTGAGGGATATGAGATCCTACAACGCCCCCGATGCGTGAGAATGCTGAATCAGATGAGAAGCTCTCGTCATAGAAGTGCCCCCAGTCGATACAGCCTATCCGTCGTTGCCACCCGTCGAGCCAAAACTGAGCCTCGCCTTCAAGTTTGAGTTCCACCATCTGGACTCGCTCCTCCTCTGGAATGCGGTGGAGTTCGCAGAACCGCTCGCAATGACGCACCCAAAGTAAAGGATCGCCGGTGACGTCGTAAGGTTGCAAGTCGAGACGTGGAAAGCGCGGTAGCCAGCGTTACTCGCCGACGTCGCCTCGGCCTCCGTGGCGTTCGGCCCCCTCGTAGAAGTGGCGAGTGTCGGGCGGGTGGCACTATCTGTCGTTGTCGCGGAAGGGGTTGCGGTAGTCGCCCCGAGGTGGGTCGTGGCGAGGTTGGTCGTGATAGTAGTCGTTGCGGAAAGGAGCCCCGTGCAGGGTTCGCTGTAATGAACTCCTCGTGGGGGGTCATGGTGGGGTGGAGGGAGGACTCGGGGGGGGGGGGGGGTTCTGTCGAAGCGGGGGAGGACCCGCGTGGGGCTGTCAGGCTCGTGGGGGGGCCTGTCGTCAGCATGCGGGTGTCCCCTCTGTGGGCTGCCGCTGCCGTGTGGGCCCTGCAGGGGGGGCGCTGGTACTGCGAGAGGGTGAGGTGCCGCGGCCAGTTGTGGTGGTTGTCAAGTTCGCGAGCAACGCGTTGATTTTTGTGGCGAGGTCGGCGATGGAGGTGTGGGTCGCAACGGTACTCTCGGCCTGGGCGTCGAGACACTTGCGGATGCCGTCGACGGTGGCCTCGAGTCGAAGGAGGCGTTCGTCGTTGGATGGTGGTGTAGGCGCTATGAGGTCGGGAGGATCAAACTGCTCTGATACCAACTTGTTACGCGCTTCTTCTTGCTTAGCGAAGGCACGCGTAACTGGACGATGGGACGAAGACGATGAAGAAGCTGTCTGGTCTTGTGACTAGTCGGCCTTGGTGTTGTGACTTGTCGCAGGCGCGGACGCTTCTCAGATCGTGAGAAGTACCGCCTATGTTTTTGATCAAACTTTTCTTTGATAATCTTCTCAAGAGAATTTTCACCTCTATATATGGATAGAGGATGGCTACAATTGCTAACCATAATTTGTTGGAAATGAAACTAAATCATACTAATTATTGCTAATAATATTACTAGTAATTTCTTTTCTTGAAAGAAAAGATATTATTAGCAATATTGCTAATAATATCTTCCTTGAAAGAAAACTAATTATTGCTAATAATATTACTAATAATATTGCTAAGTAATATATTTTCTTTCAAGGAAAGACATTATTAGCGATATTGCTAATAATATTTTCCTTGAAAGGAAACTAACTATTGCTAATATTACTAATAATATTGCTAAGTAATGCCGTCGGCTAGGTATTGGCAACCTTAGCCGGGTCTTGTGTCTTTTCCTTTGGCCGGTCCATGTGAGTAACGGATATAGGTTGGTCCGAACCGACCCTTAAAATCACTATTAAAATAATTTACATATATACCATCTTATCATCTTGGGTCACTTTTTTAAATAAAAAATAGTAATTAATGTTATGCCCTCTAGTTTCCACAATTTTGGATGGAAGTAAATGACCCCGTAGCTCCATTTTTACTGACGTGGTATGAAGTTTTTAAACTTAGTTTCCAAGAACCAAACAACACATCAAATAAAAAATAGTAATTAATGTTATGCCCTCTAGTTTCCACAATTTTGGATGGAAGTAAATGACCCCGTAGCTCCATTTTTACTGACGTGGTATGAAGTTTTTAAACTTAGTTTCCAAGAACCAAACAACACATCAAATAGAAACTACGAGGACTTTCTACTAGTTTCCATGGTAGTTTTTGGTTGCCAAACAGACCCTCAAGGAAAATGACTTCACTTTTATTTACTTCATGAAAACGCTTCATCTTGACTTTTGGTACACAGTATAACCTACTTTTCTCCGTCTACCTTTCCCCTAGGTGGTCTTTTAACACCCCCCGTGCTTTCTCATTATAACAAAGTTTTGTACATACCTTTCTCTCTCCAGTTGTAACTTCTTGTATAAGTTATCATGTCTTAGAATTAATTTGATTTTGGTATTAATTTAACTGAGTCAGATCCTTTTGGAACTTAGTAGTCTCGATGTAAACAAAACGCTCGAGCATGGATATGCATGTGCCTTATTTATGTATGTCTTAATGGTTAGTGAATATTCTTTACGCTTATTGTTTGTTTGTGTGTGTGTGTGGGGTGGTGTTGGGGGGGGGGGGGGGGGGGTGTAAATCTGACGTGCTGCGTATTTTGATTGTGCTGAAACATGTAGGGAACTTTGAATGGTTTAGTTCGTCACGTTCCTGTAGTTTATAGTTTTTGATTGTGCTAAATTAATTCCCCATATATAAATTTTCTAAGAGAATACGTTAGGAAGTAGAGGTAGGCTGATTAAGAAACATGTAAATATATACATATGTTAGGATTCATTTCATAGTCTTGGGCAATTAAGAACAAGTGCAGAAAATTAGTGTAGCTGAAATAAGAATACTAAGATGGATGAGTGGCAATACATTAGAAGACATGCTAGGAAATGAGTGTATTCGTGGAAAGTTTGAGGTGGCACCAAATTGAGTACAAGATGAGAAACAATCGTCTTATGTTGTTTGGATATATGCAATGCAGAACAATAAGATAATAGTTAACGGAGCCTCTAGGACTAGAGGTAGACCTACAAAAACATGGATAAAGTTTTAAAGGATAGGTTTTTTGTTAGTGTTACAAAGGACATAGCTCTTACTAGAGCTGAATGAAAGAAAATGATTCAAACAGATGACTCCAAAAATTTAGGATAAAGGCTTTGCTATACTTGTAGACTATACATTAAGTAACGATAATTCAAATTATCAAAGGGGTTGTGGCTTAAGCAATTAAAACAAGTACCAACAACCCAGCATTTGGCTTAAAAGTAGGCATGATAACACAATAGTCATCGTTCTTCATCAGCATTGGTCGTAGAAAGACCGAAGTGGGCTCTCATAAGCATTGGGCCTAGAAAAACCGAAATGGGCTAAGGAGGGTCCTCAAATGGATTTAAAGCACGGCATAAGCTGGTGTCTAGCAGCCAAAATAGGTTATGTCGCTCTGGACAGATAAAGCCTTGCCCTGGTTGATATGGATTTGTGCTCAGCGGCCTAATTCTAATAAATGTACCGTTTATGTGAAAAGAATTCCAATTAGTCTTCTAAGTAATCCCCTTTTTTCCTTCTCACCCCAAAATCATCATCATCATCATCTTTCAATTCTCCCATCAGAATGAGGTCGGCTAAGTTGGCTATAGAGCATAAGAAAGCTCCATACAAGATTTGACAAAGTCTTATGACCCGTTGCCGACCTACCTCACGTCAACCTGCTAAGTTGGTGCCAAATTCATAGCCAAGATAAATATGAGCATGAGAGGGCCATGCCATAAAACCTAGGTTTCCAGTTGGCAAATAGGTAGACCTACTTTTTGGATTGCAGTTTAAGCTCATGCAACCAAGGAGCACCCTCCAAGCTCCTCTCACCCCAAAACAACCCACAAATATTTACAGGTAAACACATTCTCAATGCATGTGACTCCCTAATTGAGCATTTTCACATTAACAAACAGAGAATGGTGTTTTTGCTACTATATTACCTTTCTGGATAGCCTTCGAATTGAATCATCGTTTTGATCCTATTGAAAAGTAAATTGCAGTTCAAATGATTCAAGCTTTCTTAGAAGTTAAACGAATGCAACATCTAGATGCTATACAATTATTAATACTAATGATGGATCATAATACCATGCAACTGATAAGTTCATTTGTCAGATGGGATAGACCATTAATTTGTTATTCACTTGTAACAGAGGAAGTTACTCTCATGGAGCTCTTGAGTTTTATGTATAGTGGCAAGTTATCGACCAACTCAGCTCCCCACGTGCTGGATGTGCTGATGGCTGCTGACAAATTTGAGGTTGCTTCCTGCATGAGATACTGCAGTCAGTTGCTGAGGAGCCAATTGATGACTCCGGAATCTGCACTAGTCTATTTAGAGCTTTCCTCCAGTGTCTCATTGGCATCAGCTATTCAGCCGCTGACTGATGCAGCCAAGGAGTTCCTTGCTAACAAATATCGAGACCTAAGCAAGTTAGTGGGCTATTCTCTTTCCAAATACTTTATACTAGTAATAACTACAGCTCATATCCTTACCACCATAATTTCTCCAATTGTCAGGTCCCAAGATGAAGTGATCAATCTTCCTCTGTCTGGCATTGAGGCAATTCTCAGCAGTGACATCCTTCAGGTAGCATCAGAGGATGCAGTCTATGACTTTCTCCTCAAGTGGGCTCGTGCTCATTACCCAAAGGTGGAAGAGAGGAGGGAGATATTGGGGTCCCGGCGTGGTCGCCTCATTCGATTCCCATATATGACCTGTAGGAAACTGAAGAAGGTCCTAACATGCAACGACCTGCACAATGAGATTGCCTCTAAGGCTGTGCTCGAAGCGCTCTTCTTCAAGGCTGAGATGCCGCATCGGCAGCGTGCACTTGCCTCGGAGGATTCTGCTGCCAGCCGCCATTTGGTGGAGCGAGCTTACAAGTACCGACCAGTAAAGGTGGTGGAATTTGAGCTTCCCCACCCTCAGTGCATTGTCTATCTTGACCTCAAGGAGGAGGAATGTGCAAAGCTCTTCCCTTCTGGCCGGGTCTACTCCCAGGCATTTCACTTGGGTGGGCAGGGTTTCTTTCTCTCAGCCCATTGCAATATGGATCAGCAGAGTCAATTTCACTGCTTTGGCCTCTTTTTAGGGATGCAAGAGAAAGGCTCTGTTACCTTCACAGTAGACTATGAGTTTGCTGCCAGGACGAGACCAGCAGGCGACTTTGTGAGCAAGTACAAGGCTTACTATACATTTACTGGTGGAAAAGCGGTTGGCTACAGAAATTTGTTTGCAATCCCCTGGACAGCGTTCATGGCGGAAGACAGCCTCTACTTCATCAATGGCGTTCTCCACTTGAGAGCCGAACTGACCATCAAGCAGACACAGCAGCAAATAGGTTAGCAGGTTTTGGCGGTGTTTTGATTAGTACATATGTTTTTTACACACTGCGATGTGCTGTAGGCTTGAGAATATCTAATACAACAATATACATAGTTTAAGGGGGGTGTGTGTTTGTGTGTGTGGAGGGAATGATCTTTTAGGCTTTTTGCCCTAAGCCATCTTTACTTGATAATTGTAAATCTAGATGTTACATCCTAAACCTAAGAATATAATTTCTTAAATATCTGAAATATACAGAAAGAGATTTATCTCATGCATGGAAATGGTCTTCTCTTACAATTGATGTTGCACTTGTTCCTACATTGTAGCACAAAACGAGTGAATGGTAAAATTTTCTTTTGCATCTTTGATGTTGTGTTTTATGACAAGAAATTTCTTTTGCATCTTTGATGGTGTGTTTTGTGACGGATGCCGATATGGTTAGGTTCTAGCCACTTATTTGATAGCCAACTGAAATCTCCAGCCTGTGTGAGCTTGCTGTAACCAGCTATGTTCGGTCCTATACTTTTGTCGTTTGATTCAATATTTTTGTTGGGGGTCCTTTACTTTATCGTTTGATTCAATATTTTTGTTGAGTTTGGTATTAAAAGTAGTTGTTGTTTTTGTTTTTTTTATTCCGGGAGATGTAACGCTCGGAACTTTGGTGCACACTGCATTGCTTGTCTTTGGATCCACTGTCCTCCAACTTCCACCATTTATAGATGGAAGAAATAATATGCCTCTGTGGCTCGATCCACTGATTTTCTGCCACCCAGTCAGGATTTTATATCTCTTTTCGGTAACCACAAGAGTTACTCGAATTCTGTGGTATTAAAAGTTGTTGGTGTTTATATTTGTTATGCAAGTGTACTGTTCTAAGGATCAATTTAAGTGTGAGAAAGTCATCGAAATGGAATATTTGGTTATACATTGTACTCGTGCTCTTTTGACTTTGAGCTTTGAGCTGTATACAAGGGGAGGATCTTCAAAAGTGGCTTTGATCCACCTGGTAGTCATAACATTCGATCAAATGCGACTTTTTGATGGGGGTGATTGCAATAGGTGTAGCATCTAGGTTACGCAGGGGGCATGTGTAAATAACATTTCCGCAAAACCGTACGGAACCCAGGACGCAGTACATGATGGGATACATTCTTCCCAACATGTCAGTGTGCTGTAGTTGATGGTGACAATGCTACTAGGTAGTATTGCTATTTGCAAAAAAAAATAATGCTAGGTAATATTGCTTGTCAATTTCCCCGCGGATGTATAAATCGTGCAATTGTAGAGGACCCTAAAAATTGGAAGGTTCCAAAATTTTAACCTACGTGTATATTCCTAAAGTAAAAATTATATTCTTAGGTTTAGGCCTCCCCTTAATCTCCATTTAAGATTGAGATTTTCCTTTTTTCAGAAATTGTAGTAACATGACTCGTTAGAAAAATATTCTTTTTTAGAGTGGTTAAAAAAAAAAAAACTTTTTAGTATTTAACAGGGCCTTTAGAATGTCAGCGGCCTTGCTTATCTTACATACCGACATACGGACATGTTATATATATATATATATATATAGAGAGAGAGAGAGAGAGAGAGAGAGAGAGAGAGAGAGAGAGACTCTGAAATATTTTCGTATGTTTTTCAAAGTAACAGCCGTTAGATTTATTTTTTGTCCATTCATATTAGATTAAAATCTTACTAAAAATTGGATAGTTTAAGGATCTAATCTGAACTTCTATACTATATACACATTTTGAGCCATAATGATGAAAAATTAAATGATTTAATAATAAAATCTGAACGGCAAAAAAGTACAATCTAACTCCGAAGTAGTAATTCTTTACATATGTACTATATACATTTATCAAACTCATTTAACTCCAGATATACATTTGAAGTGCCAAGCAGTTCTTTACATATACTATATACACACTTATCATATACTCATTTAACTCCATACCTACGTACGGAAGTTCCAAGCAACAGTAGCTTGGTTCGGCAAATGTGTGAGCGCTAGCTTCACTTTAGATCTCCTCTGTTCGGGTTTGATGAAGCGGAAGCGATGTAGGCCAGCTGTGCATTGAATAGAAGATTGTTCCCTTCGGTGCATCGGCCTAGAAAAACCGAAGCATGCATATGGTTCCTTGGGTTTCCATAGGCATATGGTTCACTTGCTCGGTCTGCTTTCAAGAAACACCAGTTCCTTGGGTTTCTTGAAAGTACGTGTTTTTAAGGCCTAAAACACCAAATACTTGCATAAAATATGATTACATACCTATGCTTGCATCCTTGTTGTTGCATACTAGTTTTGTAGACCAAGTAGCTGCTTGAATCCTTGGGAAGGATCTAAGATGAAAGCTAGGGATGATAAAGTTTGTTTCTGAGAACAGAAACTCTTGATGAACAGCAGACCGAGCAATTCACTTGTTATTCAAAAAATGAGAAATACTGAAATATTCATGAGAACTCGCACAAACACAAAAATACTTTGTATATGGAGAGATGCAGTGTCTATGAACTTGGACTGTTGGCTCTTAATTTGAGATGACGAACATGATCTTCGTGATCATCAAATCAATGGAAGGTCTAAGACACTCATTTGTTTGGAACATGCACTCTTCCTTGACAAGAGACAAACCCAGCATTTGGATTAGAATTGAAATGACATATTTATCAACATGGAGGAGCTACATTAGCACAAAATTGGAAAGATGGCAATTGGCTTTTTTTCTTTCCTTTTGTAGTTTCTGTATCCAAACATCTATAATATATTTCTAGCAAACTTGCATTAGTATGAGAATTAAGCCATGGTCTACAAAGCTTTTAATACTATTAGTTCTAAGAGGCTTTTCAGCAATTCCTTCTCTTACGTAATATAATTCTGAAAATTCATTGACAATAATCTTAATTTTTCACAAAAGTGGATCGCATAAAAGTGAAGATAGGACTGAACAGGGCAAAAACGAATTAGATAAGTACTAAGTTAGTTTCCTTGTTAACCAACAAAATGAGGAAGTAGTCTTAACCAGACATTAAATATGATGCGTACTAAGAGAATCAAATATAATATGTAAACTTTCAAAGTAAGCGTGACTTGCAAGTGAAAATCAATCTATAACTGTCAAATTAATGGATATGGAGCTCTCAGATGTCACAAATAGTACTGCAGCATTATAAGGAATAACTTATGGCTGGTACCTAACCCATTCGTAAGATTCCACCACACAGCTTCTCTCCAAAGCATTTGAAATAAGGGCAATAGGACATCCAAACAAAATTCAGAGTTGAGATTGAGATCTATTCCAACTCAAGACTTTAAATCCTCAATATAGAACTCATCAACCATGTCAAAGACCCGAGTTGCATGTTGGGGCCTGCAGAATGACCGAAAGAGATCCAACTAGAGGCATGCTGAAGCAAATACAAGAAACAAAAATATTGGACATTTTACACACACACACAGACTATCATATGTGCAAATGTGCCATCCTGGTTTATCAGTGTTGGTCTTTGACATGATTATGTGGTTTTGACATGTACAACGCAGAACAGTATATGCATAAGATAGTAGTTAAAGGAGTCACTAGGACTAGAAGTACGCCTAAAAAAGGAAAATGCTTATTTGCCTGCGGGAGGGCTGGCCCGCCCACCCGCATGGCACAATCCCATTGCGCACCCCCCCCCCCCCCCCCTTCCTATTTCCATGGTTCCACTGTGGTTGACCTGGCATGGGGTTGCGCCACGTGGCGGGCGGGCAAATAAGCAACGTCCCCTAAAAAAAATATCGATTGAAGAAAGAAGGATATGTTTTTTGTTAGTGTTACAGTTTGCGGTATCGGTTTTTGGTACAGGTCTCAGACCCTTCCCCTATTTGTTGTCTTTGAATCGGTCGGTTTCGGCAATTTCAAAAGTTTCAGCTGATACTGGGAACCTTGGTTTATAGAGTACATAGCCCTTAATAGTGATGGATGGAAGAAAAGGAATAAAACAGTCAACCCCAAAATTTGGGGATACAAGTTTTGTTGTTGTTGTTGTTGTTGTTATAAATTGGTGTGGGTAAATGTGCAAGTTGCAACAGGGAGATAAACTTAACTAGTCATTGTCTGACACGAGGAGCCAAGAAATAATATGTCCAACTTGCAATTATTGTTCGGCTTCATGTCGCACAAGTGCATTTGCCATTACATTAGACCTAGAAACAAAGCTTAGTGACCCCTCTGGGGCAATACAACACTTAGATGACAGTTGCTAAGAATCATCTACTCTTATGTGCTGTGTGAACACTATAGACCAAGTGCTTACCATACATGCGACCCCAGACTAGCAAGTAAACCAGAAAAAAGTTAAAAAAAAGTTGCTTAGCAAATAAAAGATACTATAAAGCTAAAAATTCAGATGGAAAATTCTTATAAAAAGTGTTACCCGTAAAATCCCTCTGTTGAATCACTTCCAGCATTGTTTACTATAGCGCCACCTGGGTGCTCCTCCACATATGGAGTGACATCATATGCCTACATAAAAACATCATATCATAAGCTGTAGCCTGAAGAGAGTATTTCTAGAGTTTTCAGCATAAAACTCCTAAAGTTTACTTAATTACTAAAGCTCATTGCATTATGATAGTTTCCATAAGACCTATTACTTACAAGAGGGGGGACACTTGCAAACCCTCCTAGAAAAAGTAGTCTTCCTGCTAAATTTTCATAACATAGAGGGACGGCATCATTATAGAAATGATGCAAAGAGCTTCATGTGTTATACGCGAAAAATGTAAGCACTTACATGCTACAAAGCAATACTTTTAAACAAAAATCCACTATGATAACGTTGTCTTTGACAATGTTCCAGCAGTCATTCTTCTTGTTATGCAGAGAATTTTCTTCCTTTGTGCAAGTTTTCACTATGTACAAAAGATGTGATAGGAAAATTTGATAATCAACTATGAGAATGTCACTCATTAGCAACTAAAAAAATTTACCGACTGCATAGTACTAGACATTAAGCCAAAGAGCAGAAGGAAGAGAGGTGATCAAGAAAAAGTGCCTAACATAAAAAATAAGATAACTAAAAGAAGCATAGTTCCTACATTACCTATTAAAATTGGCTTCAAATATAATTAAAAGAATGACATATGTCACCAGACACAGACAAGAATCTGTCATAAGTGCCGTCTTTGCATTGGAGCAACCGCTTTTTAGTTAACTGATGAAATTCTACGGAAGGGACAGTGACAGTTAAAAAGTTAATAACATCTATTGTCCTGGAGATACCAATGAACAACCCTCAAGTGTCATAAAATCAAACGTAAACCTTCCAGTGACATGTTGGGCACTTGCCGCAGTATCAGTCAGGAAATCATGGAAACAGAAAACATATCAAGTTAATCCATAATATGATGTTCAAAGAATGTACCTTCGTGTAATCATTTTGGCAGTCAATTTTAGCCTTAATTACGAGAAAATTAAGCATGCGATCATTTATCTATATTAGTTCACAATGACCGAAATCCAGAAGAAAAATCATCTACCTTTTGCAGATGACTTGGGAAAGTAACATTTGGCTTGTTCCTTACCTTATCATATATGATTCCAAAATATATTTAATAAACATTGCAACCCTATAATAAATAACAAATTGCATAGTAAACCACAACAACTAAAGGATCAGAGCAACTGGCTGCTATATGTCTTAAAGTATGAACTAAATCCTTTCATAGAAAGTTCTCTGGGAATATCAACGACATTATTCAATCAACAGTTGCTTCCCATTTTCCGCTTTCTCGTTGCCATTATTTGCTAAACATGCAAACTTCTAATAATAACTAGAAACTAGTAGCCATTTCCCAAAGAAAAGATCTTCAAATACATTACAGCATCCACTGTCCAGCTACACAAAATGTAATCAAATTACTTGCTATCTGCTCATTTTCTAAAATAGTTTCTTCATCACTCATTTTTATTCCAGTTACATGCTTCCGACAACTACTAGACAGAGGTACAACACCCTTATATTGCTCTCCGTGGAGCACCTGAGTAGATGCACCAATGGTTACTTCTAGTCTTCTAAACTAACAATTTGCTTAGCTTTATGGCAATGTTTCCGAGGAAAATGCATTTGCTTGTAGGAAGCACAGAAGGGCAATTGCTTGTTATCAGGTGTTGTGTCTATGTCTACCAAGCAGTCTCATATGCAACACGAAGACAACAGACATGTCTCTATATATAATAGAATTAGTCTTTAGTGCAATGTAGAACATGACTCTTTGTACACATACAGATTCTAAGTCAGACAAGGTACTAATGAAAGCTGCACAATCTAAACCAAGTTCTTTTGTAACCGAGTATCACACCGAATGATGCAACATATATCGATATGTCCACCCGGTTCATCCGATATAGCGGCCGCTTTAGCCTGGATATCGCTGATATAGGTCTGAACCTTTTTTTTTTTTTTTTTTCATACAGGTTAGTCATATCGCATCGGTCCCGTTTGAGAATGGTATACCAGTTGGTGAACAATATCCGAAATAGTACTCGGTATTCTTTCACATGCTACCTATTTACATAAGTGTGAAAAATACATTTTACAACAGATCATATGATGCAAATATTCACATTCAAATTACTTCGCAAACTTTGAATAATTCCATATGATTTCCAAAAAATTTGCTCTGATGAAAATATTTTTAGTAAAATTAGATAGAACGAAAGTAGTTGATGAAATTTAGTGGGAGAGAAACATTCCGCCATAAATTTTGAGCTGCTGGAATTCTGCTATAGCCTATGACGGAATTCCAGCAGCCTCCAAATTCAGCCATAAACTATAAACTATGGTGGAATTCCCTAACCCTAACCATATTTCCATATTTGCCCCAAGAGGCTATGGCGGAAATAGACAATGCTCAATTTCTGCCACAGTACTATGACAGAACGTTTCTTTTATACAAATTTCCTCCAAACTCTTTCGTTCTACATAATTTTATTAAAAGTATTTTCGTTAGAGCAAATTTTCTATATGATTTCCAACACAGAGAAATAAATTGAAGGAGAGGAGAACAATGAACGTACATGATCGGAACACCGCAGATCTCGATCAAATCAGAAGAAGAAGAAGAAGAAAATTAGGGTTTAGGGTTTCTTAAATTGATCTGTAATTTTATGACCGGAGTAAAGCAGGTGCGACAATTCGGGTCGCGTCGGGTCGGATCCAAACCCGATTAGACATGCGATATCCGTAACTTATCTTCTTCTTCTATGTGCTGAATAATTGCAGTGAAATAAGAAGAAGAAGGAAAGAAAAAAAATGTCCCCAGCTGTGGTGGTGGCGACCAAATCCATCGTCTTCTTCCCCTCCCATTTCCCGAAATCCTCATGGTGTCCCGGAATCCGTACAAAAACCCTAACCCTAGCCAAATCCTCCTCCTCGTCATCAGCGTCGGCGGAGCTGTCGGCGGCGGACGAGGAGTGGCTGAAGAAGCTCCCAGAGAAGAAGAAGCCGCTCTACTCCCACAGCCTCATGTGCATCGAGGCGTGGCTGAAGAAGCTGGGGTTCCGGCAGAGCAGGGAGGATCGGGCCGTGTGGTTTGCCGACAAGCCCGAATGGCATGCGCAGCTCTCCCTCGACGTCACCGATCTCTACATAAGGTTATATTGATGCCTTCTTCTTCTTCTTCTTCTTTGATTTGTTCTTCAAAGTTTAGCTGTTTTCGCATGAAACTACTTATATTATGTTATACTTGCAAACAAAAGTAGTTGCATAATTTCGGTGTATGTCGAAAGCTGCTTACTCTTTGTTGCGTTTTAACTCTACAAATGTATGTGCTAAACTATTCATGTTAAAAGTTAATCTACCATGTTGTCATCGATGAGACGAAGAACTATTAGTAACTGTTGGGGTTCATTTCTTTGCTTTTAGTGGTGCAAATAGGGGCATTGGCGTTGCTTGATGTTTGAACACGCACAGGTGCTCCAGAAATGGAGTAGGAGTCCAGGACATGCCGGATTCGGTGTCTGTTTGTGCCTCCATGTTTGTACTCTATTCTATTATGTCGTGGACGTGTTCGTGCAACGTAGCTATAGCGTTTAGGGTCTGCTTGGATTGAGGGTGAAGAGAGTTGAGTGAGGGAAAAAAAAATCATGCTTGGTTTGAGGGTGGAGATTTAGAAAGAGGGGGGGGGGGGGGGGGGAGGGGGGCATAGAGGGTTAAGAGAGGGAAAGTTTAACCTTCTTTTGTCTATTTTTTCCACCCTCAAATTCGGGGGGGATGACAACTTTTAATTAAAAATCCAATCAAATCTAATTTTATGCCACATGTAATAAGGATATTTTGATAACTATTGTATTTTTATTAATCTTCCTCCCACTCAAAAACTCCAATCCAAACAAGAGTTATTAAACACATCCCACTTAACTCTCCCTCCAATCCAAGCAAGATTATATGTAATGACTCCCCTCCTCACTTAATCCCACTTAACTCTGCTTACTTTTCTTCCCAGACCCTTAAAGGGTTATGTCGTTGAAGTTTATGATAGCCATTATACCATTGTATAGGGTTTTCCAAATAATCCTCTGTATATGGAGAAGGATAGAAGAGTAATCCCAAGAATAGCTCTTATTAATATCGTTCTCTAATACATTATTTTTAGTGCACTTATGTCTTCATATAGGCTTACATAATAGAATCATAACAGAATTAGAATAACTAGTTCCTTATCAACCCTAGCTAACAGATATATCTAAAAGTACCCATATCGGTCTAATACATAAACTCCTAGGACTAAAATACTAACTAAACCTTAATGATAACTACTAGTGCACAATTGGTGAAAGCTTTACAAGTTAATCACAAAAAATAAAGTATGTGTAAGCAAATTGAAATAGGCTGGCCAGGTTTGGATAAATATGACAATTTATTCTAATACCCTTTTATTACTTATCATTGTTGAACCATGTTTCCAAACTTCACTAATTCTATTGCTAATTGGTATTTGGTACAAAGGCAAATTTGCATCCCAAGATCAAGATGAAGAAAGAACTAGAACTTCATGCTTGAAGCACCAATAGAAGCATCAACATGATAAACTACTATATTTCTATCAGAAATAAGCATTACCCAAACTTTAGTTTTCAAAGGTCCAGTCAATGGCGGATAAGAAGAATATAGGTATCCTGATAGTATTTTGCACGAGATATTCATGATGAGTATGACAAAGGACCACCACAGTTAGCAGCTAAGAATACTCTATAGACCCCATCAGTTAGATGTTAGGGCCTTAAGCACATCTAAGTTTTTAAAATCTTGCGAATGATGATCATCATCATCATCCAAGCCTTCTCCTATCATAATGGGTTGGTTGTGGAGCATAAGATTGCTCCATAAAAGATTTGACATTGTTTTTGTGACAGGTTATCGACCTCATGTGAAGTCTCTATGCTGGTGCTAGATTCCTAGCCATGTAGATATGAGCATGGAAGAGTCATGCCATAAAAACTAGAAGTCCAGTTGGCGGATAGGTAGTCTCACCTTTCGGTTTTGCACTTTAAGCTCATGCGCCTAAGGAGCACCCTCCAGGTTCCGATAGACTATAAAGAGTCTAGACAAAGAGGGAATATGATACAGTTTCAGGAAATATTGGATAATGCATTCATGTTTTTTCAATATATTGTCAATTTTCTGATGTTGCATTAGAACAGATGTTTGATTGATAGCTTTGATATATTGTTGGATTTTGTGATTGGTATAGCAAATATGTCAGAACATTATTGGTTTGGACATAAGAATTGAATGGGTGTTTCAAGCCATCAAGGATCAACTTTCTTTATCATCATTGAAGTGTGCTGCTGATTTCAGCCTTTTTCTGGTTGAGGGGTTCACGACTTTGATATAGTTAAACCAACAAGAAGAAAAATGCTCATCTTCCTGTTCAAATCTGTTGATGGACATATGCTCTCTCATTTAACAAAAGTTGTATCCTTTTTCGTAGCCTCTATCCAAGTTCTCTTGGGTCTACTTCTATCTCTACAACTCCGTTGATTAATAGCCCATCACTCCTGAAAGGTACATCAAATGGTCTCCTTCTCACATGTCCAAATCACAAACAATTTCCTCTCGTCTATGTTTGAGATAGAAAGAGGTGTAAATGTTGCTGTGAGAGATGTAGAATATATCCTCCTTTTGGATATGATTTTTTTTTTATATAAATAGGGCAGCTGATTTAGGTGAAGAAGAAGAAAGTAGACAGAAAACAGGAAAAAAAAAACTAATCGAATGCGATAGATAATTTGAAATCAAAGCTACAAATAATTGCTAACTTCTGTGTTTGAAAATTCTGAGTTTCCTTGACCCATTACTATTCTGAGAATTGCCCTTCGATAACTTCAGCCTTTGTTGATTGTGAATTTTTCAATGAGTGAAAAAGTTGGAGTTTCCATTAAATTTTTATCAGTAGTTTTTTTTCCTTTTTCTTTTTGAGGCCATGGATCAAACCCAGACCTATCAATAACCAACGTCAGCCCCAACCAATGGCGCACCCCCTCATGGCCTAGGGGTTTCTTAACTTGTTTATGAATTTTCTTAGTAACGAGAAACTCAAGGGATTCTGAATTTTCTTAGTAAGTTATGTATTCATCACAAATTGGGAAGGCCAAATTTTCTTAGATTAAGTTTATTGATAAATTCATAGTTCCTATATGCAGGAGAAAGTCCATTTATCCTCTCTGACAGATCTGATGATGAGATTGATACCTCGTTACTCCTAATCCCCTTACTACTTCCCTGAGAATCTTGATCTCGTCCATACAAAAACAATACTAAGGACACAAACAACATAGCTCACGTCATAAACCAATTTCTGTACTGTTCGCTGTTAAATTCGAAAGTCTAAAAGAGCTTGATTTAATCAACAAACTAAAGAAAGTACAAAGAGGTCCTAGGCAGACAATCTAAGTACAATATTTTGAACTGGGTAGTGACGATGGACAAAGAGCGCTGTGGCGGCTCCTTTACTCCGTTGAAGGTCCGACGAGGGAATGATGATACTCTCATTTCTTCTCTCTCCCGAGCTTGTGTGCACGTATATAGCTGGCCGGGGTGTATGCTCCCTCTCTCTGTAACAGAAAAAAAGCCGACCTTTGGGACATCCAAGTTGCCCCTATTTATAGCTATCATGCTGATGGGTTATAGGTGCCGCATGTGCCTCTGTTTGGTGGCCGCAGGGGGCTCCTTCAACAGAATGTGGTTGTAACTGTGGGAGCGTAGTATGGGTTGAATCCATGGCAAGCTGCCACGTGGACATTTTGTTGGGATTTTGTTGTTGCTGGAGATCCTGGCGGTTCTTGTCCTTTGTATGCGTGACTTGGTCAGCTTGACACGTGGTCCGCACTTGGTTGGAAAGAATTACTTCAGTTGTAACAGCAAGATTTGGTCTACGTGGAGTCTGGGACACATCTGGCCAGAGACGCATGGGACACATCTGGCCAGAGACGCATGGGACGCATGGGGCCAGAGACGTATGGAACGCATGGAGTCTGGGACGCATGAGGCCAGAGACGCATGGGATCTTTGTTGTACTGTACACGTGGTGCTGCACACCTATCAAGAGTAAAGTTTATGTTGATGTGAGACTTCTGTCGTTTAGCGTGTTCACGTCCTTCGAGGCGTTCAAAAAATCTTTTTTTGTCAAGATTCTGTGTCAGAGATGATAATGTTGTCAGGATGCCACGTCAAGTCCATCTGTGGCCAAAGCTGCTTCGGCTGATTGGGACGCATGGATGTCGCATTTCTGGGCCGCAAAGTGACTCTGCAGCCCGATCTCTTTTGAGCTTTACTTTGGGGTGCATGGTTGTTGGACACATGGATCTATATTTTCTATGCTTCTACAAGACCCCCTTCAAAGTTTTCAAACTGACAAGTTTTAAATACTTTGAATAAGAAGCATGGACAATGAATACTTTGGCCGCATAGATGAGCGCTTCTAATGAAAAATGTTCATATCAGCGAGACTTCATGGAAACCCTTAAAACATGTTTCCATCATATGTACTCATGACATTGAATACTAATAAAAAATTCTTGAATATAATGGATTTCCATCATATGTACTCATGATCTTGAATACTAATGAAAAACTCTTGAAGATAAAGGATTTCCATCATATGTACTCATGATCTTGAATATTAATCAATAAAGTCTCTCATTTTTCAGAATTTTGTATGTTGTGGACTTTTGAGTATTGTACTAGAGGTGATGTGGACGTAGTACAACACCGTAGTCATTTAGGGACATCCCATCGGGGGATCTTTGGTGGACCTATCACATCTTGTGCACTGGAGTGCAAGTGGTAGGTTCGAGACAAGCCCTGCCAGAGGTGATATGGACGTGGCAAGTTTGGTGGACTTAACACCTTTGGCGCACTTAAATTAAGTACATATGGTAAGTTTAGACGACGATCGATATCAGAGGTACCGTGATGATCCATAGCCAAACCCAGAAGGTTTGCTCAGAGGTGCGAAGGACATGGCAAACCCTACCAGGGAGGAGGTGAGGACGATAGCTCAGAGGTGACATAGACGTGAGCCGATCGATAGTCGTACCGAGAGGTTAGGTATGATCCCGATATTTTTGGTGGAAGAAAAAAGGAAGCGAGCCAGAGGTAATATGGACGTGGCTGTTTGCTTTCATTGAGGACATCCCACTGGAGGATTTTTGGTAGACCCATTACTTATTGCGCACGAGAGTGCAAGTAATAAGTTTGAGAAAATCCTATCAGAGGTAATATGGACATGATAGGTTTTGTGGACTTTGCACTGCTGGCGTACTTAAGGTTAAGTACGGATGATAAGTTGAGATGACAACCGATATCAGAGGTAATATGAACGTGATGATCGATAGCCAAACCCGGAAGGTTTGCTCAGAGGTAATATGGACATGGCAAACACGGTCGGGGATAACTGTTAGGACGATAGTTCAGAGGTAACATTGACGTGAACCAATGTCCGAAAAAATCACCGAAGAGTGATTTGCTGATTGTGGTCTATCCGGGAATGTAGATAGACTGAGGGTTGCTCCGTTGGGAGATCGTCAGGACGATAACTCAGAGGTAATGTGAACATGGCTAGCGCCTAACGAGATTGGTTTGAGTGGTCACTGCGGGAGTGTGCAAGTGAACCGGAGGACTGCTCCGCTGGAGAACTTTTTGAGGATCCATTATCCGTTGCGTATCCAGGACTCCTGGATACCGATAATGGCTTCTACAATAATTTGTATAGGAAGGGCAAGGCCGTACATAGGTACTTGCTGGGGAAAAAGAACCAAGAGTGTAAATACTGTACATCCTGGTTGTCTTTGATGTGGATAGGGAAGTACCGTCCTAGCCTTAGACATAGTACTCTTTCAGGAACTTGTCGTTGATGGGCATCATGAGAAAGTCGCCATTGGGGTTCGCCAGTTGGTAGGCGCCGTTGGAGAATACTGATTCTATGACAAACAGACATTCCCATTTGGGTTGGAACTTGCCGGCCGTCTTGTGGGTCATAACCATCGGCCTTCTTACTGTCAGGACGAGGTCACCCACTTGGTAAGTCCTCTTCTTCACCCGTTTGTTGAAGGCTCCCGAGAGACGCGCTTGGTACATCTCAATGCGCTGTTGAGCTAAGAGACGTTTCTCGTCGAGTGTTTCTAACTCTTGTAGTCGTCGGCGGTGATTGTCGTCGATGGTTAGCCGGTTGGAGAGAGCTACTCGGAGCGAGGAAATTTGGACTTCGAGAGAGAGTACCGCTTCTCCCGTAGACCAAGGAGAATGACGAGCTACCAGTTGGCGTCCGGACCGTTGTGCGGTAGGCCCAGAGGCATTCACCCAGCTTCTCATTCTAGTCTCGTTTGTTGGATGACACGAACTTCTTGAGGAGCTTTATGATGATCTTGTTGAAGGTTTCTGCCAGACCATTTGCTACTGGATTGTAGGTAGTCGAGGCTACATTCTGAATTCCGTTCTTGTCATAGAACCGATAAAAAGAATGACTTGCAAACTGCGAACCATTGTCATAGATGATCCTTTGTGGCAAGTCGAAGCGGTATATGACGTGATGCTTGACGAAGCTGATCACGTTTGATGTCTTGACTTCAGCGAGTGGTACAGCTTCCGTCCACTTGGAGAAGTAGTCGGTAATGACGAGGATAAACCGATGTCTCTTAGACGAAGGCGGACTAATCAGCCCTATGATATCCATACCCCAGGCTTCGAACTGCCAGGACGCAACAGTCAGGTATAGAAACTCTGAGAGTTGGTGGATGAAGTCCGCGTGGATTTGGCACGATTGGCACTTCCTTGCATAGTCAACGACGTCTGCTACCATTGTCGGCCAATAGTAACTCATTCTTCAGAGGCGGTTCTGTAGCTTGGGCCCTGGCTGATGGACACCGCAAACTCAATCGTGGGCCTCGTGGAGAGCCTGCTTCGCTTCTGCATTCGATAGGCATCGTAGCGGAAGACCGTCATAGGAGCGGCGATACATCATTTTGGTAGCCGTATCGTAATAGAACCGGAGGGAACGTCTTCTGATGGAAGTGGCTTCCTTTGGGTTCTCGGAGAGAATTCCATAGACTGCGTAGTCGATGAATGGGAGTCTCTAGTCTTGGGAGTCGGTGCTCGTCTCTACTGAGTAGCTCAGGCACTGATAGAGGTTGTTCTTCGGACATACCAGCTCCTGACCGATCACGGTGATCAGTTTATGAGTATTGACCAGAACAACTAGAGAGGCTGCGAGGCCGGCCAGGACGTCAGCCTCAATATTTTGTAGTCGAGGGACGTGCTCTATGAAGAACCCCTCGAAGGTGGAGATTATTCCAAGCACGACTTTGTGGTAGGAGAGTAGGTCTTCATTTCGGACTTCGTACTCGCCTCGGACTTAATTGATTATCAGCTTGGAATCGCCGTAGGCTTCTAGGTAGTCCACTCATACTTGTTTGGCGAGTTGGAGCCCAATGACGAGGGCGTTATACTCTGCCACATTATTGGAGCACGGCTTAGTGAGAGAGTAGGTGCGGTTGATGACCAGGTCGTGTGGGGAGATCAGTACTATCCCGACGCCAGCGACAATATCGCCTTTGGGCTCTGTTCTTGAAGCACCGTCGAAGAACATTCGCCAAACGGCTTCTGCGCTCGTGGTCAGGTTTGAGTCTGCGACCTCGTCTGGGATCTCCTCGTAGAGCTTCGAGTTTTTCAGTACCGGATGTGTTGCAAGAAAATCTGCCAACGCCTGACCTTTGACCGTCTTTTGTGGGACGAATATTATGTCATATGGTGACAACAGTATTGTCCATGTGGCTAGGCGAGAGTTGAGCACTCCAGGTTTCGTCATGAGGACCCTGAGGGGATTAACTCGTGAGATCACGTGGATGGTTTGTCCTGCCACGTAATGCCGGGTCTTCTGGATGGCGAAGACTAGAGCAAGGCACTCATTCTCGATGGGATTGTACCTGTGCTCTGCGCCGGGCATCATCCTACTACGATAGTAGATGGCCTGTTCGTGACATGCGTCGCTTGTTTGGGCTAGCAGAGCGCCAAGAGAGTGATCCATTGCTCTTACGTAGAGCAGAAAGGGCTTTTCCATAATTGGGGCTACCAATACTGGAGGGCTCATGAGGTATTCCTTGATGTCGTCGAAAGCGCGTCGTCATTCTTCGTTCCAGACAAAGGAGACTCCCTTCTTCATAAGCTGAGTGAACGACTGACAACGTCCAGAGAGATTTGATATGAACCTCCTGATGTAGGCCAGTCTTCTTTGAAAGTCACGAAGTTCTCTGAGGTTCTTCGGTGGGCGCATTTCAAGGATTGTTTTAGTCTTGTCAGGGTCCACATGGATACCCTTCGAAGTTATGACGAAATCCAGGAATTTGTCGCTAGAGACTCCTGGGAAAGATTTGGTAGGATTCATCTTGAGCTGATGCGTACGCATGAGCATGAGGTCGAACACAGTCTTCAAATCCCGGAGGTGATCATCTTTGGAGCAACTCTTGACAGCGATGGCATTAACGTAACACTCGACTGTCTTGCGTTGATGCTCACGGAAGATGGTGCTCATCGCTCGCTGTTATGTAGCACCGGCGTTCTTCAGACCGAAGGACATGATTGTGTAGCAGTATACTCTTATCGGCGTTCGGAACGATGTATGCTTTTCGTCGTCAGGAGACATCTTGATTTGATTGTAGCCTGAGAATCCATCCATGAAGGACATAAGCTCGAAGCTACAGGTGTTGTCGATCATTATGTATGTGATCAGAAGGGGGGACTCGTCCTTAGGGCAGGCCAAATTTAGATCGCGGAAGTTGATGCAGATTCGAATCTTCCCGTTCTTTTGACGACGGGCACGATGTTGGCTACCCAATCCGGATGTTGTTCGTCGCGGACGAAGCCACTAGCTATTAGTTTGTTGACTTCAGCTTCGATGGCGTTCATGATGTCCGGCCGAAACCGCCGTTGCCGTTGCTTGACAGGCTTAATGTTATGCAAAATGTTGAGTTTGTGGACCGCAATTTGGGGGTCCAGTTCCGGCATGTCTTTGTAACTCCAGACAAAGACATCGATGTATTCCCTGACGAGCTGTAGCAGAGATTCCCGATCCTCATCAGCCACTCTTGCTGATGAAGATAGGTTTAGGGGAGGATTCGTCGTCCAGATTGACTTGTACGACTTCGTCCTCAGTAGGAGGTTCTCGTTGTTCAAACCGCTTCTCCTATTTTGCGTCTAGGCATTGGGCCTACGGTTGTGCTTCAAAGAGTTTCGGAGGATCCTTGTCGTCTTCCTCAGGGCCAGCTAACATCATGTTGGCAGATAATGTTTGTTTGAGGATCCCTTCGATACTGATGTCGGAGTCCCAAGAGGAAGACTCTGAAGAGTGAGAGTGTAACTCATCTTCTTCATCCGAGCCTTCGGGGGTTGTGGGAGGCGTGACGTACCCTAAGCCATGCTTGGTCTTATGGTAGTAGTCCTCGGACTTGCTTGCCGGAGCGGGGAGACACAAGGGCAGTCGTCGACCTTTGCCGTAATTCAGGACTCGGTTGCTTTTAAGATCATAACCCATATTCTGGCTGAGGTGCTTGGCTTGACCACTGAATCGGTAGAGTTATATTTTATCGGTATCAGGTTCTGACCCTTGTTCCTCCGGGGTGAAGGACCGAGGGCATTCAACCTTGCCGAAGATGATGGATTTGTCTCCCCTCCTCCTTGCTGGAATCGTGAAGTAGGAACCTTGGCTAGGGAGGATCTAGTTTACTGCATAGGTAGTAATTACCTGTGTATGCAATTGCAGGCCTATACCATGTTCTAGGGAGTACAATATGCTCAAGTGAGCGACATAGGAGTAGTTCAAAGATAACCCTTTATTCACAAAGTAGGGGATCTTTTCCAGGAGAATTACATCGTCTAGGGACAGAGCGTTAGCATAAGCCGCTACGTACTCTCCTAGTTCGTCTTCCTCGGAATTTGTCTCCAATGTGAGCGGGGACTTTGGAGGCCTCCTACGAAGCTTGACCACCAAGGGTTCGGAGGCAGAAGCTGGCACTGGGTCTTTCTTTCGACTTGGCAGTCGTACCGTCAGAGGTTGTGGTGCCCTCGTCTGTATCTTCACAACGAGGGGAGGGTTTGTGTTACGAGCACGTCCCTTGAGGTGGACTGTCAAAGGTTTGCCCGATATTACGCCGATTTCAGCTTCGTCGTCGGCATCGTTTCCTCCTTCGTCCTGGCGGACTTGCTTGTACATGAGTGAAGCATAGTAGTAAGCCTCTACCCCTTTGAAAGGATCCACGTCGGCAAATTCAGTCTTGACGACGCCGTGATCGTCCACGTACTTCAAGCACTGGTGCAAGATTGAAGGTACGATCATGTATTGATGTATCCATGGACGTCCCAGGAGAACATTGTAGGATACGTCTACGTCTATGACGTAGCAGGTGACCTCTGTTTTTAGATCGCCGATTTGGCACTTCAAGCGAATCTTGCCCATAGGGTAGTTTTTTTCCGCGTTGAAGCCACTGATGGCAGTGTTGATCGCTGCCAGGCGATGCATCGAGATGCCCAAGGTCTGAAGTAGACTCCGCGGGATAATACTGATAGATGAACCAGGGTCGATGTGCATCCGGTCCACCTTGATGGCGCAAATATATCCTGTGTAGTATAGAGGACGATCGTGCCGATTGTTCTTTAGCAACATGTCTTGTTGCGAGAACGTAATGTTGGGTATCGTCTCAATCACATTGTTGCAGTGGGGGCATGCGGCGGGATCCTCAACTGGCGGCTTGACCTGCGCCAGGTAGGTGTCGGCATTTTGTAATGCCTCGCTAAGAGTAGCCCGAGTGTCTTTGGAGAGTCGGAGAAGCTTGAATAGAGACAACTTCGCTGGAGTGTTGGCGAGCTGGGCCAAGATGTCGAAGTTGTAGGGCTTCTCCAGCCCCTGGGCTGTATCTTTGCGCAGCGGTTTGTCGAAGCGAGTATCTTTCTGCTTGGACTTATCCGCTGCTAGAGGCTGGGATGGACCCAGATCAGATGCTGCGGGTGCGACTATTGGAAGTGCACCATCGTCAGGTATGTCGTACTCTCGCTGGTACGCTAGGCCTGATATTGTTGCTCCTGCTATAGCTTCTTCGGGAGGGAGAGAGACTGTGTAGCAGGACTTTGACATTTTTCCCTTAGTCTTGATGGTAGAAGGTGTTGTCTGCTGCATCATTTCTGGAGCAAGATTGGGGTGAACCCACATGACCTCCCCACGTGACGTGGTAAGAGGTATTAGCCCGGCCGTTTGGTCACAAGCTGACTGAAGATTGACGACCTCCATCGTTGTCCGGGGAATTGGGATTACCCCGTCCTGGGCTTCTGTCGTCGGAAAGTTGTCGAACTGGAGCGATGATACCATGTTAGCGGCAACCGTCTTGTCATCGATGTCAAAGGTGAGGGCCTTGGTGTCGAGCAGATGCTGGATGTACCGCTTCAGCGTGTAGCAGTCCCGCGTCGCATGGTGGACGTGGTAATGGCAGTACTTTGGATTATTTACCTCGGCCGCCTCAATATGTCGTTTGACGTCGGGGAGCCGAAGCTTTTTTTCCTGCATCAGCACGTCAAAGATTGTCATGACGTCATCGTCTTCGAAAGAGTACATCTCTTTCGGCTTTGGAGTTTCTGCCGGCTTCTGCTCGGACTTCTTGGTCAAGTTAACGACAAGGGCCTGTCGTCATTGCTATTGTTGTCGCTGTTGTTATTGCTGTTGTAGGGACATTTTCCTCTATCCTCAACGACAGGGATCTGTATTCCCAAGAGACGGGGGTCATTCATCTTCTTCTCAGTGCCGACGACATTTATGATGAACGCCATCCAGTCTTTGAATTTGGTGTCACCCATCCATAGCCTGACCGTCGGAAGTAAGTTTTTTCGGCACGTCTATCAGAGTGGATTCAGGATTACCCGGAGGTAGCTTCAACGCGACTTGCCTGTAGTTTTCGACGTATTCCTGTATATGCTCCTTTTCTTTTTGCATTATGTCTAGCAAGGAGGACATCGTCATGTCACATCTCCCGTCATAGAATCGGGCGAGGAAGAGACTTTTAAGATCGTCGAATGACGATATACAGTTGTCTTGGAGGCTGCAGAACCAATCGAAGGCAACCCCCGATAATGTCCCGACAAAGAGCTTGGTGAGGAGAGCATCACTGCAGGGCAGATGTCCTGTTGCTGTCTCAAAGTAGCTCATGTACTGACGAGGAGACGTCTTCCCTTCAAATGAATTTAAGTTGAAGGGCTTGTATTTAGGTGGATAGGACACATCTCTCCATTCGCGGGGATATGGTTGTCGAATCCCGAGTTCCCGCAGTGAGTCTCGGTTCCCAATTAAGTCCAAGTGGGCTCGCAGTTCTCGTACCTCCCGCATCGTTTTCCAAGCCTCATCTACTGTGGAAGGAGTAGATGATCCGGGCCTAACGCGATCGCCATTAATGGGCGGAACAGTGGCGTTTGAGTCTCCATTTGCCCCAGGATCTTGACTAGCTTGTCCCGAGATTCTTGGTGGCTGTGAGGCCATGATTGTCTTGATCTCCAGCATCGTCTTGGTCAAGGGTTGCATCGACGCACTCATGGTGTGTATCATAGCCTCTAGAGTTTCGAGGCGTTGTCGATCGCTGGGGCCCTCGTGATCGTTCCCGCCATGTACACTATTCTTACATGGGAGGCAGTAAATGGAATAGTGGACGTCACACTTTCCGTCTCGGACTCTTGCATCGAACAGTCCTCAGGGAAAGTTGTCAGCGTCGCATCCTCTTCGGACTCCGAGAGAACACTACCCCCAGTGTAGGAAGTTGTGTCTTTCTGGTGAGAGTGACTACCCCCAGGAATCTCGACATCAGTTCTTTAGAAATTACTGTCAATGCCGGGTTGTCGTGGAGTTCTGGGGGATCGCTACCCCCAGCTTGCAGAACCACTAGGGGTCCTGAGGAAGAACCACCCCCAGCAGTTGATAGTTTCTTCTTGGAGCGGATGCCCTGGAAAACTCCTTCTGTAGGTACTGCCGCTTGTCATCCTTGGGTCTGCCTTCTCGGCACGCTGGCCGAAAGCGAAGGGGTTGAGGCGCTAGACTTCCAATCTCCCCTTGTGGAGGGAGACTTCCAAGCGGAATAGCACGAGACGAAGGGCAGCTCCTCCTCCTCTGGTAATTGCACCTGTTTTTTGGGATGCTGTCGGATTGGTGCCTTTGGTTGCGGCCATTGGAACGCCGACTGCCTGCTTGTTGGCACTGCTGTTTTAGCACAGCAGCAGTTGATGAAGATGTTGGCACATGGGTATCCTGGAGGGGACACCTCACATGCCGTGGTTGCTTTTCTCGCTTTGCGCTTGTGGTTGATTACGTTGCGCAAATCAAGCGAGGGCTGATCCACCTTTACACTCTTGTTATGAGTCCGGGTAGACCGAGCACATGGGTGTGTAGGTGTTGCTTTTGCTCCCTGTCCTGAGGTTCGTACAAGAACTCTCCCCAAGTTGTTAATGGAAGACTTTCGAGACTGACCCTGTTCGTTTGCCACTGCGGGTTGGATACATTGGTCGGTCTTGTACAACTTTCCGTCAGGGGCTCGCGTAACAGTTAGCGGAGCCCGTTGACGGCAGGCCGTATGAGCAGTTGCTTGAGCTTGGCGAGCTCGCACTGCCCTGGACTCCTTCGATCTAGTACGCACCGGTGCATAGTATGAAGAGTCCAAGTTCACATCCTCCCCTTTCTCAGCAAGGCACATGGAGTCAACGCTGCGTGAGATTCGGTCGAAGACGGAGGTTTTGCTACTGTGCTGGCCGCATGTGGTCATTTGCCTGCGGCCACCGATCGGTGCCGCATGTGGACTTTTGCCTGCGGCTGTAGACTTATGCGGCTTATGCTGTTGCTGCATGAAGCTTGTCTCAGCCACTGAACTTCTGGCACCGTAGTGTTTTTCTCTGCCTGAGTTTGGTCGCTGAGCGCCTTTCCCGACTGCCGCATGAACAGGGCCAGTCTGGGTGGACGCATGATGTGCGCCTACGGCAACAGGGAGAGTAGTGGGGAGCGCATATTCCGTAATTGGGTGAGGTACAACGGCCTTTGCTACCCATGTCCTGCGGGTCTTCTTAGGCTTTGCTTATCTTGGAGAATGACTCACGCTGTCCCCGGAGAGGATGTTCTCGAATGCTTGCTGGTCGAAGCGTACCACCAGCATCCTTTGGGTCGAGTCTAGCTTGGCCGCATCGGATTGCGTCACTGTCTTCTCATCAGAGGAGAAGTTGGTCCCCAGCAGAGTCGCCATCTTGTTCGTCGTTAAATTCGAAAGTCTAAAAGAGCTTTATTTAATCAACAAACTAAAGAAAGTACAAAAAGGTCCTAGGCAGACAATCTAAGTACAATGTTTTGATCTGGGTAGTGACGATGGACAAAGAGCGTTGTGGCGGCTCCTTTACTCCGTTGACGGTCCAATGAGGGAATGATGATGCTCTCATTTTTTCTCTCTCCCGAGCTTGTGTGCACGTATGTAGCTGGCTAGGGGGTATGCTCTCTCTCTCTCTCTCTGAAACAAAAGAAGAAGAAAAAGTCGACATTTGGGACGTCCAAGTTGCCCCTATTTATAGCCATCATGTTGATGGGTTATAGGTGTCGCATTTGCCTCTGTTTGGTGGTCGCAGGGGGTTCCTTCAACAGAATGTGGTTGCAACTGTGGGCCCATAGTATGGGTTGAATCCAGGGCAAGCTGCCACGCGGATGCTTTGTTGGAATTTTACTGTTGCTGGAGATCCTGACGGTTCTTGTCCTTTGTGTGCGTGACTTGGTCAGCTTGACACGTTGTCCGCACTTGGTTGGAAAAAATTACTTCAGTTGTAATAGCAAGATTTGGTCTACATGGAGTCTGGGACACATGTTGCCAGAGACGCATGAGACGCATGGAACACATAGAGTCTGGGACGCATGGGACCAGAGACGCATGAGATCTTTCTTGTGCTGTACACGTGGTGCTGCACACCCATCAAGAGTAAAGTTTATGCTGACGTGAGACTTCTGTCGTTTAGCGTGTTCACGTCCTTCAAGGCGTTCATAAAATCCTTTTTGTCAGGATTCTGTGTCAGAGATGATCATGTTGTCAGGATGCCACGTCAAGTCCATCTGTGGCCAAAGCTACTTCGACTGATTGGGACGCATGTATGTCGTTTTTCTGGGCCGCCGGGTGACTCTGACACAGAAACCTTTATGTATGGATTTGACGTGTACATGAGCCATATTTTCCATGCTTCTACATGTACATGGGCCAAATTGTATTCAGAAACCTTCATCTTGAATGTAAAAGCTGCATGAAAATGTGTTTTCAGACTTGGTTGCAACTCTCTCAATCGTTAACAAGCATATAATATCTTCAAAACATTAAAAAAAAAATTAATTGTATTACAATCTAAGTACATGCTAAACTTTATGCACATAACATTTAATAGTTAGCTGGAAGAGTTTCTGTATCAAATATTGTGGCAGTATATGGGTTGTCATTAGCTCACTCAATTAGTTCCGAACAAACAACCATGTCGATATCAGAGCATGATCCTTGCAAATCCATGTTTAGTTCTCCATCACTGTCTCAAACAGCAACTTTACTGATTCATGGCATGGAATTAATAATCTCGGAAAAAGTTGATTATAATTGCACGATATTTCACATATTCCCTATTTATTGTCACGTATTCAATTGATATCCTCATTTTGATCTCTTAGGATTTAGGATGAACACAATTTCAGGCTTCCATTTACAGGATCTAATATTCTAAGTGTGCTGGATTGCCTGCAATAAAACATTGAGATGGTATTTCAGATAAACTGAAAGAGTAGTTCTGCGCCCGCACCCCCAAACCCACCACCCTCCCCCCCAATGATCACATACAATATCGAGAATTGCTCCCAACAGTAATCAAATCTGATAAACTTGCCACATGATGCAGATGCCTCAAAGGGATTTCTCACTGAAAGTTTGTTATTTGCTGCAAGCATATAGTTTTACTGAATGAAAGGATACTTAGATCCTTCCTAATTGTGATATGGATTTGATATATTTTGCTGCATACTGGGAAAGGAAGGATTCCTCCTTTTGTTCTAAAAGCTTGTTTGCTGCAAGTTTGCATATTTGTGAAAGCCCAAACTAATCTGTGCATTCTTTCAAACTGGACACATTGTTTACATATGACACATTGGGATGGATTTACAATTTTACATATACAGAATGGTGGACACATGCCATCCCTGACCACATGAAATTTACTTCAAATAGTCTACATGCATACCTTTTGTTCACTTTCGGATGTGCCATTCATTTAGTGGCTCACCTTTTGTTCACTTTCGGACGTGCCATTCATTTAGTGGCTCATATGGGTGTTGTTTCCGGAACGCTAGCCCATGAGCATTACAGAAATGGGCGTCTTAGCAAACGCTCTCCCAAGTAACAATCCAAACTAGGCCTTAATCAATTTTGATAACTATGTTACATTGTCATCCAATACTGAATTTAACATGGTATGATTGTGGATTTCTGACAATCCAGGTACTTGAAGAGTGGGCCAGGTGACCTCGAGAAGGATGTGGAGAGGAGATTCAGCTATGCATTGAGCAGAGAGGACATTGAGAATGCTATACTTGGAGGGCCATAATAAAACAAGAAGGCGAAGGCTGGCAGTAGTTAGTGTATACTGTATATTCCTCTGTGATTGGGGGCAAAAGATGTTTTGCACTCGTTTGTGTAGATGTTGAGGAGATGGCTTGGCCATTTTACTTTGGACATCTTATAGCTCCAAGAAGACTTCATGAATCATGACTACAATACTTGTATGATGCTACTTTTTATTTTCGAATGTTAATGTTTTAAAAGCAGTTATTTATATATATTTTTCTTATCCTAAAATGCAGAAAATATGGCGTTTCTAGCACAGACGTCATATGTAATGCGTTCTCTCTTCTTCTTTTGTTATATTTCAACAGATATTTTTTACTAACGGATATATTTTTAACGCTATAAATTGAGAGTGATGTTGTTCCCTTCTCTTCATCTCACACTCCAGTTCTCTTCTCACTAAACGAACAACGTTTCAAACAAGAAGTTGTCAAAACGTAACATTTGAAAATGATTTTGTTCTCTTCTTAGTAGAGTTCTACTTTTTAGCATTTTGGACAAAATTCTGTTGACAAATTTGTGTTTCGTTTAAAAATTGGGCATTTTTTTTTCATTCTATAGACAAATGGTGGTGGTGTTCTCTTCTTAGTAGAGCCGTAGGCCCTGACAATCATGAATGCAAGAATAGACGAAACATTAATCCTCATTTTACTATACAAGGATACATACCTCAAATTGTAGTTTTCTTTCGTTTATGTCATGCAGTCTTACATACAACATACTAGGCTCTATGGGATAACACCACCTCCACCAACCATACAAACACGCCATTCCTATTGGCATCCCTTTGTCCTACAAAATTTTGAAAATTTAAAACGCTTGTAATGTTGACATCTTTAAAAATAAAAAAACTGAACACGCAGAATTATTATTATTATTTTTTGGAAATTTAGAAAACATCTTTACTACCGGCATCTAAAAAAAATTAAAAGAAAAATAAAATATATGATAAAAATAAAATGTTGACATTTTAACACTACTAATAATGACGTTTTATCAACTCTTTTATATGTCAGTACAATGGAGTAGGGGTGAGCATCGGTTCGGTTCGGTTCAAAACCGAACCGAATAAGGAAAACCGAATTTGACAAAAAACCGAATAAGCAAAAAAAAAAACCGAACTAAATTAGACCATAACCGAACCTAATTAAATCGGTTCGATTTTCGGTTTATTTGCAGTTTTTTTAATATATATATATATATATATATATATATATATATATATATATATATATATATATATATATATATATATATATATACCGTTTTTTAAGTTTTGGACCGAAATCGAAACCAAATAAAAAAATTTAGTATTTTTAAAATCGAAACTGAACCGATTTTTTTTTAAATTGAACCGAATCTCTTATTCGGTTCGGTCCTATTCGGTTTTCGGTCCAAAACCGAATAATGCTTACCCTGGAGTTGGATCCTTGCATCTAAATTTTTTAAACTTTGACTGTTATATCAAGTTTTTTTTAAACTTTAAACAAGTACAATAAATTATTTGAATAATAATTAGAGTCCACCCCACAAAAATCTTAATTGCTAATCATATTTTTCTTCCATTTTTATTTTTATTTTTATTAGTGTTAGTTCCACACTCCTTCAGTTATTTATATTTATAGTTACCTCCAAAAAAATGGCTATTTTTTGAGAAATTGAAAGGACAACACTAATAAAAATAAAAGTAGAAGAAAAATAGAACTAACAATTAGAATTGTGTACCTATTTTTCTAACAATTGAGGTTGACATCCGGTAGCCTCACCCTCAAGGCAAAAAATTGAACTGGATTAGCGTAAATCTTACCGTGCACAAATAAACCGCTATAATTCTATAAATACGTCCCAACTTCAAATTTCGAACACAGATCGTTAAATTTCAACTTCAAACCGCTATAAATACGTCCCAACTGGATCAGCGTAATTCCCTCTCTTCAAAGAGAGTGCAAAGAATCCAGATTCTTGCAGGTATGTTCTTCGTGAAGTAGATTTCCCGCCAATTGTCTCCTTAGTTTTCCTCGAATTTCAAAATTTTTTATTTCTCGTTGTTCTCCTCTAGATTTAAGTGCTAGTTCATGAATTTAGCTGTGATTGATCGTTACATTTTTAGTTCTGAAGCTCGATTGAAGTAGAATCAATCATAAATCATTAGATCTGGTAGATTTTCTTACGATTTTGACCTAATTTCTAGTTCTCTCCACAATTTTGACCTAATTTGCTCGAATTTCTTTGATTTCTCGGTGTTTTATTCTCTAGACGGACTGCTAATTCATGAAATATGCTGAGATCGGTAGTAATATGCTACTTAGTCTAATCAAAGTAAAATTCATCAATAATCACTAAAAACTAGTAGATTTTGTATGGATTTCAAGCAATTTCTCACTTTTTTTTCAGAGAGAGAGATAGAGAGATTGATTGTAAAAAAATTAGTTCTATAGCTCGATTGAAGTAAAATCCCTCATAAATCGTTAGATCTGGTAGATTTTTCGTCGATTTTAAGCGATTTCTCCCCTAATTGTCAATTTTATTTTCTTCTTCATGTTAGAGGAGAGTGAAAACTGAGTATTCGATCGATTTGTCCAATTTTTTTACCTAATTTGCTCGATCTTTTTAACAATTTTTTTATTTATCCGTGTTCTTCTCGAGATTGAGTGCTAATTCATGAAATCCATCAAAAGTCACTAGATCTAAGTAGTTTTTCATCAATTAGAAGCAATTTCCCCCCATTTTTTGTTTGTTTGTTGGCAGGAGAGCATCGATCGAGTTAGTTCTTGATAGGAGAGGGAGAGAGAGGGAGAGAGAGATGGAGGTGTTGCGTAAGAGAATCAGAACGACGGTGTGGTTTCTTCTTTCTTTGAATTCTATCTTTCCATTGCCATATTAGATGTTGATCGTCGAGATCTTAACTGAACAATTCTTTGTTGTTTGATTTGATGCAGGAGGGAAGTGAGGGCGAAGGAGGAAGTGGAGGAGAAGTGGCTGAGGTCGAAGAGGAGGCGCTGGAGGCGAGCATGGCGTCCGGATCCGAAGAAGTGGAGACCAAAATCCAAGCCATTCTCGAAAAGATGGAACAATTCACTCAGCAAGTAAGGAAAAGCTCACTAGCTTCTTTAAATTAAGCATAATTAGTTTTCTAATTGATAATTCCATGCAAATTTTCGAAAGAAAATGTAAGCAAGATCATTTTTACAGTATTTCTGATTAGGTCTCAGCAAAAATCAGTTATACCAAAATTTTAAACCCTCTGACACGGAGATATTGATTCAGACACCGGTATTGATTGTAGCATGTTCTATTGTAATTTAGAGTGTCTTCTGTCGTGTCAAACACAAACTCTTTAATTGTGCAAATAATGAATATTTTTAGTGTTATTATTGGCCTCAGAAATTTCAATATTTTGCATCAGTGATTTGTGACTGAACTTTCAAAAAGCCCACTGTTCTTGAAATCTTAATCTTAGTTCCTCGGATATAGGAAGTAGAATATTTGTGAGTTCAGTCCACAGATTTTGCACGGTGATTGGTGATTGGTGATTGAATCTTTGACAATTCCACTGTCCACTACCTGGATATGTAGTTCTTAGTTCTGGCTGCCTGCCAATTGTGTTCGGTAACTGACATTATTAGTAGTATTGTTGTCTCGGGAGTGTATTGGACTAGGAATCAGTGACACTCCGAAAATCAGTGTCATGTCACGTCTTTGATTTGATACGATGAAATCCAAAGTACTTAGGACACAGCAAAATCAACGACTTATAGTTCCCATACTGTATCATGTCTATGCGACATAAGTATTGTATTGAATGACATTGGTTGAAAATTACATTTTGTTCAATTTATATTTTGGGTAATCTTAGAATCTCAGGACACAAACAGTGTGGTTTCTATATAGTTGATATATAGTAAGCCTTCTAGGCCCATAGCTTGTCTGTTTTTCTGACCGCACTCATGCTTCGATGGAAGGTTTCAGACCTGCTTGAAGCTGGGAAAGCAATGTTCAGCAACATGAGCGCACAATTTGAGGAACGTATGATCTCGTGAGTGCTGTTTGATCTCACTTGTGTGTTCAAATTATAGTTTTGGAGTAGAAAAACAAACTCTGAAATATTTCCTTTTCACTGCTCAGAATCCACAGGGAGAATGTGGACAAGTGGCAGGAAGAGATCAAGGAGCTGCGCACCCTGGACTCGTCGCACGAAGCAGGTCGAGCTCACCTGCAGAATGCTCAGATGCTTCTGTTTCAGAGCTTCGCTCAGGAAGAGCGTTGAGTATGCTGCGGCCCTACATTCACTTTTATTCATATGCCACTTTGCTGCTGATTCGAATTCAACCCCAATAAACTTCCTGTTAAGTCATCCAGAATTATATAGTAGAATGAAGTAGTGAAACAATTTTTCATTGGGTCATAATGTCATTTTTTGTCTGTTCAATGAAAAACCCTGTAGTTATATTTGCTGATCAATTGAAACCATAGAACTCGTGTAAAATTGCAATAGATTTTTTTTTTCAACACATTACTATTACTAAATTGGTTGCTAAATTTAGGCAAATTATAAGGGCACTACACATTTTACTCGGGGCTAGCCCATTGAAAATTTACAAAAAATTACAAGTTTGCCATCCTAAAAGTTACTTGGGGCTAGCTCAAATTGTTATCATTGATAATTACAAGTTTGCCACTCCCAAACTCGGGACTGTTATAATCAGGACTGTCAAAATTTTGACAGTCCTACAACTTGGAAGGACTGTCAAAATTTTGACAGTCCTACAAATTGTTAGGACTGTCATAATTTTGACAGTCCCACAAGCTATGTGGATTGTCAAAATTTTGACAGTCCTAATTTTAACCCACTGAAAATTTTATATAAAATTAGGACTGTCAGGATTTTGACAGTCCCACAAACAATGAGGACTGTCAAAATTTTGATAGTCCTCATTTTAATTGTCAGGAAATTTTTTTTAGTATTTTTCTATTTAGTTAGTTTTGGATTTTGATTTTTTTATTTAGTTTAACATCCAAAATAAAATATGTTATCATTGAACAAAAAAAAAAAAAAATTCTACCGTACGAATATTACGTCTGCCGTCGATCAGACTTCGAACGGCCATAACTATTTGTTTTCAAATCGTTTTTCGTCACACAATAGGTCGATTTGTATGTTTTTGAAGAGAGTAACACAATTCGTGTAGAGAGAATTTTCATTCGAAGTAAGACGTACATATTATAGGCAAAAATATAAAATATAAAACTTTAAAGTATCATAACTTTTGACTGGGAGATCGAAACAAGGTCCAGTTTGTGCCAAAATGACCGTATGAAAAAGTACTTCGGGATAAACCTTTTCACCGTTTGATGGACTTCCCAAAATTTTAGAATCGCAAAAAAACGATGTTTCGACCTCCAAATTTTACTTTTGGTAATTTTTTTTTTACAAAATATTTGATGTACCAGTAATAAATTTACTATTTTAAATAACAGAATACTTTAACAAATTTTAAGAATAGAAATTTGGGATTTTGATACATATCGACAACTGAGTTAATTTATTTTAATTTTTTGTTAATTTTGAAATTTCGATACAGTAAATTTACTGTTAATTTATTTTAATTTAATTTTGTTAAAATATATTTTCTTAAATAAAACATAAAATTAACAAAATAAATTGGCTCCCCCACCAATTAACAAAATAAATTAACAGAAAATAAATTTTAGGACTGTCTTTGACAGTCCTTCCAATTGGTAGGACTGTCAAAATTTTGACAGTCCTAAAAATATAAAAATATATGTTGAATTTTTAGGACTGTCAAAATTTTGACAGTCCTTCCAATTGGTAGGACTGTCAAAATTTTGACAGTCCTAAAAATCAACATATAGTGGTAGCGACGGAGGAAGGAGGGGAGGGAGGAGCGGCGGACGGGGTACGAGACGGAAATGGGATACGAGACGGAGGAACGGGAGAGGAAGGAGGCGGCGGGAGACGGGGGAGAAGGCAGAGGCGACGACGGCGACGGAGGAGGAGGACGAAGTCTCGGAGAACGGCCGGCGGGAGAGGGGAGGGCTCCGGTGGGGTGGGGAGGGTTTGGGAGTGTTTGGGAGGAGGGTTTCAAAGTAGGCTAGTATGAGTAAACTAATGGGCTAGTGTGAGTAAACTTTGCTCATTAATGGGCTAGCCCCAGTCCTGGGCTACCCCCAAGTAATAAGTGTAGTGCCCGCCTAAATTTGTTGCATACATCAGATAGCTTCTTTTGGACACAAACTACACAGTTACAAACTGTTTTATGTATTCTAGACAAAAATTATGAAACTGTCTTCTACAGCACAGAACTTTCAAGTTCATATGCTGAAGGGACATCGTGAAGTGGATGGCCCTTCTGGTTTCTGTCCATGATTCTCTTGGCAAAGGAGACTTGTTTGCCGACGACAAACACGAAAGCTTTCCCTTTGCCTCCAGCACCACGAGCTGTCCTTCCAACGAGGCGTACGTACTCCCTTGGATCCCTGGGGAAGTCGAAGAGCACCACGTTCCGCATTTGAGAAGTCGATGCCCCGTGATGCTCTGTAAGAGAAAGCTGAGAACACACAAGAAACATAAATATGACCTATCAAGGAATCTCTATGCCAACAATATATGGCGCTTAGTAGTAGTGACTAATTTTTAGGCATATTATTATGCTATGTGAAGGAAAAAGGTGAGGTATAAGTAGGAAAATTAATTTTATTCTATAATGATCAAGTATATTGAGACAAATGGGCAATGACCAAAATTATACATATAAAGGGTCTACATGCGAATAATGTGTGGTATTGTAACTAGAAATAGTGAAGTTTGCAAGCATATTTTTGATAAAAAAAATTGTTTGATCTTAATTCAGAATTTTAAAAAGGCTACCATTCCTTGATCCACAACTGTTCTGCAGGAAGTCGGATGACAGATAATGCCAGAAATGGTGGTAATCTAATATACCAACAAATATACTTAGTTTCTTCGAAAGATTTATTATGTAAATATATAAGCATGATGTGAACACAAACACAGTTGAAACTGTGCCTCAAGAAATGGGAGGCATTAGACATGTAATTTGCTATACTTTGCTTATCTTATAGAAAACCTGTGTTGTCAGTATATCTACAAACCCTCTACTATCTGCACAATTCTTTCCCTTTCTGTTATTTGCCAGGCATCAAGTACTAGTAAACGATGGATCCTTACAATCCAATCAAAAAGGTTAGACCTGCTAACGTGATCCGGGTTAATGCATGCCCCTATACTGAAGTTATATCAAAATTCATCCAACATGCTTTGGAATCTAGCTCATGTACTCTAGTTTGTTGAGGGCGTATTAATTTATTAATACAAAGTGAAGCTGAGAATACTTATGGCAAAAAACATGTTCTTTCTTTTATTGACAAAAAGCTATTGTTTTCTCATTTCTGTAAATATCCATAGAAGCAGGGTATGTTAGGACATTAATGATGAGAGGTACTGATGAGGTATTCTTTGCAGTATTAGTACTACCAGATCTAGGTCATGTGCTATGCACATTGTAGTATTGTACATAAACCCTTCCTCCTACATGAGCCCTTCTATACACATAATGACAGATTTAACGGTCAATTTGCACTTTATAAGTTTATAGTCGATCTTAACCTGTGAGGCACATTAAGTATTCTTAATACAAATGAACTTGGTATCTAAGACCTGCAAAATAAACTATGAGCATATCATAGAATCTGTGAGTTCATACCAATAACTTATGAAAGTCCAAATTTCAGACAACTGATCACGAAAAGTAACTCTCATTAAGGGATTGTTTGGTTCGGCGAAGTGCAGCGAAGTGAAAAATTCGAAAATCGATCTTTTGCATACGTATTGCTGTGAAGTGGAGCGAAGTAGATTGAAGTAGAAAATCCTTCATTTAGATGTGTTGAAGAAGTGAAGGTTAGAAGTGAAAAATCCTAAAATTTGATGTTAGACACAGAGAATATATATATATATATATATATATATATATATATATATATATAGAGAGAGAGAGAGAGAGAGAGAGAGAGAGAGAGAATGAATGAGATAAGGCCTATATTTTCTCCCCGCCATCCTAAAATATTTTCCTATTTTCCACCCAATCCAACTGCTGACAATGAGCAACATCTAACAAATCCGAGGCATCCATCCAAAAAGTCTTTCTCAGAGTCCATATGGCCAGTCTTCTACCATCTTCTTCAAAACTGCCCATATTCTCTTCCCTTTCTATCTATCTACTGCCACAGTGAGATATCTCCAATCCATCCTTCTCCACTTCCATATCCTTCCACTACCAATCAATCTTCTAGACCTCCTCCTCCAAGGCTGATCCACCAGGTCTGCATTAAACTTTCTTCCCCTTCTACCAACTGCTTCAGAATTCTCTAATTTCCTTCTGCTACACATGTTGTCATTTATTTCACATTACATTCCTCCATCTGCATTTACTGCGGGCTTTTACTGCTGTCATTTAATTGAGTTCTAATGTTAGGACTTCACCTTCATATGTTGTGGCTACTTGCAACGTGTCCAATGGATCATCTTCGATACTTCTCCAATTTGCTTCGCTTTTGTTATGGCTCTCTGCCACATGCCTATGGCTTCGTGTCATCCATGCGCAATTGACATTGGATAGAGATACTAGCATTCAAAGTATTTCAAATTACAAGGAATTTGAAAACTTTGAAAAAAACTCCATATTTTCGCAGTCTGACGTAAAAGCTCAGATTATCGAAATTTGGCGTAAACTACAAACTTTGAGTTTTACGCGCTGGATGTAAATTTCGGCGTAAAAACTCAAATTTTGGCAGTCTGTCGTGAAAAGATCAGACTGTTAGATTTCGGCGTATACTGCCAACCTTGAGTTTTACGCACTAAAAATGGGTTCCGGCGTAAAAGCTCAAGTTTTTGCAGTCTAGCGTAAAAGTTCAGACTTTTAGTCTTTGGCGTATACTGCAAAAAAAAAACTGACTTGTTTTCTTGCATTTTGTAGTGGACTTGCAGATCCCTCCTTTGGTTGAAGTGATGAGCTCTGCTGCTGGGATGCTGAATTCCAACTATCTGGAGGAGTTGTCCCATGTGACATTCCCCATCTCTGGAACCGAGTATCCTCAAGAAAGGAGAACTCTGATCTCGTCCCAAGGAGAACGAATGCTGCTGAGTATGATCAGTGGGGAGTCCCTGACATACATAGATAGGACTGAATATAAGAAACCATGTTTCTTATTCGGGGATGTTATCGACAGACAATCCCTGACTAAACCCAAGAAGAAAAATTGGGTGTTTACTGCTGAGGGCACGGTCATGTATCTGCCCAGGATGACCAGAGATTACCCTATCTCGGCATTCTTCCATGCCACACATCCTAGGAAGATGATGTGGACTCTGACTCCAGATCTTCATGGGCGGCCATGGAAGATCTCATACAAGAAAGTATTGAACCGATGAGTCTTTGTGAGCAGTCCTTCAGGCCCTGTTATGCCTTTCAGAGGATTACTGCCGGGAAGCATCCTGAGTGAAGACACTTCACTGATCCAGCCGGTTCAAATATCGACTTTCTGCAATGACTTTATGGGGCATGGAGGAGTGTACCCCAAGGTTAACCCTCGCACCAGTGGATGGCTTAGTCCTGAGAATCTTCGATGGGCCAGTTTAACTGCCTGGCCCTGAAGCACTTCCAGATGGAGCTGGAAAGTATTGGCTTGTTCGCGGCTGTGAGTGCCACTAATGTTGGGCTGCCTGTCAACCCCAACTTGTTTTTAGCTTTGATGGAGCGATACAATTCACTTACTGGGACTTTTGCCACTCTACTAGGTGAGTTGGGCTTAGCCCTTCATGAGATGACAGAGATTTTAAAGCTGCCGATGGGGGACACTCCTTATGAAGAGTACGTTCCCACGAATAGGGAGCTGAGGGATACAAACCCTCGGGCAGTGACGATGTACCAGGAGCTGATGAGCCACTATCTTGCCTGTACCACCTTCTACAAAGAGCCATCTGATTTGGCTCATATCAACAAATGGGCATCCTACCTCTTCTTCCATCAGGCCAGAAATGCTAAGCCGGACAAGGTTGTAGATAGCAGAGATAAGCCCTTGAACCTCCTGAGCATGCTTAGCGCCAACACGGTCGATGACCTTATTGAAGACGCAGGGGCTTCAGATTATATTCTCGATGAGGAGATAGGGGGTTATCCTGCAGGCACTAAAGCCTTCAGTTACATGAGGCATTGTCGCAAGCCTCTGTCGAGGGAAGCTCAACTGGTTGGCTTCCTCTCTGTCTGGCTACGCCGATGGGTAGTGCCTGGTATCGCGTCTGCGGATCGCATCCATCGCAATACCTTATGGCCCGCAATGCTTTTGGTGTTTGGAGCAAGACTGGGCATGCTTCCTGCCATGGTATGTAGAATACAAGATGGCCTGAGGGCCATTACTGATGGGCTGCTAGCTGATGATACGCAGCGTGAAGGATATCCCCGAGTGGAATTACCATTCCTATACCTGATGAGATGGTTAATCCTTCACAACACCAGGGTGATGTCTCCCGGCTCTGCCAGCAGTTCGAAAAATAACTTCTTGTTGAATTACAAGAATTCCCTTTGGAATATGACGAGCGTCATAGATTGCCGGCGAGCATTAAATTTTGCCCATGGCTGGAAGCTCTTTTGTACCGTTCCCCCCGTACATATCAATCAACAGGGGACGAAACTTCAGGATGCAGGTCAGGGGAAGACTATTCTTTCTCCTGAAGCCTTTTACTGGTTGGTCTGCATTAGACCTTCCCATCTGCTGTACAAAAGTGAGGACCACTGCTACTTGGAGCCTTATCTGCCAAGCCGGTTTGTCAGACAATTTGGGTACGACCAGTTGCACGTGGGGAATCCTATCACCAGCTTCAAGTCCAAAGGTGGACTTATTGATGGAGCTAGAGGATGGCGGTACTTTATCATGGGTTGTACTGGTGCAATCTGTAAACTCCCTCGACCAGATTTCAGCAATTTAGGATTATTTGCAATATTTTAATTTATTTTGCTTACATATCCTATTAATTTGTGCACCTCTCCATCACCGAATTATTTGGAGCTTTACCTTAACTGTTATCCCCGAACAAAGTTCACATACCTCTCATAGACATGCTAGTCTATTTTTCTGAACCTTGTGCAACTCTCAGATACTCTGTTTTGTGCCTCGTTTTAGACGCACAAATATCGTTACAAACGTACGTATTTAAATTTCCAGATCTGTACCCATCCCTGTTCCAATAGAGATTAGAGGCCCAACAGTTACCAGTTTTGCCCAAACAAAAATACGTTAATATTCTACACTGAGTATACTACATTTAGTATATTGACACCGTATTAAAATTATGGTCCTACCTGCCCCTAAATAATTAGTAAACACCGTGCGCAGTATTTATTAATTAATAAATACGGTGACCCGTATCACCCAGGAACCAGGCCCAACCCCTGCCCAGGCTCACCCCCACCCCCTCAGGACCCTCACACAGCTTTTTCCTTCAATTCTGTGAATTTTAGTATTTTCAGGAATCAGGTATTTTTCCCAGACAATTTCGTAATTGCGCAAATTTCCCAAAATAGGACCTTTATGCAATTTATGAAATTACAGGGACTTTTCTGCAAATTTTTCTGCGAGGTGTCAGCCTCCTATTGGCCGGTGAACCTGCACCGTCCATTTGGAAGCGGGACCCACCTGAAAATATCCTATCCTGAATGTAAAATTACCAATTTACCCCTAATTAATTTTTTATAAAAGAAAAATAAAAGAAAAACCAAATGCCTAAATCCCTAACCCTAGCCGTCGGCTACCCCCCCCCCCCCGCCGGCCTCGACCTCCACCTCCTCTGCCACTCACCACCACCACCATCATCAACCACCCCCACGTCTCCACCGTCACTCCCCGAGCCCTCTTTCCCTCCCGACTGAACCCCCGACCTCCGCCTCCCCGCGGCGAGCCGACCCCCGCCGGACTCGCCCTTCACGACCTCTGTCACTCGCCACCACCACCACCACCATCATCAACCACCTCCACCATCTCACCACCGCCACTCCCTGAGCAGCCCCCGACTCCCCCGCCGCTGTGAGCCCGACCTCGACTCGATACCACAGCCCCCCATCCGGCCTGCGCCGCACCACCCTCGACTTCCCGACAACCCCCCCCCCCAGCCGGCCTCGGCCTCCTCCTCCTCCACTCCGCCCTAGCCGCCCTCCGCCTGACCTCTCCCCTCTTCCAGCCCTCGACTTCCCCTATCTCCTCGCTGCCACCCTCGACTCCGGCTGCCACCACCACCCTCCACCACCAGCAGCGGCTCTTCCCTCTTCTCCTTCCCCGCCCGACCTCCACGACGACCCAGCCACCCGACCCCCTGTGCACAGCCTCCCCGAGCTCGGCCCTCCCCAGTCTCGACGACTCTCAGCAGCACCCGAAGCGCCGTACCCTGCCCGGACGTCCCGCTGACCGACGAGCTCCTCCTGAGAGCCTCCGGCAAAGCCCCGGCGAGTCTCCACTGGACTGAGACCGGACACAGCAGCCGGACACAGCAACCAGGACACAACATAGTGACCGGACACGGGAAATTCAGTTTCCACGGAGCCCTGTTCAGGTAACCCGTTCTCTCTCCTCGTTGTTCCGTTTTTCATTCCGTCAGTTGTGACACGTAGGCTATGTAACCCTCTCGATGCCCGTGCAACCCGCTCGGTGCATCGCGTCCTGTGACGATCGCGAACCGCGATCCAAAAACAGGAAAAACCATACCCCGTTTTACCCCGGAACTGAGTACGCCCCGCCAAACGGGACGACTTGGTCGCACGCGGTCTTCACAGAAACGTGCGCGCCGTTGATACGGAAGTGCAGGATTTCGCAGAAGTTGATTCGGATGTGCGTGCACACCGGAATCAACGCGTATCCGCCGACAACGTCCCGTATCCGCCTGTTCTGGAACACGCTGTAACTTTGTGTACACACGTCGGATCGAAACGAAACTTGTGCCATCGGACTCGTAGCAATACGCTGGTCCTGTGATCCAAGTTTGGTTCGATTCTGAGAACGTTGACAAAATCCCGTATCTTGGGCCCCACAGGCTCCACTTGACGGACGATTTTGTGATCGGCACATCGGAATCCAGTTCTGGACATTCCGTTGGGTTCGTATCGACGTTCTGGACTTGTTGACACTAAGTTTAGCGAATTTGGAGACCTTTGACCCTGACACGTTTTTTGGTGTAAAGCGGCCCACATGTGGACCCTGCTTTGACCGAAAACTGTCATTTTTGCCCCTGTGTCCAAATTGGACTTAAGGACAGGCGTTTTTAGCTATTTGATATTTTCTGAGACCGTTGGTGATGTTTATTTTAGCATCCGGAGACATTTATTCTGAGGCCATAGTTTCTGACTTTTGGCATTTGACATCTGGACGTTATATTTTGCAGCTCTCTTGCCAGGCAAGTATACCTTGCCTTGTTGTACTGTTTAAATTAAGTATTTGTTAGTTACATGTTTATTATCTTAATATTATATAAATGTGCGTGTCCGAGAAAACTCGGGTGCAGTCAACGAAGGCGTTGACGTTAGGATTTGTATCTGACCTAGTGTCTAGTAGACCCACCTAAAGTTGTGGAGTTATTGGTATGACTTCCCAGGCCTTGACACGTATCATTACACGTCACAGAGTGAGTTCATGTAGGGACGCGTGCCTCATACTCGACTGGCCATCGGTATGAGCTACACGTGTAACGGTAATTAGCTTAGTTGATTATTTCTATAGAGACTTGTATCATAGTTTGAGATGTCCACGTCGTTTTCACGACTTGTATATCTACATTGGACGGGGAAGACATCTAGTAGGCGTATGGGACACCCCCTCCTTATATATTCCCGTTACTATGCTCTTCGGAGATGGGGTATTATAGTATATTCCTGTTACCATGCTCCTCGGAGATGGGGTATTGATTTTTTGTTATCCCCGTTACCATGCTCCGAGGAGGATGGGGTATTCCTGCTACCCATGTACCTGGGGGCATATGTGGCATATACTAGCCAGTCCCGACGATTGGTGAATTAAGTCAGCATATGTCTAGCCTACATTTTCCCATACGTACTACAAGGTCTTTAAATTGCATTCACTTAGATGGTTAGCACACCCCATTTATTTATTCAGTATTTACATACATGGCATGTTATTTTTCTGTATCTTGTTATGTCCCTCTGAGGACCTGGTCCCTTTCCAGGTGTAGATGTTCCTGAGTATTCGTGGGAGCGAAGATCCGGACAGGCTACTTATATTTCGAGGAGATCTTCGAGCCTCGTGTTGGTTAGATGTTGTATTTATATGGTGTGTATCTGGTTCCTTTTATATTCTATTTCGGCAGTGGATTTGTTTCCATCCGACTGTCATTCTTTAGATACTTATTATTGAGATCTAGTTATATGGTTATTTGGTTATTCATATTTGATTTCTGTGGATGAGATTTAGATTATACCCTGTGACTTGTGATAGTTGTACCACTTGTGAATTATTGTTCATTATACAGCGTACGCTTGTATTATGGTTTCCTTATATTGGAGTTGCCATATATACAGGCGGCTGGCATGCTTACGTGTCCTAGTCCTACGTATTTTGGGACTGGGGCGTGACATGTTTTTAGTGGTGGCCCATGCAGGTCAGAGCATATTGTCTCGGTTACGTTACTGTACCGAGCAAGCCTGCACCTAGGATTAGAGGATAGGATCTCATCCATAATTGACTATGACTTATCTTCCTTCCAGTCTGTCCTACTTACATAATTGCATCATGCTTGATTCATGTGCTTTCCTGATAATTCCTTAAGTATAGCCCCTGCTAGAATATAGAAATCCATGTTGATAGAATGATACTTAGGGTAATATTCCTGCTTAGAATGCAACTAGGGCTTTGACACATCGCTAAGTGAGGATACTAAATGAACCCTAGTCTTCCATACTACCTAATGAACCCTAGCATCACTGCCTATAGATTAACTTACCATTGTCCCTTAACGTAATTATGTATGACTTGAGAGTAGTATAAACACTACTAGGATTAGTTAGAGACTTGACCATAGTGTTGACCCTAGTCTTGAGGAACCTATAGAAATCCAAGGTTAAATACTAGGACTGAAACCTCATCCTATGATTGGATAACCAGAGTTTTACGCCAGAGACCCTTTACCCTTGTTGGCGTAAAACCCATTTGACCGTTGTTGGCATAAGAACCAAACAACTGTCTAGTTGGCGTAAAAGCCAAATGACTTTCTTGTTGGAAAAAAAAACCAAATTATGCAGGAGATTGTCTCCTTTACGCCGCAGTTATGACAACCGCTACCCACGATCCCTTAATCTTCCTTATCCTGCGTCATACAAGCTACGTAGGTAACTGCCCTGCGTAAACCTGATGATTCATGAATAATAGATAACCAGCGTAGAGTAACCTGATTAGGCGTAATATAAGGATAGATGTGAGCGTAATTGTTACAGCCTTAGCTTTCCCCAGTTGACCAAATCACGTGCATTAAATGCAGAGATACGCCTCGAGCCCTGTGCAAAAAGAGAAACAGCTTTTGACGAGACATCTGGTTTTGTCTCACCTCGAGCGTAAGAATGACTTGTATCCAATAAAGTCACTAAACGACAACCTGGGTCTCTGTGCGAAATCATCATCACAAACCGCCCACTCGATCGTTGTGCAAGTACTTTTGTCAGATGTCAGGATTCACTAACTTGACTGACAAACTCATGAGTTCCTCGTACAACTTTACGCTGCAGCATATTTCAGACTTTACGCAGTAAATTTTTACACAAATACTTTACGCACAGATTTTACGCGCAGACTTTCACACAGACTTCTACGCACAGACTTTTTACGCGGACAGCTCTGAAGCTCTACCTTACGCTTCTCTGTTTTACGTGGATAGCTCTGAAGCTATGCGTTACGCCAAATTATTTTATCTCTGCTTTACGCAGACAACCTCGAACCCCTACCTTACGCGGACTTTCTTGAAATCTTTGTTTTATGCGGACAGCCTATAGTGTTTATTAAGATTGTAGAACTTAGAAGGCCATACCTCTTTTTGGTCAACTAGCAACTTAGACAAGGAGTTAGAATAATAACTGTAGAGATTGTAGAGTCTTGTCTTTTGTGAATTTAAATTGTTTGTAATTTCTCATATCATAATCTAGCGTACTTATATTTACTATACTACCTTAACTTATACTGCTATAATAGCCTAGTTTTGCAAGCTTATTCTTTATCAAGCTTGTTCATGATATATGTATTATTGGAGTACTACAATAATACATTTCAGAATCAGTGTATTACGGTCTGATCAACCATAGTGCACTTGGTTCGTCCTTCGCATAACTACCTTACGTGGATTGAGATATATAGTGATTAGTAGGCGGATGTACTTGCCCTATAGATATGTCTGAGCATATCGTATCAGCTACATAACTGTACTAATACGAGCATGTGAATAGGAATTACCATAATAGGATTTCAATCCACAACTGCCTTGACAATTCCCATTTGAATTCTTTAAACGCCTTGAATCCCCATACTTCTAATCTATTGCCTCCCCCTTGAACTCTTGATTATTGTCTTCCGTCTTCCCTTATTTCGGAAAGGCGAAACCTCGTGCTTAGTATAAGCACGAAAAGTGTACTGTTTCTGTAGCCATTTCTGTTTGTTTCTTGGGTAATTACCAAACTCTATTATTAGATTTGATTTCAGTATATAAACGGTGCTACCTTTAGAATGACCTTCGCTACCTACCTACGTGCATCACTATGACAGCATAAAATTTTTATTTTTGCCTCGTAACTTGGGTCAAGTTCAGAACTCAAGTATTACGATAAAGAATATATCATTTGCTGTCAAAGGTCTAATTGGATTTCACTTGAATAACAATTTACTGACTCCTGAATGGATAGCAGCACCTATGACTAGGTTGACTGGTAAGGATCCAGAATTCCTATGGACCGACTCACCAAGTCAGCACAAATTCTTACCTTTAGAGTTGGCCAGCCTGCAGAAGCTTTAGCTAACTTATATATGAGACAAATTGTAAGATTGCACGGCATACCAGTCAGCATTTTACCAAACAAGGATTTGCGTGACCAGAATTGGTGGTCAACGCCGTAGAGACAGTTAAGTAAATACAAGGACACTGGCAAGCAGTGCAAGACAGACAAAAGCAGTGGGCAGACCGTCATCATCGTCCCTTGGAATTCAAAGAGGACGATCATGTCTTCTTGAAGATCTCACCTACTAGAGACACCATTCGATTCGGAGGACGCAGCAAGTTGAGTCCAAGGAATATTGGACCATTGACGTGCTAGAAAGAGTGGGAGTAGTGGCATATCAACTTGTGCTACCACCTTCACTTGAGGGAGCACTTGATGTATTCCACGTGTCGCAACTCAGGCGATATGTGACAGACAGCAGTCATGTTCTCAACCATTCGGAGATCACCATTAGGCCGAGCTTGTCATATCAAGAGCAACCCGTGGGAATCCTTGATCATCGAGAAAAGGTATTGAGGAATCAGTCTATTTCCTTGGTCCGCGTGGCATGGAAGCATGGCGCGCCAGGAGAATCTACTTGGAAGCATGTGGACGACGTGTGTAACGCCTGCAACCGCTCGGAGCGTTACGCTGAGTCGGACTGAATGAATCAAATGCTGGTTACATTTGAAATGTCGGATTTCGGGAAGAAGGATTAATCGAGTTGGTTTCAATGTGCAGATGGCTAGCGGGTTCGATGGAAATCAGGTGTTCGTTCCGAACAGTACTGAATAGCTGAATGGAAGCGATAATGCCGTCTTCCTTAATCCGATCGGTCGGATGATTTGCAGAGCACGGCCTGCTCGCACGGTCATACCAGTTGAGTAGATCGCGCTTGCATCGGACCACGGGTTCAAGGGATTGGCCGTATCGGCAGGACAGGATGCCTAACGGATTCAAACAATGTGAGTGGGCTCTTTCCCTTCTCCTCTACTCCTTCATGCCTAATAATATGGAAAACACGTAAAGGCTTGAACACTTGGACTGAAACATCGGGAAGCACTACACTGAGGCGTGCATAGAGTGTGCGTCGTTGGCTTGGTAGGATTGTGGCTTGAATGGTTTACGCGTTGGATAGTTGGATAGTTGGATACGATAGCTGGATTATTCATTTGAGGCGATCGGTTGGATTACTTGGGATTATGCTTGGACGGTTGGAAATATACAAGTTGGAATGATACAATTGAGGCAATGGGAACATTGGGAATACCGGGATTCGGGCGAGCGAACGTGCATCCGTGCGCGTGTATCACAAGGATGCTTTGTCTTGCAAAGCAGGCAGTTGTGGTTCGAAACCGAACAACTGTATCGGCGAGGGCGTTGTGTCGCTTGATGGGGCATCGTGCCACGAATGTGACATTGTGCCACTGAAACGGCATTGCGCCATGGGTTTGGCTTCGAGCATAGGTGTTGCACCAATTTGGATTGTGTTGAGAAGAGGCTTCGTGCCTATGAAACACTTGATATTTTGATGCCTCGGGCTATGTTTTGAGGTCGAGATTTGGGTTCCTTGGAAGGATATTTTGGAAGAATGGTTATGGATGTGTTGGTTGGATTATTGGTGGAACGAGTCTAGGATCGCTTGGTGGGGCGAGAATGTTCGATCCTCTCGTCATACCTACGTGTCTGCATAGTCACGGACAACCTGAGTGGCACAGGGTTTGGTTTCCTCGAACGAGTGCTCCGGGGCACCGGGACCGTTCGGCCATGGAGGAGACAATTGGGTAACGCGTCTTGGGCGCGGTGCCAGCGGTTGGATGCGATTCAGGTGGGTTAGCTACTTAGCGCTGTTTCGAATAGAACCGCATTGATCTGTCCGATCAACGTCCTTTATGGCCTTTGGCCAGTGACTTCATATAAGAATAGATGTTGGCTTGCTTTACTTTGGTTGGTTTGTGCATCGTGTAGGCGCGGCCACCTTGCCTCGGCAAGAGTGTGCACTCGAGAGTGGGATATATAAACTTTGGTTGAGGATTGATATTGAGGCGAGACTGATGGTTCGATATGTTATCGTGCAAGCGATGACATTGAGTTAGACGGGTCGGCTTTATATAACTGCTTGTCGTTTGGTTTGAGATTGAATGCTAGCATGCTTAAACTGCTTTACTGCTTTCCTTAACATGTCATTCAAATGCCATGAAATGAATCTAGGATTCAAACTAGAAAGATCACCATATAACTGTTTGCATTCACTATTTTACTTAGTGTCGGCTTAGGCGAGTGGGTTATCCCGCTCACCAGTACGGTTGTGTACTGACCCACGTTTGTGGGCAATATTTCAGGTACACAGGCGTAGTGGCGCTGCTTGGATATACGGGACAAGATGTATGAACTGTAAGTACCTTTGTGGGCTAGAGTAAGAGCAAGAGTTATTTCATCGTCTCCGTGGCATCGCCTTTGTGGCATTGACTCGGGGCATCTCATTTGGACCCTATCGTGAGCTTCGCTGCGTATACTCTGATTGTGTGCTTGGTACACAATACTTGACTTCCGCTGCAACTTGGTTGTTTCAATGATAACATTTGGTGTTTGACAACATCGCCTTGTACGAGCGCAACTCCAGGCTCGTACGGCATCACGTCCCGATGAGAACGATTGTCCTGCGGGAGAGCTGTAAACGTGGTGATTCACGTTCAGCGGGGACTATCGAGCTTGCGGGAGATTGGGGCGTGACAAATTGGTATCAGAGCGCCCGGTTCATTTCTTCGGACTTGGTCCTTCGCTTCATCACAAACTCTAAATAGCTTCCGCGTGTCGTCTAGCTCTTGACTCTACTCGATGCCGCATCGGATGTTTCATGCAATAAGTCTATTTATTGCTGGTTTTGGCTGCATTTTATTTCTTGGTTGGGTTGCCTTGGTTGGTTTTCGTAGGATCGCTTAGCCTCGTTAGGCGTTGTTGCATTCGTGCAACAAGTTGGTTGGCGTTGTTGCATTTGTGCAACAAGTGTGGGCTTTCGTTGGCTTGGCTTGGCTTATCGTTCTGGGAGTTTCTGATTGCCTCAATGGATCAGTTGGTTGGCTAACGAGATTTGGTTATGCAGCATGTTTTGAGTAGAACATTCGAAGAGAATAGATCCTTGCACGAGTTGCTCGTCAAGCGATTGTGTTGGATAGAAGTTGGAATTTTGGCTGTGGCGCATCGGTTGAGCATGTTTGAGTTTGGCTCGGGAATATCAGAATAGTTGGCACGAGTTGCTCATACAACAAAAGTGTGAAACCGTTGGGTATTGGGTTGGACTACCTGGAAGACAATCATTGCACGATTTCTCGTGTTGAGAAGGTATCAGACGGGTTGAGAAACAGTTGGATAATTCAAGCGTTGTCTGAGTTTTGTGTCAGATTTGAATTGGGAAAGGCATGATTATGCATAAGGGATGGTTCGAGCGGATCTTGGATCTGTGAAGGAAATCGTAATGTGAGTAGCGACTCGATTCGGAGTGGTATATGGGATACCATATTTTGAGCAAGGCATTGGAAACATTTTGGTTGGACATTCAATAGAAATTTCCTGAACGGACTCGTGAAACGAGAATATAAGTTGGTTGGTGAAAGTCGGTATAATAGGAAGAATGAAAATGGAGCAAGCGAATATTGAGTTGAGCATATCGTGAACGGACTGGTGCAAATGGAAAGCATCGTTGGGCTTAAGAGATGGATCGAATCGGAACAAACATTTGGGTTACGCTTGAGCAAAGCGATGGGATTATCGGAATGATAGCGAGCACGGACTATGATTTTGGGCGACACTTTTGAGCTGTTGGTTGAGCAAAGAAACACGATATTGGTCTGGAGGGACAATGAGATGGATTCACACAAACTTGGAAGATTTTGGATGTTGCTGCTCGTGAAGTTGACTCAGGTTTAGCGGAAATAAAATTTTGGGCAAGATGGTGCAACGATAGTAAACAGATTCTCTGGAAAGACGTGGACGAACGTTTGAAGATAGCTAAATGTGATAGCAACGTCGGAACAAATCACTGAGTTGCTCGAGTAAGTTGGACGTGCATTGTGGAACATGGCAATTCGGAAATTTGATGGATTCAGGACAGAACGGCGGATTGATGGAATAAGGTTTCAACGAGCGCGGTTCTCGAATTCGAAAACTTCGCTCGGATGAATGGTTGGATTTTTTTTTTTAGTCAGATTTGCAGATGAGATACAGCATGGTTTATAGTAACTGTCCATCGTGATGATTACAATTATCAAGCGTAGCTTCGGGACAGCTGACCCTAAGCGACCTTGCCCGCTGAATCGGATATGAATATGGTAGACCCATAGAACGACCCTTGAGGCGGCGTATTTGGGAATGCGTCGAGGGCAGATGTGAGGCAATATGATTTGGCTTATTGACTGAGTGTTGGATTTGAGAGATCCTTGGGATAGCCTTCAGCTGAAGATGCAGCCAGAAGATCGAAGCAATGGTGGAAGTAGCCTAGTCAACTGATGAGATTCAGAGTCGCAGATTTTTATCGATGGCATCGCCTCTGACTCATCGTGCCCTGGAAGGGAATAGCATTCATATGAATTGACGACTGTGAAACTAGCTCGTGAAGTTAAAGCAGCGGCTCGTTCAGATCAAATCCTTGCGAATACTGGAAGGGACAGATTTGCTTCAGATTTACAAGATGTCTCGGAACTTAGTCTGGGAAGCGTGCTCATTCGGAAGGCGAAGGTGATATTCTATGCTTCGAGGCAGTGGAAGCAGCGCGAAGGACTATTTCATGCGCAACCTAAGAATTGTGGCGAGTGTGTCCACGTCGAAATCGTGGCGACACAAATCCCTTTGGCGTGGCGGCGAGATCTTCGTGGATCACACGAACCTCAATATAGATGTTCACCCTGTAAGATTTTGAGATGGCAGGAATGTGTTGGACTGAGCTGATCTAAGCAAGTTGATTTTTGGGTAAGTCGCATAGCTAGGGTAGATCAGTTGTGAGAATCGTTAGGTGCACGAGATAATATTTGGAGATGTTGCTAGTACTGATTTCAGAAATAGTGGGATGGATTGAGTTGGAACACGAACTGATTGATCGGTGGAAGATCTGCATAATTGAGAATAGTTCTCGAGCGAATGTGTTGGAATGGAAATCGTGATTTGGTTCAATTGGGAGCAAAGTAAATGGACGCCTCGAACATAAAGATACCCTTGTAACTTGTCCAAATTCGCTATCGCAAAGCTCGGCAGAAATGCATGTATTTTAGGGACGCCTTAAATATGTGTACGATCCAAAACTAAGCGATACGAAGAATTCGTATTGAGCTGCAAGGAGGATGTGGGAATACGGAACTTGTACGAGCGTTCAGCAGAACGAGATGTTGTGTCAGAAATAGTGAATATGAGAGTTGTATAGAGCAGATCTATGGCATTGGATTGTGGCATGCTAGTAAGGAATGAGTACCAGCACGGTTCGTGGACGAACCTGATTCTAAGTGGTATATTATGTAACGCCTGCAACCGCTCGGAGCGTTACGCTGAGTCGGACTGAATGAATCAAATGCTGGTTACATTTGAAATGTCGGATTTCGGGAAGAAGGATTAATCGAGTTGGTTTCAATGTGCAGATGGCTAGCGGGTTCGATGGAAATCAGGTGTTCGTTCCGAACAGTACTGAATAGCTGAATGGAAGCGATAATGCCGTCTTCCTTAATCCGATCGGTCGGATGATTTGCAGAGCACGGCCTGCTCGCACGGTCATACCAGTTGAGTAGATCGCGCTTGCATCGGACCACGGGTTCAAGGGATTGGCCGTATCGGCAGGACAGGATGCCTAACGGATTCAAACAATGTGAGTGGGCTCTTTCCCTTCTCCTCTACTCCTTCATGCCTAATAATATGGAAAACACGTAAAGGCTTGAACACTTGGACTGAAACATCGGGAAGCACTACACTGAGGCGTGCATAGAGTGTGCGTCGTTGGCTTGGTAGGATTGTGGCTTGAATGGTTTACGCGTTGGATAGTTGGATAGTTGGATACGATAGCTGGATTATTCATTTGAGGCGATCGGTTGGATTACTTGGGATTATGCTTGGACGGTTGGAAATATACAAGTTGGAATGATACAATTGAGGCAATGGGAACATTGGGAATATCGGGATTCGGGCGAGCGAACGTGCATCCGTGCGCGTGTATCACAAGGATGCTTTGTCTTGCAAAGCAGGCAGTTGTGGTTCGAAACCGAACAACTGTATCGGCGAGGGCGTTGTGTCGCTTGATGGGGCATCGTGCCACGAATGTGACATTGTGCCACTGAAACGGCATTGCGCCATGGGTTTGGCTTCGAGCATAGGTGTTGCACCAATTTGGATTGTGTTGAGAAGAGGCTTCGTGCCTATGAAACACTTGATATTTTGATGCCTCGGGCTATGTTTTGAGGTCGAGATTTGGGTTCCTTGGAAGGATATTTTGGAAGAATGGTTATGGATGTGTTGGTTGGATTATTGGTGGAACGAGTCTAGGATCGCTTGGTGGGGCGAGAATGTTCGATCCTCTCGTCATACCTACGTGTCTGCATAGTCACGGACAACCTGAGTGGCACAGGGTTTGGTTTCCTCGAACGAGTGCTCCGGGGCACCGGGACCGTTCGGCCATGGAGGAGACAATTGGGTAACGCGTCTTGGGCGCGGTGCCAGCGGTTGGATGCGATTCAGGTGGGTTAGCTACTTAGCGCTGTTTCGAATAGAACCGCATTGATCTGTCCGATCAACGTCCTTTATGGCCTTTGGCCAGTGACTTCATATAAGAATAGATGTTGGCTTGCTTTACTTTGGTTGGTTTGTGCATCGTGTAGGCGCGGCCACCTTGCTCGGCAAGAGTGTGCACTCGAGAGTGGGATATATAAACTTTGGTTGAGGATTGATATTGAGGCGAGACTGATGGTTCGATATGTTATCGTGCAAGCGATGACATTGAGTTAGACGGGTCGGCTTTATATAACTGCTTGTCGTTTGGTTTGAGATTGAATGCTAGCATGCTTAAACTGCTTTACTGCTTTCCTTAACATGTCATTCAAATGCCATGAAATGAATCTAGGATTCAAACTAGAAAGATCACCATATAACTGTTTGCATTCACTATTTTACTTAGTGTCGGCTTAGGCGAGTGGGTTATCCCGCTCACCAGTACGGTTGTGTACTGACCCACGTTTGTGGGCAATATTTCAGGTACACAGGCGTAGTGGCGCTGCTTGGATATACGGGACAAGATGTATGAACTGTAAGTACCTTTGTGGGCTAGAGTAAGAGCAAGAGTTATTTCATCGTCTCCGTGGCATCGCCTTTGTGGCATTGACTCGGGGCATCTCATTTGGACCCTATCGTGAGCTTCGCTGCGTATACTCTGATTGTGTGCTTGGTACACAATACTTGACTTCCGCTGCAACTTGGTTGTTTCAATGATAACATTTGGTGTTTGACAACATCGCCTTGTACGAGCGCAACTCCAGGCTCGTACGGCATCACGTCCCGATGAGAACGATTGTCCTGCGGGAGAGCTGTAAACGTGGTGATTCACGTTCAGCGGGGACTATCGAGCTTGCGGGAGATTGGGGCGTGACAACGTGCGTAAACGTTTTTCGAACCTATTCGTAAACCAAGATATAAATTACTTTGTTAAATTATATCTTATGCCGTCTTTGACTTCTACCGTGGCTTAGTTTTAATTTCGAGGACGAAATTCTTATAAGTTTGGTAGATTGTAAACTCCCTAGACCAGATTTCAGCAATTTGGGATTATTTGCAATATTTTAATTTATTTTGCTTATATATCCTATTAATTTGTGCACCTGTCCATCACCGAATTATTTGGAGCTTTACCTTAACTGTTATCCCCGAACAAAGTTTATATACCTCTCATAGACATGCTAGTCTATTTTTCTGAACCTTGTGCAACTCTCAGATACTCTGTTTTATGCCTCGTTTTAGACGCACAAATATCGTTACAAACGTACGTATTTAAATTCCCATATCTGTACCCATCCCTGTTCCAATAGAGATTAGAGGCCCAACAGTTACCAGTTTTGTCCAAACAAAAATATGTTAATATTCTACACTGAGTATACTACATTTAGTATATTGACACCGTATTAAAATTATGGCCCTACCTGCCCCTAAATAATTAGTAAACACCGTGCGCAGTATTTATTAATTAATAAATACGGTGACCCGTATCACCCAGAAACCAGGCCCAACCCCTGCCCAGGCTCACCCCCACCCCCCTCAGGACCCTCACACAGCTTTTTCCTTCAATTCTGTGAATTTTAGTATTTTCAGGAATCAGATATTTTTCCCAGACAATTTTGTAATTGCGCAAATTTTCCAAAAATAGGACCTTTATGCAATTTATGAAATTACAGGGACTTTTCTGTAAATTTTCCTGCGAGGTGTCAGCCTCCTATTGGCCGGTGAACCTGCACCGTCCATTTGGAAGCGGGACCCACCTGGAAATATCCTGAATGTAAAATTACCAATTTACCCCTAATTAATTTTCTATAAAAGAAAAATAAAAGAAAAACCAAATCCCTAAATCCCTGACCCTAGCCGTCGGCTACCCCCCCCCCCCCCCCCCCGCCGGAGAAGCTCAGCCTCCCCCCCCCCGCCAGCCTCGCCCTCCACCTCCTCCGCCACTCACCACCACCACCATCATCAACCACCCCTACGTCTCCACCGCCACTACCCGAGCCCTCTTTCTCTCCCGACTGAACCCCCGACCTCCGCCTCCCCGCGGCGAGCCGACCCCCGTCGGCTCGCCCTTCACCACCTCCGTCACTCGCCACCACCACCATCATCATCATCAACCACCTCCACCATCTCACCACCGCCACTCCCTGAGCAGCCCACGACTCCCCCGCCGCTGTGAGCCCGACCTCGGCTCGACACCACAGCCCCCCATCCGGCCTGCGCCACACCACCCTCGACTTCCCGACAACCCGCCCCCCCAGCCGGCCTCGGCCTCCTCCTCCTCCACTCCGCCCTAGCCGCCCTCCGCCTGACCTCTCCCCTCTCCCAGCCCTCGACTTCCCCTATCTCCTCGCCGCCACCCTCGACTCCGGCTGCCACCACCACCCTCCACCACCAGCAGCGGCTCTTCACTCTTCTCCTTCCCCGCCCGACCTCCACGACGACCCAGCCACCCGACCCCCTGTGCACAGCCTCCCCGAGCTCGGCCCTCCCCAGTCTCGACGACTCTCAGCAGCACCCGAAGCGCCGTACCCTGCCCGGACGTCCCGCTGACCGACGAGCTCCGCCTGAGCGCCTCCGGCAAAGCCCCGGCGAGTCTCCACTGGACTGAGACCGGACACAGCAGCCGGACACAGCCCGGACACAGCAACCAGGACACAACATAGTGACCGGACACGGAAAATTCAGTTTCCACGGAGCCCTGTTCAGGTAACCCGTTCTCTCTCCTCGTTGTTCCGTTTTTCATTCCGTCAGTTGTGACACGTAGGCTATGTAACCCTCTCGATGCCCGTACAATCCGCTCGGTGCATCGCGTCCTGTGGCGATCTTGAACCGCGATCCAAAAACAGAAAAAAATTATACCCCATTTCACCCCGGAGCTGAGTACGCCCCGCCAAACGGGACAACTTGGTCGCACGCGGTCTTCACCGAAACGTGCGCGCCGTTGATACGAACGTGCGAGATTTCGCAGAAGTTGATTCGGATGTGCGTGCACACCGGAATCAACGCGTATCCGCCGACAACGTCCCGTATCCGCCTGTTCTGGAACATGCTGTAACTTTGTGTACACACGTCGGATCAAAACAAAACTTGCGCCATCGGACTCGTAGCAATACGCTGGTCCTGTGATCCAAGTTTGGTTCGATTCTGAGAACGTTGACAAAATCCCGTATCGTGGGCCCCACAAGCTCCACTTGACGGGCAATTTTATGATCGGCACATCGGAATCCAGTTCTGGACATTCCGTTGGGTTCGTATCGACGTTTTGGACTTGTTGACACTAAGTTTAGCGAATTTGGAGACCTTTGACCCTGGCACGTTTTTTTGGTGCAAAGTGGCCCACATGTGGACCCCGCTTTGACCGGAAACTGTCATTTTTGTCCCTGTGTCCAAATTGGACTTAAGGACAGGCGTTTCTAGCTATTTGATATTTTTTGAGACCGTTGGTGATGTTTATTTCAGCATCCGGAGATATTTATTCTGAGGCCATAGTTTCTGACTTTTGGCATTTGACATCTGGACGTTATATTTTGCAGCTCTCTTGCCAGGCAAATATACCTTGCCTTGTTGTACTGTTTAAATTGAGTATTTGTTAGTTACATGTTTATTATCTTAATATTATATAAATGTGCGCGTCCGAGAAAACTCGGGTGCAGTCAACGAAGGCGTTGACGTTAGGATTTGTATCTGACCTAGTGTCTAGTAGACCCACCTAAAGTTGTGGAGTTATTGGTATGACTTCCCAGGCCTTGACACGTATCATTACACGTCACAGTGAGTTCATGTAGGGATGCGTGCCTCATACTCGACTGGCCATCGGTATGAGCTACACGTGTAACGGTAATTAGCTTAGTTGATTATTTCTATAGAGACTTGCATCATAGTTCGAGATGTCCACGTCGTTTTCACGACTTGTATATCTACATTGGGCGGGAAAGACATCTAGTAGGCGTATGGGACACCCCTTCCTTATATATTCCCGTTACCATGCTCTTCGGAGATGGGGTATTATATTATATTCATGTTACCATGCTCCTCGGAGATGGGGTATTATTTTTTTGTTATCCCCGTTACCATGCTCCGAGGAGGATGGGGTATTCCTGCTACCCATGTACCTGGGGGCATATGTGGCATATACTAGCCAGTCCAGACGATTGGTGAATTAAGTCAGCATATGTCTAGCCTATATTTTCTCATACGTACTACAAGGTCTTTAAATTGCATTCACTTAGATGGTTAGCACACCCCATTTATTTATTCAGTATTTACATACATGGCATGTTATTTTTCTGTATCTTGTTATGTCTCTCTGAGGACCTGGTCCCTTTCCAGGTGTAGATGTTCCTGAGTATTCGTGGGAGCGAAGATCCGGACAGGCTACTTATATTTCGAGGAGATCTTCGAGCCTCGTGTTGGTTAGATGTTGTATTTATATGGTGTGTATCTGGTTCCTTTTATATTCTATTTCGGCAGTGGATTTGTTTCCATCCGACTGTCATTCTTTAGATACTTATTATTGAGATCTAGTTATATGGTTATTTGGTTATTCATATTTGATTTCTGTGGATGAGATTTAGATTATACCCTGTGACTTGTGATAGTTTTACCACTTGTGAATTATTGTTCATTATACAGCGTACGCTTGTATTATGGTTTTCATATATTGGAGTTGCCATATATACAGGCGGCTGGCATGCTTACGTGTCCTAGTCCTACGTATTTTGGGACTGGGGCGTGACACAATCTTTGTTGTGTCCGCGACTTCTGTCTTCACGGAGTTGCGCATTCTTCACTCGTACGTGCAGTTTTACGTGTCCATCAATACCTTCCATCGTAATTTTGATGTATATGGAAGTTTCAGGATGCCCTCCCAGAAGTCTACTGGAAGAGAGGAGATCTCATCCATCTTCTCTGATGAAGGTGAAGACACTACCGGTGCAGACGATTTCTTGTTGATAATACCGAGAGGCGTAATAGCTCCGCCAGCAGAGCCTCTCGTTATCTCCAATAAGCGAAAGGCTTCCACTCTGAAAGAGCCTTCCCCCCGCAAGAAGAAGACGGTCAGAGGTCCTAAAAGGACTTCCACCAAGGGGGCCTCTAGGAGTGAGCCTGTTGTTTCCCTTGTTGGGGATGATTCTTTGATCAGAGGTCCTTCGCCTTTTAGAGAGGGAACCTCCACAGTTCCGGCTGACAGTGCTGGAGATTCTTTGCTCGCGATCGCTGCCGCTACTACCGCTACTGTAGTGTTTCGAGATCGCTTTCGAGACCGAGCATATTAAGAATCAATGTACCTTTATCCAAACAAATAATGGGAGTAACCCCTCCTTTGTCTGTAAGTATTTTCAGCGAGATTCCACCCGATGAACCTCGAGTGGATATGGGTGATGACTGGGATGACTTCCCTAAAACGTCAGTTGGTGCACCATCTTCTCCAGGTATGACAGCTTGTTTAGCATCATTAAGAAATGATTTAGCTATACAGGCTGCAGACGCAACATATATACCATCGGCCATGGGTAAATGTTGTCTTCACGTTTTCTTCAGAAAAATTAACATCAAATTGATATTAACTTTCTCTTGTCTTCTTTTCAGGTGAAGACATCTCTGGGGAGGGCGGAGTTGACACAACTTCTGACTTTGTTGCGGATCCATTTAATGAAACGACGGTGCTCGACGTCGAAGAAGCATGCTTTGAAGCTGCCGATCTTTCATCCGCAACATTCTCGGGTGTCATCCCGCCAGTGGCAGTTCAAATAACATCAGAGGAGGATGAACCCACCATCTCGTCCATGCCTCCTTCGTCGAGTATACCAGCAACTTCAACTATTGTTGGTGTCTCTTCTTTTGTCGCGCCATCTGTTGAAGCAACGACTGTCGAGACCTCCTCTGCAGTCATTCCAGAAAGGAGACTTACCGATATTGCGGCCACTCCCAGCGTCCATTCGAGCTTTGCTATGCTAGTGGATCAATACACTAACATATTCTACCTCACTTTGAAAGAATTGATATCGATGGTGCTGGAGAAGAATCTAGGTTTTGATGCTCTGAAGATGTCCTCCAATCTCCCTATAGCGCAGATTAGAAATTTCAGTGACGCTGAAAGAGCTGATGCGCTAGAGCAAATAGTTAATGGTTTAGAACAACCCATTAACGAGTATTTGCAACTATCCTGAGGCAGCATCGATGATCTGGTTCAAGCTGAGTATGACTCCTTAACTGCAGAACTTGTTGAGCAAATAGAATCTCTAAATAAATCCATCCAGGAACAGCAGCAAGAGATGGATAAAGAGCTGGCTATCTTGGTGGAGTTTATTCCTCAGCTAGCTGAGTGTCATGCCGAATGTGAGAGAAATGAAGCGAGGGTTCAAGAATTGGAAGACGAACTTGCTCAGGCAAGGGAGAGGCTTCTCAAGACATCGGCAGTCCGCAATGTGCTGAAGGGCCAAGTGGATACAGCTAAACAGAACTTGACACATGCGGGTGTCATCCACGCAAATTTTGTTAATTCCTTGTCCGAACTATCTCGCTTGAACAACGACGAGGCAAAGCTGGAACGGGCTCGCAACCATATTTTGAACTCCATGAATGAGAGGATGGCTGCTTTGGCGCGACAGATTAGGGATTTAACTACTCCTCTCCAATGATGTACCTTTTTGTTTCTCCTGTAATTTCTCAGAGATAATAAAAATATATTTTCTGACTTTGTGGACCCATCACTTTAGAATATGATAGGCTAAGATGAAAATGATATCAGAGGTATCATGAACATGATATACTTTCGTTAAGGTTTTGCTGAATGTAAATCTATTCAGAAGTAATATGAACCTGATAGAATATAATCCAACTAAATTTGTATAGTAAACACTATCAGAGGTAATATGAACATGATAGGTTTACAAATTAGTTAAGTATATCCATTAAGAGGTCATATGAATCTGATAGAATATGATCCAGTTAACCTTTGTGCATGGTATCGTCAGAATAAGATCTTCATCATACTCCGTTAAGCAAAGAAGATCAAGTATAGTACTTTTTTCAGGAATTTGCAGTTGATAGTAGCCATTATCAAATTTTACATTAGATTTGGCTAATCTGTAAGTGCCATTTGCAATCATATAAGGGCCCTCCATTTCTTTATGATTGTTTGTGCGGACTTTGGACATCGTACCAGAGGTAATATGGACGTAGTACGATACCGTGTTTGTTGAGGACATCCCACTGGGGAATCTTTGGTGGACATATTATTTGTTGCGCACGTTGAGTGCAAATAATAAGTTCGAAACAAGCCCAATCAGGTGATAGATTTTGTGGCTAGTAAGGACGTCCTGCTGGGAGATTTTTTTTGGACCCATTACTTCTTGTGCACGAGAGTGCAAGTAATAGGTTTGAGACAAGTCCCGTCAGAGGTAATATAGCCACGGTAAAATATGACTCTATGGGGAAAAATCAGAGAGAGAGAGTACATACAAAGAGTGTTGATTGACAACTTTGGCAACGAGAGTTCAATCCCTCCTGCAATCTTTGAAGCTTCTTCCTCTCCTTCTACAACACTTCTTCGTCATCGTGTGGTCCAAGGGGCAAAGTGATCGACCGCAGATCAGACTCCTATAGCAATATTTCGCGTGTCCCATTATGAGGTAATGCGTATAATCGCTCATCGAAAATCACGGCATGCAAGCCACGTAGGTAACTGCCCCTCGCGTAGAGATGGTTGGCATAAAAGCCAAATAACTATCTCGTTGGCATAAAAACCAAGTAGCAGTGGTCCTCACTTCTGTACAGCAGATGGGAAGGTCTAATGCAGACCAACCAGTAAAAGGCTTCAGGAGAAAGAATAGTCTTCCCCTGACCTGCATCCTGAAGTTTTGTCCCCTGTTGATTGATATGTACGGGGGGGACGGTACAGAAGAGCTTCCAACCATGGACAAAATTTAATGCTCGTCGGCAATCTATGACGCTCGCCACATTCCAAATGGAATTCTTGTAATTCAACAAGAAGTTATTTCCCGAACTGCTGGCAGAGCCGGGAGACATCACCCTGGTGTTGTGAAGGATTAACCATCCCATCAGGTATAGGAATGGTAATTCCACTCGGGGATATCCTTCACGCTGCGTATCATCAGCTAGCAGCCCATCAGTAATGGCCCTCAGGCCAGCTTGTATTCTACATACCATGGCAGGAAGCAGGCCCAGTCTTGCTCCAAACACCAAACGCACTGCGGGCCATAAGGTGTTGCGATGGATGCGATCCGCAGACGCGATACCAGGCACTACCCATCGGCATAGCCAGACAGAGAGGAAGCCAGCCAATTAAGCTTCCCTCGACAGAGGCTTACGACAATGCCTCATGTAACTGAAGGCTTTAGTGCCTGTAGGATAACCCTCTATCTCCTCATCGAGAATATAATCTGAAGCCCCTGCGTCTTCAATGAGGTCATCGACCGTGTTGGCGCTAAGCATGCTCAGGAGGTTCAAGGGCTTATCTCTGCTATCTACAACCTTGTCCGGCTTAGTATTTCTGGCCTGATAGAAGAAGAGGTAGGATGCCCATTTGTTGATATGAGCCAAATCAGAGGGCTCTTTGTAGAAGGTGGTGCAGGCAAGATAGTGGCTCATCAGCTCCTGGTACATCGCCACTGTCCGAGATAGTGGCTCATCAGCTCCTGGTACATCGCCACTGTCCGAGGGTTTGTATCCCTCAGCTCCCTATTCGTGGGAACGTACTCTTCATAATGAGTGTCCCCCATCGGCAGCTTTGAAATCTCTGTCATCTCATGAAGGGCTAAGCCCAACTCACCTAGTGGAGTGGCAAAAGTTCCAGTAAGCGAATTGTATCGCTCCATCAAAGCTAAAAACAAGTTGGGGTTGACAGGCAGCCCAACACTAGTGGCACTCACAGCCGCGAACAAGCCAATACTTTTCAGCTCTATCTGGAAGTGCTTCAGGGCCCAGGCAGTTAAACTGGCCCATCCACTGGTGCGAGGGTTAACCTTGGGGTACACTCCTTCCTGCCCCATAAATTCATTGCAGAAAGTCGATATTTGAACCGGCTAGATCAGTGAAGTGTCTTCACTCGGGATGCTGCTAGGCAGTAATCCTCTGAAAGGCATAACAGGGCCTGAAGGACTGCTCACAAAGACTCCTCGGTTCAATACTTTCTTGTACGAGATCTTCCATGGCCGTCCATGAAGATCTGGAGTCAGAGTCCACATCATCTTCCTAGGATGTGTGGCATGGAAGAATGCCGAGATAGGGTAATCTCTGGTCATCCTGGGCAGATACATGACCATGCCCTCAGCAGTAAACACCCAATTTTCCTTCTTGGGTTTAGTCTGGGATTGTCTGTCGATAACATCCCCGAATAAGAAATCTGATTTCTTATATTCAGTCCCATCTATGTATGTCAGGGGCTCCCCACTGATCATACTCAGCAGCATTCGTTCTCCTTGGGACGAGATCAGAGTTCCCCTTTCTTGAGGATACTCGGTTCCAGAGATGGGGAATGTCACATGGGACAACTCCTCCAGATAGTTTAAATTCAGCATCCCAGCAGCAGAGCCCATCACTTCAGCCAAAGGAGGGATCTGCATGTCCACTGCAAAATCCAAGAAAACAAGTCAGTTTTTTTTTGCAGTATACGCCAAAGACTAAAAGTCTGAGCTTTTACGCCAGACTGCAAAAACTTGAACTTTTACGCCGGAACCTATTTTTAGTGCGTAAAACTCAAGGTTGGCAGTATACGCCAAAATCTAACAGTCTGATCTTTTTACGACAGACTGCCAAAATTTGAGTTTTTACGCCAAAATTTACATCCAGCGCGTAAAACTCAAAGTTTGTAGTATACGCCAAATTTCGACAGTCTGAGTTTTTACGCCAGACTGCGAAAAGATAAAAATTTTATGCTGACACATTAGAAATGTGGGCGTATTATTTCGCATACACGTACAACGTGTGCGGAGGGTTCTCTATTCCTCTCGAAGTCTTTACCTGTGATGCCCGGAGCGCAGCTCGTCGGAGGAGCACTTCATTCAGATCGAGGCTCGCTCAGCCTAATGGGGGTTGCTCGTGCTTGAGCAGAGGAGCGAGATGGGGAAGCAGTTTTCTTTCCCTTAGCAGTGGAAGCCTATTTCGGTGCCATGACGAAGCTCAAAGTTCTCAAAAAAGAGACGAAGACGAAGAGTTCTCAAAGAGACGAAGGGTTTTGCAAAGACAGATGAAGGGTTTCTCTCTCGAGACCTTGGGCTATTTATAGAGTTCGGATAACTCTTCGAATCCGGTTATGATTTGGGACCACGTCAGCCTATCATTTGAAAAAGAAGACGGGCAGTCATACTGCGTAACGGATCCAAATTTTACGCGCAGAGCAGATCTATGATTTTACGCTCAGAGGCTACAAATACGGTTTTACGTTCAGAAGCTTTTACGCTCAGAGGTTACAAATCTATGATTTTACGCTCAGAGGCTACAAATCTACGGTTCTATGCTCAGAAGCTTTTACGCTCAGAGGCTACAAATCTACGGTTTTACGCTCAGAGGCTACAAATCTACGGTTTTACGCTCAGAAGCTTTTTACGCTCAGAGGCTACAAATCTATGGTTTTACGCTCAGAGGCTACAAATCTACGGTTTTACGCTCAGAAGCTACAAATCTATGGTTTTACGCTCAGAAGCTTTTTACGCTCAGAAGCTACAGATCTACGATTTTACGCTCAGATGCTACGGATCTATGGTTTTATGCAGTACGCGGGACAGATCAGTCAGCAGAATACGCGTATATATTCATATGAGTTTTACACTCGAAAAGGTCAGTTACAATTGACCATTTCATGCTTCATTCAAAGTATTTCAAATTACGAGAAATTTAAAAACTTTGAAGGAGGTCTTGTAGAAGCATAAAAAATACGCTGAAAAATTATACGCGTAAAACCCCCAACATGCATGAAGCCCGCGTAAAACAGAACTTCAGCGCTAAGTGGCGTAAAAAATATGACTTCAGAGCTATATGCGTAAAACAGAGCTTCAGCGCTGTGTGGCGTAAAACATGACTTCAGAGTTGCCGGCGTAAAGCAGCACTTCCAGGCTATTTTGGCGTAAAAAGGTTGCTACACTCCGGCGTAAACTATGTCTGCTTTTAATGCAGCGTGAAGTTGTACGAGGAACTCTTCGTATTCCTCGAATGAACCTGTCAGACAAAACAATGAACCTGACTCCTGACAAAGAGTACTGCACGACGATCGAGAGGACGGCTGTAATAATAATTCTGTACAGAGGCCCAGGTTGTCGTTTAGTGACATATCCTTGATACAAGTCATTTTTACGCACTCAAGGAATACGCTGTCTATTTTACACAGGCAGAAATGAGCCTTTACGCTCAAGATGAGACGAAATCAGACGCCACGTCAAAAGCTGTTCTTCGTACAGAACTCGAGGCACATCTCTGCAGTTAATGCGCGAGATGGGGGCAGATCTCTGCATTTAATGCATGAGATTTTGTTCTATTTTTTTAATGACTGGGAGAGCTAAAACTAGGGCTAATACGCTCACATCACCATCCTTGTATGTTACGCCAACCAGGCTATTTTCAACGATAGGAGTACGCCTTATGCTATCTCCTCAAAATATGTCGACTCTGGCTATATTTGCAAAGGTACGTGATAAGGCTATTTGGCCCAGAATACGCCTCGAGACCTCAGTCAAGGAAGGATAATTGGCTATCTTTACGCTGGTTACCTATTATGCAACTACTTGGCTTTTACGCCAACAAGACAGCTATTTGGCTTTTACGCCAACATGACAGCTATTTGGCTTTTACGCCAACAGGACAGCTATTTGGCCTTTACGCCAACAGGACAGCTATTTGGCTTTTACGCCAACAAGACAGCTATTTGGCTTTTATGCCAACCATCTTTACGCGAGGAGCAGTTATCTACGTGGCTTGCATGCCGTGATCTTCGAGAAGCAATTATACGCGTTACCTCATAATGGGACACGCGTCACACGCGGATTAAGGAGATCATTCAGACTTGGATAGCAGTTATTGTAACGGTCGCGTAAAGAGTGCTACTCTCTTCACAAAGTTTGGCTTCTACGCCTACTGGACGGTTACTGTGACTGAGCTCTATAAATAGAGACCTTCGGTCACAGGGGATCAAAGGGGGGAAATCAGAGAGAGAGAGAGAGAGAGAGAGAGTACATACAGAGAGTGTTGATTGACAACTTTGGCAACGAGAGTTCAATCCCTCCTGCAATCTTTGAAGCTTCTTCTTCTTCTACAGCACTTCTTCATCATCGTGTGGTCCAAGGGACAAAGTGATCGACCGCAGATCAGACTCCTATAGCAATATTTCCCCAGAATCATTTTTTTATTGTACTTAACATCCTCGTATAGGATTAATTGTACTCTTTTTCTTGTTTGTAAACAAAAAAAGGGTTTCGTATAAACCTAGTTTCATTCTTCTGTTTATCATCAAACACAGTAGCAAGTAGCACAAGGTGAAAGAAATAAAGTATGAACAAGAAAATATACATATCTATCAACTGGTGCATAAAGGTAAAGATGCATGAAAATCAGAAGCAAGATAGTAATGACTGCAGGATACAAGAAATCTAAACTAAGATCAAGTGTGTGCACAATAACGTGAAGTGAGTCCAGCAAGAATAAATGTAGTGAGTCCAGTCCAGGAAGTATAAGTGAGACCAGTCAAGAAGTGCAAGAGAGACCAGACTAGAAAGAATGAACTCGTGTCTCTGAAATACCTGTTTCGACATGTAAACGGCTAGGGGTAAATACGGCTCACCGCACACTGGGTGTACGGCTGCTATCATTCCAGATTAGACCAGAGGGAGTGATTCCAGATTTGGGAATGTTTACATGTCTACTCGAGTATTTCCCCGCCCCGACTAGTACAAGTGAATCTAAGACCCGACACGCAAATCAAGTATGACTCCAGCCAGAAATATGAGTGATGCCTGTAGTGAGTCCTGATGTGATGCCAGTAGGTGATTCCAGAAATAGAGGCCAGAAACATGAAATATACGTGTCGCAAGTGAATGAATCCAGAAATACTAGTGAGTGTCGTGCCAAAAAATCAGATAATACTATACTAGAAGCTGAATCATAATAATTATCAGATAATGAAAACTATCAAAGAATGTACTCGCCTGACGTCCTGAGCAACTGGCAATCCGAACTGGCGTCGCAAGGACCTATTGTGAAAAGCAAAGTTAAACGGGGTTCTAAAGAGTTAAACAGATATAAAATAACTAAAAATAAGCTTCTAGGGTTATTTTAGGTCAAACGGGTCAAACTGGTGAAATATTGGTCAAAAAGTCAACCCGGGATCCAAAAAGTCAACTCTAGGTCAAAACTAGGTCAAAGGTTGACTTTGGCGTTCAACCGGGTCAACTACGGTCAACTCTAGGTCAAACTAGGGTGTCCCTAAAATTCTAGGTCAAAACTAGCTCATTAAGCTAGTAAATCCACAAACTCGCCTCCTTGAGATATCGGGATACCCTCGGTATCCGATATCTCAACCTACGCTATATACCCCGCATATACCCTCTAATACATATACTAACACGTGTATATATATATATATATATATATATATGTCACGACCCGCACCCGAAAATCGGGCATGAGTCGTGGGTACGTCCAGCCTACGCCGCAGCATCGGCGGTAGAACGCTGTCTAGGTCAACTATCTAGATAATAATCTCACACAAAAATCGGACATGACCTCTCCAAAAGGAGGACAACCACGCAAACAATATATATAAATCTGCCAAGATCTCAACTCCAAACGGAGGAGCAAATATCAAATGATAATCATAATATACTCAATCACGAATCTAAGCACGATAAGATAACACAGAGATCTAACAACTATAAAGTCTAACCACCAACTACTACTACAACAACCACAACATCAATAATAATAATAATAATAATACAACAATACATCATCCAAAATAATATACAAACAAGGTCTCAATCCAAAACCGGAGACAAATCTGGTGCTAAAAGCTAATAAAAACAACAACAAGATCCTAGTGATCCCGGCTACCAACCCGGAAATCACCTCTAAACTAGAGGGTCCCTGTCTGCACCATCGACAGGCTCAGGTCCATAGAAAGTCGGACACCAATCCTCCGGATACTCTGGAAAAATATGTCCAGTCAGGACTGGAGCAAGTACATCTCTAACAGCAGTTCCATTTAAATGATAAAAACTATAAAACAGTTATAGCAAGTAGCAAGAAGAATAAAATAAAGTATGGAGCAAGAAATATACACATGTCACTGGTGCATAAGGTAAAGATGCATGGATATCAGAGCAAAATAGTAATAACTGCAATATACAGGAAATCTAAGCTAAGATCAAGTCCGTGCACATGAACGTGTAGTGAGTCCAGCATGAAAAACATGTAGTGAGTCAAGTCCAGAAACATGTAAGTGAGACAAGTCAAGAAATGCATGAGAGTCCAGACTATAAAGAATGAACTCGGTGTCTTTGAAATACTTGTTTCGACATGTAAACGGCTAGGGGTAAGTACGGCTCACCGCGCACTGGGTGCACGGCTGCTATCATTCCAGATTAGACCAGAGGGAGTGATTCCTGATGATGCCAGATAGGAATGTTTACATGTCTACTCGAGTATTTCCCCGCCCCGACTAATACAAGTGGATCCAAGACCCGACACGCAATTCAAGATGAGTCCAGCCTGAACATGAGTGATGCCTGTAGTGATGCCTGTAGTGATTTCAGAATAGAGGCCAGAAACATGAAATGTACGTGTCGCAAGTAAATGAATCCAGAAATATCAATCAGTGTCTCGTGTTGTGCCAGAATAATCATATGATACTATACTAGAAGCTGAATCATAATAATCATCAGATAATGAAAACTATCAGAGAATGTACTCGCCTGACGTCCTGAGCAACTGGCGATCCGAACCGGTGTCGCAAGAACCTAATACGAAAAGCAAGGTTAAACAAGGTTCTAATGAGTTAAACAGATATAAAATAATTAAAAATAGGCTTCTAGGGTCGTTCTAGGTCAAACGGGTCAAACCGGTGAAATCTGGGTCAAAAAGTCAACTCTGGGTCCAAAAAGTCAACTCTGGGTCAAAACTAGGTCAAAAGTTGACTTTGGCGGTCAACCGAGTCAACTACGGTCAAGTCTGGGTCAAACTAGGGTGCTCCTGAAATTCTAGGTCAAACCGAGGTCATTAAGCTAGAAAACTCACAAACTCGCCTCCTTGAGATACCGGGATACCCTCGGTATCCGATACCTCAACCTAGGCTACGCACCCCGCCTAAACCCGCTAAAACCTATGCTAGCACGCGTAAATATATACACATATACATATAAAAATCACTCCAATACTATTCCTAGGCTATTGCTCAAAAACCCCGCTCGAAACCCAATACCTTGGTTATCTTGAGGTATTGAAATACCTCGGTATCTCAAGGTATTGAGGTTTCGCTCTAAAACCCTCTAACTAGCTATCTAGCTATTGATTATGCACCTAGTTATTAATCTAGGCTAGGTAATATATATATCTATCATATTTATATATATCTAAGTAGGTATCTACCTATATATATAGATATCCACACAAATATACATATATACCCTTTACCTTACCTACACACATATATATACATCTAACTATAATATATATATCTAGCTCTAGGTATATATATATATATATATATATATATATATATATATATAGGTATCTACCAAATACCTACCTATCTATCAATCCATAGATAGATTTATCTATCTATGTATCTACTAACTACCTATCTATCTTATTTACCTAACTATCAAACCCAATATCTAACTAATAACTTAACTATCTATCTATGTAATTATCTATATGTCTATCTATTTAACTAACTATCTAATCTACCTAGTACTCTATCTATCTATTAATCTAGCATATATATCTATCAATCTATCCATCTATCTAACATACTATCTATTTATCTAACTATCTAATCTACCTATCTATCTATCCATAGATATAGGTATCTATCTCTTTACCTAGCTATCTATTCATCTATCAATCCATAAATATATCTATCTAATAGATAAACATAAATCTATCTAAATGTCTAACTATCTACCTATCTCTCTAACTATCTATGCATCTATCTATCCATCTACCTATTGATCTAATATCTATCTTGCTACCTATTTATCTATTAAATCATAGATACCTATCTATCTATAACTCTCACACTAAGCTACCCCGCTCCCCGCCGCGAATGCCAAGCTGCTGCTGCTGCTCAAACCTGCTGCTGCTGCTGCTGCACTGCTGCGCTGCAGCGATCTGCTGCCGCGGCGCGCGCCGCGGCGCCTGCACGTGCTGCCGCAGGCTGCTGCTGCTGCCTCAGGCTGCTGCTGCTGCCTCAGGCTGCTGCGCTCAAGCGAACTGCTGCCGCGGCGTGCTGCCGCTGCTGCCGCGGCGTGCTGCGCCTGCAGCTGATGCTGCTGCTGCCGCGGCGTGCTGCCGCTCGAGCGAGCTGCTGCCGCGGCGTGCTGCCGCTCGAGCGAGCTGCTGCCGCGGCGCTGCCGCTGCTGAAATCTGCTGTTGCTGCTGCTTTTTGCTGCTAAAGCTGCTGCACACTTCTGCTGTTCTCAGTTTCAGCCCCTCCCTCTCATCTCACACACACACACACACGACCACATACCCATATACATATATATATATATACATACATATATACATATATATAACTCTATAGATATATACACACACTAACTTATATACATTCTAACACACACTCACACTCAAACACAAATCAACACACACACACACAAATATACACACACACATATACACAAACACATATCTCTATATATATATAAACACACATCTACATATACTCACATATATCTATATATATATATACACTAATATATATATATCTATACATCTACACACACACATATACACTCATACAAATATATATAAATATATATATATATATATAGACACTAACACTAACACAACACCACACACAACAACACACAACCCACACGCCCCACACACGCCCAACGACCCCGACACGTCCAAACACCTAAAAATATATAAAATATAGCTCGAAAACTCTAGCACACACTCCCCGATACTAACCCAACGCGCGCACAAGCCCGAAACGAGGAAACCGAGTCGAAATGGCCGTTCGGTCATTTCGACGAACACGTGGTGCGCGGCTCGGAAAACCTCCTGAAACGCACACCAAACGAACTCGGAATCGGCCCAAAATTTACCCACGCATCCTAAACGATGTCTAGATCCTAGAAAATGCGCTCCCGCGTCGATTCTAGGTCCGTGGCGGAAACGCACACGCACTTGGAATCGGCGACGACGAAAACCCCCAAATTCGCCCGAAACGCCCGTTTCTCCGCGACACGGCTTCCCGTGTCCGAACGGAGACACGCACTCACCCTCAAGACACCCGACAACGTCTACCTAGGTCCATCTAACCTAGGACATCACCCAAAATTGGGCCAAATTCGGATTTCACCCGAAATTGACACAAAACCTAGTGTTAAAGTCTCTAAACCCAACCAAACTAGTTCCAACTTCCTCCTACGGGTAGCCTAAGGGTCTAGGAGGGTTCTAAAATATTAATTACACTATAAAAGAGTAATTACAAGGGGAAATTTAGGGTTTACCTCTTGGGAGTTGGAATCCCAAGCCAAAATCTCCAAATCTCTCCAAATTCACCTCCTACAAGCTCCAAGCCTCAAATCCAAGCTCCAACACCAAATCTAGGCTCTACCCACCTAGGTTAGAGAAAGATCTAGGGTTAGGGTTACATAAAGAAGAAGGAATGGAAGAAAGAAGGAAAAAAAGTGAACTTACTTGAAGTAGGAAGGAGAAAGGAAGAAGAAAAATGAGTGGAGAAGAAGAAGAAGTGAAGAAGAAGAGTGGGGGGAAGGGGAGCTGCTGTCCACACGGGTCTGGGAGTGAGGAGGGGGCCGGCCACAACACATATAAGGGTTCCACTAAGTCCAAATGACCAAAATGCCCTCCCGTAACTCGGTTTTGGGTTTCGGGGCTCCAAATGCACTCAAACTAGTTCCAAATCTCTCCAACTAACTTCCTAAAAATAAAATAAATATTCTAAGCCTCAAAATAAGTCTCACAGGGGTGTGGGCTGGGTCGGACATGGGTCCACTAGGGTCTGACATGGGTCCAGGCTAGCCAAAATCCTAAAACAATCAAAATAAAAATATTAAAAAATAATGCAATCACTAATTAAATATAAATACAATTAAATATAAATAATCCACAATTAACTAAATTAAAAATAAAAAAAATACCCGGCTCTGGAAATGGGGTGGTGACAAGCCTATCCTCCTTAGAAAATTTCGTCCTCGAAATTTAAAGTCAATCACAATCTCTCTAGGTCAAACCCCCAACAATCACAGTCAAGAAATTCTACCTAAACAACATACAAGATCAGGGTCCTACTGGTCGTGTTATTACAGTCTCAATCGGGGTCACTACACTATCTACCACAGCACAAAGAAAAATCTAACAGGTACTAATGAAGCACACCACAAGGAATGGAAATGACAGGAAGAAGAAACAAGAGACAGACCTGCTAACCCGACATCCGTAGCATCGGCCTCCTCGACCGTCAACGCATAAGCCCTGCCCTGCTGGGGTGTATCCCTCTGCTGGTGCGGGGCATGATGCTGTGCCACAGATGGCCTAGCTCCAACTCTCTGATCCTGTGCTCCACCCAATGGAGGTGCAGTGGAGCAATCTCGCATCTGGTGAGCAGCGGATCCACAGAACAAACACACCTTCAGCCTCCTCCTACAAACATCCCAAGTGTGTCCTGCCTTCCTGCAGTAGGCACAAGTGGGCACTCTCTGATCCTGACCCTGCTGCGCTGCCTTCTGCACATAGGGACGCTTAGCTGGTCCCGCACTACCACTGGCACTGCCTGAATCATCCCTGCCTCTCTTGGACTTGAGCTCCAAGTCATCCTCTGCTCTCTGAGCATCTCCTACTATCTGCTCAAAAGTCGCCTCGCGGTCGCTCCTGGTCAAAGACTTAACCGCCATAACCAAGCCCTTGCGAAACTTCCTCGCCTTGGCTGCCTCACTCAAGCCATCCACAAATCTGCCCAGACGGCAGAACTCTGCTGCGTACTCGTCCACTGTCATGCTCCCTTGGACGAGTGCCTCAAACTGGCTCTCCAAAGCACTGAGCGCCACATCTGGGAAGAACTTTTCCTTAAAAAGCCTCTTGAAAGCCTCCCAAGTAAGCCCTGGCGCTGCGATCCTCGTATCTGTGCGATACCATGTCAAGGCAAGGTCGAACATCTGACTGCCCGCTGCCTCTATCTGCATGCTGTCTGGAATCTGCGCCAGCCTGAAGATCCCCTCAATCTGCTCTATCCAGTCATCCGCGTACAGGATCCCTTCTGTACCACGGAACTCCTTGGGCCGCATCCTCTGAAAGTCAATGATACTGCCCTGCCTCGGGTGCTGAATCTGATCTGCCTGTGGCTGAACCTGTGCCACCCTATCCACTGCCGTCATGGCCACCTGGTGGGCGTTCTCAATGCCCAGCCTCATCACATCCACCTGACGGTGCTGCGCGTCCATCATCTCCCTGAAGAACGCAAACAACTGCGCGGCATCTACTGGAGTAGGAAGTGGTGGAGGAACCACCGGAACGACTGGGGTAGTCCTCGGATCGATAAGTGGAGAAGGATCCCCGAGAGAAACAGAGGCTCCCTCAACCGCAGGAGTGGTGAGTGGAGCGGTAGCAGCTGCCTGAATACGAGCTGGACGAGAGGTAGCAGACCTCTCCGAGGCAACTGCTGGAACGGTACGATGGGATCGTGTCTTCGGAGGCATCCTGAACACAGATCAAAAGAAGTCAATACGGTGCAAGATACGATATCATCAAAGAAGGACATAATATTTCAAAAGAAGCAATTTCAGAATAATTAGATTGGAATTGTTCTTAGTCGTGATTGAGTACACTCTCATCCTAGATCCTAGATCCTATAGCAGGCTCGCAGCAGTACAACTAAGTTGTTGTACCACCACGACATCGCACTAATTGCGAATCGAGACCTGCATGGGGCCGCCACCAAAAACGTGTCACGACCCGCACCCGAAAATCGGGCATGAGTCGTGGGTACGTCCAGCCTACGCCGCAGCATCGGCGGTAGAACGCTGTCTAGGTCAACTATCTAGATAATAATCTCACACAAAAATCGGGCATGACCTCTCCAAAAGGAGGACAACCACGCAAACAATATATATAAATCTGCCAAGATCTCAACTCCAAACGGAGGAGCAAATATCAAATGATAATCATAATATACTCAATCACGAATCTAAGCACGATAAGATAACACAGAGATCTAACAACTATAAAGTCTAACCACCAACTACTACTACAACAACCACAACATCAATAATAATAATAATAATAATACAACAATACATCATCCAAAATAATATACAAACAAGGTCTCAATCCAAAACCGGAGACAAATCTGGTGCTAAAAGCTAATAAAAACAACAACAAGATCCTAGTGATCCCGGCTACCAACCCGGAAATCACCTCTAAACTAGAGGGTCCCTGTCTGCACCATCGACAGGCTCAGGTCCATAGAAAGTCGGACACCAATCCTCCGGATACTCTGGAAAAATATGTCCAGTCAGGACTGGAGCAAGTACATCTCTAACAGCAGTTCCATTTAAATGATAAAAACTATAAAACAGTTATAGCAAGTAGCAAGAAGAATAAAATAAAGTATGGAGCAAGAAATATACACATGTCACTGGTGCATAAGGTAAAGATGCATGGATATCAGAGCAAAATAGTAATAACTGCAATATACAGGAAATCTAAGCTAAGATCAAGTCCGTGCACATGAACGTGTAGTGAGTCCAGCATGAAAAACATGTAGTGAGTCAAGTCCAGAAACATGTAAGTGAGACAAGTCAAGAAATGCATGAGAGTCCAGACTATAAAGAATAAACTCGGTGTCTTTGAAATACTTGTTTCGACATGTAAACGGCTAGGGGTAAGTACGGCTCACCGCGCACTGGGTGCACGGCTGCTATCATTCCAGATTAGACCAGAGGGAGTGATTCCTGATGATGCCAGATAGGAATGTTTACATGTCTACTCGAGTATTTCCCCGCCCCGACTAATACAAGTGGATCCAAGACCCGACACGCAATTCAAGATGAGTCCAGCCTGAACATGAGTGATGCCTGTAGTGATGCCTGTAGTGATTCCAGAATAGAGGCCAGAAACATGAAATGTACGTGTCGCAAGTAAATGAATCCAGAAATATCAATCAGTGTCTCGTGTTGTGCCAGAATAATCATATGATACTATACTAGAAGCTGAATCATAATAATCATCAGATAATGAAAACTATCAGAGAATGTACTCGCCTGACGTCCTGAGCAACTGGCGATCCGAACCGGTGTCGCAAGAACCTAATACGAAAAGCAAGGTTAAACAAGGTTCTAATGAGTTAAACAGATATAAAATAATTAAAAATAGGCTTCTAGGGTCGTTCTAGGTCAAACGGGTCAAACCGGTGAAATCTGGGTCAAAAAGTCAACTCTGGGTCCAAAAAGTCAACTCTGGGTCAAAACTAGGTCAAAAGTTGACTTTGGCGGTCAACCGAGTCAACTACGGTCAAGTCTGGGTCAAACTAGGGTGCTCCTGAAATTCTAGGTCAAACCGAGGTCATTAAGCTAGAAAACTCACAAACTCGCCTCCTTGAGATACCGGGATACCCTCGGTATCCGATACCTCAACCTAGGCTACGCACCCCGCCTAAACCCGCTAAAACCTATGCTAGCACGCGTAAATATATACACATATACATATAAAAATCACTCCAATACTATTCCTAGGCTATTGCTCAAAAACCCCGCTCGAAACCCAATACCTTGGTTATCTTGAGGTATTGAAATACCTCGGTATCTCAAGGTATTGAGGTTTCGCTCTAAAACCCTCTAACTAGCTATCTAGCTATTGATTATGCACCTAGTTATTAATCTAGGCTAGGTAATATATATATCTATCATATTTATATATATC
>JAYESA010000009.1:29495369-29720369 GCA_036927795.1 Iris macrosiphon | reverse complement strand
TATATATATATATATATATATATATATATATATATATATATATATATGTATGTGTGTGAGAGTGTATATATATATATATATATATATATATATATATATATATATATATATATATATATATATATATATATATGTATGTGTGTGAGAGTGTATATGTATATATATATATAGATATATATGTGTGTATATATATATAGATATATGGGTGTTTATATATATATATATAGATATGTATATATATTTATGTGTGTGTGTTGATAGTGTTGTGAGTGTGTGTGTGTGTATTAGTGTGTGAGTGTGCTAGTGTGTATGTTAGAGTGTGTAGATGAGAGTGTATATATATAGGTATTTAGTTGTTTATATATATAGTTATATGTGTGTATATATATATATATATATAGGATGATATGTATATATAGAGAGGAGTGTGTGAGTGTGTGTTTGTAGCTAGAGGGGGGGGGAACCAACTGGAGCAGCAGCAGCAGCAGCAGCAGCAAGGTGAAGCTGCAGCAGCAGCAGCAAGTGCAATATGCAGCAGCAGCAGCAATAACAGCATGCAGCAGCGGCAGTACGAGCTAGAGCAGCAGCAGCATTCGCCGGGAGGTAGTAGAGGGATAGTTAGATAGTTAGATAGCTATTAATTGATAACTAGTTTATAGATATATTAGATAGATAGATAGGTATCTATAGATTTGATAAATAGATAATTAATAGATAGATACATAAATAGATTAGATAGATAAATAGATAGATAACTAGGTAGTTAGATATATGGATAGATAGATAGATAGATAGTTTGATAGATTGGTGGATAGATGGTTAACTAGATATATAGATAAATAGATTCATAAATAGGTAGATAGGTATCTAGGTAAATAGGTACTATATAGATACTAGATAGTTAGATAGATAGTTAGATACATAGATAGATAATAGATGGATAGTTAGATAGATAGATAGGTAGAGGATATCTAGATATAAATAGATAGGTATATTAGATAGGTAGATACTAGATAATAGATAGTTATATATATAGATACTTAGATACATAGCTAGATAGATAGTTAGATATCTAGATCTAGATATATATATATGTATACGTAAGGTATGTGTAAGATAAGGTAAGGTATTGGGTATAGATATATAGGTATATGCCTATATGTATTAGATATCTATATTTTAGCCTAGATTATAGCTAGATATATATGTTTATGCATAGTTAGTTAGCTAGAGGGGTAGTCGGGTTGAGTTTAGAGCGGTATCTCAATACCTTGAGATACCGAGGTATCTCAATACCTTAAGATAACCAAGGTATTGGGTTTCGAGCGGGGTATTTGAGCAATAGCCTGGAATAATATTTGAGTGATTTTTATATGCTTATGTGTATATATTTACGCGTGCTAGCATAGGTTTTAGAGGGTATAGGCGGGGTGCGTAGCCTAGGTTGAGGTATCGGATACCGAGGGTATCCCGGTATCTCAAGGAGGCGAGTTTGTGAGTTTTCTAGCCTAATGACCTCGGTTTGACCTAGAATTTCAGGAGCACCCTAGTTTGACCCAGACTTGACCGTAGTTGACTCGGTTGACCGCCAAAGTCAACTTTTGACCTAGTTTTGACCTAGAGTTGACTTTTTGGACCCAGAGTTGACTTTTTGATCCAGATTTCACCGGTTTGACCCGTTTGACCTAGAACGACCCTAGAAGCCTATTTTTAGTTATTTTATATCTGTTTAACTCATTAGAACCCTGTTTAACTTGCTTTTTGCATTAGGTCCTTGCGACACCGGTTCGGATCGCCAGTTGCTCAAGACGTCAGGCGAGTACATTCTCTGATAGTTTTCATTATTTGATGATTATTATGATTCAGCTTCTAGTATAGTATCATCTGATTATTCTGGCACAACACGGGACACTGATTGATATTTCTGGATTCATTTACTTGCGACACGTACATTTCATGTTTCTGGCCTCTATTCTGGAATCACTACTGGCATCACTACTGGCATCACCTACAGGCATCACTCATGTTCAGGCTGGACTCATCTTGATTTGCGTGTCGGGTCTTGGATCCACTTGTATTAGTCGGGGCGGGGAAATACTCGAGTAGACATGTAAACATTCCTATCTGACATCATCAGGAATCACTCCCTCTGGTCTAATCTGGAATGATAGCATCCGTGTACCCAGTGCGCGGTGAGCCGTACTTACCCCTAGCCGTTTACATGTCGAAACAAGTATTTCAAAGACACCGAGTTCATTCTTTATAGTCTGGACTCTCATGCATTTTTTGACTTGTCTCACTTACATGTTTCTGGACTTGACTCACTACATATTTTTCATGCTAGACTCACTACACGTTCATGTGCACAGACTTACTCTTAGTGTAGATTTCTTGTATCTTGCAGTTATTACTATCTTGCTCTGATATGCATGCATCTTTACCTTTATGCACCAGTGATTTACATATTTCCTTGTTTCATACTTGCTTCACTCTTCTTGCTACTTGCTATAACTGTTTTATAGTTTTTATCATTTAAATGGAACTGCTGTTAGAGATGTACTTGCTCCAGTCCTGACTGGACATATTTTTCAGAGTATCCGGAGGATTGGTGTCCGACGTTTTATGGACCTGAGCCTGTCAATGGTGCAGACAGGGACCCTCTAGTTTAGGGGTGATTTTCGGGTTGGTAGCCGGGATCACTGGGACTTTGTTGTTATTTTTATTAGCTTTAGCACCGGATTTGTCTCCGGTTTTGGATTGAGACCTTGCTTGTATATTATTTTGGACATTGTTGTATTATTATTTGATGTTGTGGTTGTTGTAGTAGTTGTTGTTGGTTAGACTTTATAGCTGTTAGTCTTCTTGTTATCTTATCGTGCTTAGATTCGTGATTGAGTATATTGTGATATTTGCTCCTCCGTTTGGAGTTGAGATCTTGACAGGTTTATATATTGATTGTGTGGTTGCCCTCCTTTTGGAGAGGTCATGGCCGATTTTTGTGAGATTATTATCTAGATAGTTGACCTAGACAGCGTTCTACCGCCGATGCTGCGGCGTAGGCTGGACGTACCCACGACTCATGCCCGATTTTTCGGGTGCGGGTCGTGACAACTAGGGTCTGACATGGGTCCAGACTAGCAAAAATCCTAAAATAATCAATAAAAATAAATACATACATCTAATTAAATATTAATACAAATATTTATGATCAATACACAATTTACCAAATTTAAATAAAAAAAATATCCTGCCCTGGAAATGGGGTAGTGACAACAAGCACTACATGTGCCAATCTCAAAATTCTCCCAAAATTGGCACCAAATTGGTCATAACTTCCACCGTAGGTCTCCGATTGACCCAAAACCAAAACATATGGGTAGCCTATGCATATGGGTTAGTTTTTCATGGTAAAATCTCAGATCTAGAGTCTATTAGAAGGAAAAAAACTGAATTATACATATTGGGAGATGGATTCCCAATAAAAAGTCTCTAATTGCCAAGTAGCTCCTCTCTTTATAGATCTTGGCCTCCTCCTCCTTGCTCCTTACTTCCTTCTTGTAGATCCTTGGTGTAGCAATCTCAATGAAGAATTTGGGAAGAGTTTGGTGAAGAATTGGTGGAGAATTGATGAGAAATTGGAGGGGAATTGGAGAGGGAAGAATGTAGATCTAGAATTTGGAAAATTGGAATGAATGAAATAATTTTCTCTCTCATCCAAGAGGTGACCGGCCTATATACATCCCCTTAGCAATGTGAAATGACACAAATACTCCTTGGGGCCTCTCATGAAGAAAATAATTATGGAGGAAAGGTTCTAGTATAATGGTTTCACTAATTAATTAAGCCTTATAATCTATGGGCCTAATTCATGAGCTCAAATTAGACTAGTCTAAAAGTTTTGTTCATGCATTCTAATAATTGGGTTAGGTCCACTACGCAAGTCCAAAACAAATCTACAACTAGGAACAATTAATAATACAATAAATAAATAAATATGCATACACAAATATTAAATCTAAACAAATAAACCTAAAATAATTATACCCATTGACAATTACCAAACTACCATTGGATGAAAATGTGAGGGTGACAAACCTACCCACCTTAGAAAAATTTTGTCCTCGAAATTAAGGAAGAAACTATCTACCAAAAGCAAACAATACAATGCAAGAAAGAATTATACCTCACGGCTCGAACAAATATAGATATCGCTCGTGCATCTCGGTCTCTCGCTCCCAGGTACTCTCTCCTGACGAGTGATGCCTCCATGCGACGCGCACCAAAGGAATCGTCTGGTTCCTCAGCACCTTCTTTCTCCGATCCAGAATCTCCACTGGCTGCTCTGGATAGCTGAGAGTAGGGCCCACCTCTATCTCCGAGTGATCCAACACATGACTGGGATCTATCATGTACCGTCTCAACTGTGACACGTGAAACACGTTGTGCACTCCCTCCAGTGCAGGTGGTAAGTCTAGTATGTAAGAGACTGCACCGACCCTCTCGAGAATACTGAAAGGATCGATGAATCGTGGACTAAGCTTGCCGCCTCCACTGAAATGAATCGTGCCACGTGTCGGAGAAATCCTCAAGAAAACCAGACCGCCAACCTAGCATGAAACACAACCTTAGCACTAAAACAAGCAACAATCAAACATAAGCAAGACAAAACTAAAGCTATACCTCAAATGTCAAAGGTCTCCGGTGGCTATCGGCCCAATGTCGCTGCCTGTCCTGCGCCACTCGAAGTTTGTCCCTGATAAGCTTCACCTTCTCCGCTGCATCCACTACCATCTCTGGTCCCAATAAAGCTCTGTCACCAACATCATCCCAGAACAACGGAGTGCGACACCTCCGTCCATACAACGCCTCGAATGGTGACATCTCAATGCTGGCTTGGTAGCTGTTGTTGTATGAAAATTCTACCAAGTGAAGGAGATCCTCCCAAGAACCTCCAAGATCTAAAACACAGGTGCGTAGCATGTCCTCGAGAGTCTGAATAGTCCTCTCCGACTCTCCGTCCGTCTGAGGGTGATAAGCGGTCCTGAACTTGAGCTGAGTGTCCAAGCTAGCCTGCAAACTCCTCCAGAAATGGGACGTGAAGCGACTATCCCGATCTGAGACAATGCTCACTGGAACACCGTACAATCTGACAATCTGGCGCACATACATCTCCGCAAGTCTCTCCGTAGATGTACCCACTTTAAATGGTAGAAAGTGGGCTGATTTGGTCAACCTATCCACGATGACCCAAATCGCATCCTTGCCTCCTGGAGAACGCGGAAGCTCTGATATAAAATTTATAGTCACATGCTCCCATTTCTACTCCGGAATGGGCAAAGGCTGAAGCAATCCTCCTGGTCTATGTCTCTCCGCCTTGACCTGCTGGCAAACTAAGCATCTAGACACGAAGCTAGCTACCTCGCGCTTCATGCCATACCACTACACATGCTCCCTCATGTCTCTATACATCTTGTTGGCACCGGGATGCATAGAGTATTGGGAACGATGCGCCTCCTGCATAATCTTCTCGCGTAAAGCTCCTCTCGGTACGCACAACCTGGTACCGTATTGCAATAATCCATCACCTGCGATGATAAAGTTCTCTGGCAGCCCAACCTGAACCCGTGCTCTGATGCTCCTCGGAGACTCATCCTCATACTGTCCGGCTCTGACTCGGTCCATCAGCTCCGACTGAACCTGAAGTCCCCATATCTGTGCTGCGACTCCCGAAATCAATACCTTAATGCCCAAACTGTCGAGATCGGCAAATAAATGTATGTCTCTAGTCAAGCACATAGCCACGGGATACCTACTCAAAGCATCCGCGACTACGTTAGCCTTCCCTGGATGGTACTGCAAGAATATGTCAAAGTCTTTCATCAGCTCCAACCATCGCCGATGCCTCATGTTGAGCTCCTTCTGTGTAAACACATACTTTAAGCTCTTATGATCTGTGAAGATCTCTACTCTCTCCCCATATAGATAGTGTTTCCATAACTTGAGAGCAAAGATAACCGTTGCAAGCTCCAAATCATGGGTAGGGTAGTTTTTCTCATGCGGGCGTAATTGCCTAGAAGCATAGGCAATCACCTTCCCGTGTTGCTGTAATACACAACCCAAGCCCTTCCCGGATGCATCACCGTAAATGGAAAATCCTCCTGCTTCTGATGGTAGTGTCAAGATGGGAGCTATAGTCAATCTCCTCTTCAGCTCCTCAAATGCTGACTGACAATCCTCAGTCCAGACGAATTCTACGTCCTTTCTGGTCAGCCTAGTCATCGGCTCTGCTAGTCTGGAAAAGTCCTGAACAAACTTCCGGTAGTAGCCTGCTAATCCAAGGAAGCTCCTGACCTCTACTACTGAACTCGGGGTAGACCACGATTCAACTGCTGAGATCTTCTTCGGGTCCACCGAGACTCCATCTCCTGTAATGACTTGTCCGAGGAATTCAACCTTATCAAGAAAGAATTCGCACTTCGACAATTTGCCATACAACTTCTCCTTCCAGAGAGTCTAAAGAATAATCCTCAAGTGCTGCTCATGCTCCTCTAGGGTCTTCGAGTAAATCAGAATATCATTTATGAAGACTACTACAAACTGGTCCAGGTACTGATGAAACTCCATGTTCATCAGGTTCATGAATACTGTCGGGGCATTGGTCAACCCAAACGGCATCACCAAAAACTCGAACTGCCCATAGCGTGTCCTGAAAGCTGTCTTTGGGATGTCTTCCCTTTTTACTTTTACCTGGTGGTACCCTGACCTCAAGTCTATCTTGGAGAATACCTTCGCTCCACTCAACTGGTCAAATAAGTCATCTATCCGCGACAACGGGTATTTGTTCTTGATAGTGAGATTATTAAGTGCCTTGTAGTCGATACACATACGTACCGACCCAACCTTCTTGGGTACAAAAAGTACCGGAGCACCCCATGGTGATGAACTGGAATGGATAAAGCCTTTGTCTTATAACTCATCTACATGTTTCTTCAACTCCGTCAGTTCGTTGTTGTTTACTCTATAGACGTGCTGAGAGATAGGCTCTGCGCCTGGCACTAAATCTATAGAGAATTCTATATCTCTGTCCGACGGCAACCCCAGCAATTCCTCTGGAAAGACATCCAAGAACTCCGCAATCAACGGATGTGGCAGCTCCTGCTCCTGTTCCTTGACTAAAGCTCCACAGAAATCTCTGTCGCTCTGCTCTGCTCCTCGGACGAACTCGAACTCCGGCTCTCCTGGCATCTGGAATAAAACTCTGCCTCCACGACAATCAATACTAGCGTGATGTCTACTCAACCAATCCATTCCGAGCACTATTTCATAACTTGGAAGTGGCATTACAAGCAAACATACGCTCAGCTCGCGGCCTCCCAAATAAACTCTCTGGTTCTTGCAAACATTACTGACCAGGATGATGCCACCCCCGGTCCTGATCTTGCAAGTCCTCGCCAACGGTTCAGACTCAATACGATGCCTCAAAGCAAAAGATACAGATATAAAGCTATGAGAAGCACCAAAATCGAACAAAATATGAGCTGGAAAGGAATCGAGGTAAACAGAACCTGAGATGACATTGCCAATTGGCTCCTCCTCCTCAACAGTCAGGGCAAATGCTCGCCCCTGTCGATGCGCCTCTGTGCTGCTGATACTAGGCAAACTGCTGCTGCTGCGGTGGAAGAGGTCCTCTCTGCTGGCCCGCTGGTGGTCGAGCGGGTGCCCTCTGTGCCTGTCCTCCACCATGAGCTGTACGAGCTGGGACTTTGGGATAAGCCCTCAATTGATGATCTTCCGATCCACAGAATAAGCACTGGCCTAGCCTCATCCTGCATGCGTCACATACGTGTCCTTGCTTCTTATAAAAAGTACAAGGAACTGCTGCCCTCTGGATCTGATGCATCTGCTGAGCCGGCGCTCTAGCTGGCCCGTGGTACTGCTGCCTCTAGTGCTGGTAAGGCCTCTGGTTTTGCTGCTGGAATTGGGGCCTCTTTGCTGGATCCATGTAGTTGCCGGATCCTCCTGTGTCCCTCTGCCTCTTAGAGCCAAGATCTAAGTCATCCTCTGCTCTCTGCGCCTGCCTGAGTATCTCCTCAAAGGTGGCGGTAGGATCTCCGTTGGTGTGGGGTTTGACTTTCCGGTTCAGGCCCTTCCTGAACTTCTTTGCCTTGCATCTAGGGTTTTGACCCTCCACGAAGCGTCCTAGACGGCAATACTCTGACGCATACTCATCCACCGACATGTCTCCCTGGATAAGATACTGGAACTGACTCTCCAAGGATGTAAGAGCCACGTCTGGGAAGAACTTTTCCTTGAAAAGCTCTTTGAAGGCTTCTCAAGAGAGTCCTGGTGCTGCAATCCTCGGGTCGGTCTGGAACCATGTCAAGGCAATATAGAACATCATACAACCCGCAGCCTCAATCTGTAGCATCTTTGGAATCTGCGCCAGCCGCAGGTTCCGCTCGATGTCCTCGATCCACTCGTTCGCATATATAATCCCCTCGGTGTCTCTGAAGTCCTTCGGGCCCATCCTCTTGAAGTCGATGATGGTACCCGGCCTCGGCTGATGTGGAATGAACTGAGCTGGTGCCGTCGGTGGCTGGGTGATAGTAGCTCTCTCCACTGTAGTGAGTGCGATCTGGTGAGCGTTCTCGACGCTCTGTCATAGGACCTCTGACTGTCGCTGCTGCACTTCCATCATCTGTTGGAGAAGTGCGAACATCTGCGTTTAATCAACCACTGGTGGTGGAGGTAGAAGATCCTCTGAAACAACTGGAGCTACCCTCCGAACTGGGGAAGGAGCACCCCCGAATACGGCTGCTGAGACCCCCACCTGAACCGGTGAGGCGACCCTCTCAACTGGAGGAGAAACAGTAATAGGTGCTACCCTCTCCGCAGCAGGCTGGGAAGTGGCTGAGGAAGCTGCTGCTGCCCCCGAGCGATAGAATCGGATCTTCGGAGGCATCCTGAAGACAGATTGAAAATACGGAATCAATATTGAATATAATACGATATTATCAAAGAAGAATAGAGTTATTCAAAATGAAAGACAATATTCAGTAGATACGGATTTACAAAAACAGATATTGGAATTTTCCTAGATGTGATTGAGTAACTCTCTGCCTAAATCATGTTTCTTAAAGCAGGCTCGTAGCTGTACTCTAGTCGAGCACAACTACGATAACTATCTAGACCTGCATGGGCCACCACTAAAAATGTGTCACGACCCGCACCCGAATATTCGGGCGCGAGTACGTGGTTACGCCAGCCTACACCACAGAATCAGTGGTAGAACGCTGTCTGGGTTATTTCTAACTATCTAACATCTCAACAATATAATATGGTACCTGTCAATCATCTCAACTCCGAACGGAGGAGCAATATGACATCTCACATGAATATATAATCTCAATCACAAAACAAACTAAGGAAAAAATAGTGCACGAATGGAAATAGCGAAGGAAAGGAATAAAGGTACAATCCACAATCTGAATAATATACAAGGTGTAAAACCACCAAAAGAATAGTCTAATACAATCCAATACAATGTTACTAGACCTCCTCGGGCTCTGCTAAGTCTCCCTGGTCAATAAGAGTGTCCTCTATAGGTACGCCGTCCTGCGGCCCGTAGTAGGTGGGACACTGCTCTAGAAGCCAGTCATCTAGAAAAATATATCCAGTCAGGATTGGAGCGAATTATATACCTCTGAAAGCAGTTCCAATAACATAATCGAGCATATAAACATATATAGAAATAAAATACAAGATCACTAAACATATGAATGATGAACAAGATATATATACAGGTAATGTACGAGAATATATAGATCAACAATATGAGTATCAGCAATATGATGAAGTAAACAGCAATCTAAACTATCTAATGTGCCTCAGAATACGAGTTCATTATATGATGGGTTGGGTGAACATGATCAGTTAAGACGGATTACAAGTGAGGTATGTAACCAGAATATACACGATAGTAACAATGGCTTTGATCACATAATCAACTCCTACTCTCCCACCCTGAACTAATACTGATGGATCCAGTCGTGACACGCTATGAACACAAAAATATAACCATTGTCACGAGCAGTGGGTGTACACGAATATCATAACCACCGAACACGAGCGGTGGGTGTACACGAATAAGCACACTGAACACGAGCAGTGTGTGAACACGAAGTAACATCAATACCCAGTATACACGATAAGATACAATGTACACGAGTACCCGCTGAACACGGTAGGGGATAACATCTCATGACGGGATCCATATAGCACCAGTCCGTGAAATTACTGTGTCGGGATCAATGTATACAATTCTAGAACATGCATATATACAATATTATGAATTAAAAACAATCAGAGAAATGTACTCGCCTGACGTCCTGAGCAAGGTGTGTCTCTCGATGCCCAAGCCGGTGTCTCACAACCTATATATGGTATGTTGCATCAATACATTGTTCAATAATGAAAATAAGTGAAGTTGATGAAGTTCTAGGTTAATACACCATTTTTAAGTCAAACCAATGAATTCTAGGTTGCAAGTCTCCAATGCTAAGTCACTAAGTCGATACGCTATGAAGCTATGCTATACAAGCTAAGCTAAGAATAAATAAAACACTCAAAGAGTCGTATCCTAAGATACGCAAGTTTCTAATTATGAAAATATTGTTTTATATATGTATACGAGCCAAGCATTATAATATTATATCAAAAAAATTTAATTCGGATACCTTGGCCTTGCACCAATGCGTATCACAACTAACTAGATACCCAAACTCAATACCTTGGGTATTAGCCCGATACCTAGGTGATACATTGGTATCTCAAGGTGAACCAAACACTAAATTAACTAATACATATAGAAATCCCAACTAATACATTAACTCTATAAACTAACACTATAATATATATATATATATATATATATATATATATATATATATATATATATATATATATATATATATATCAAGCTAATATAGTTAGTTACTAGTAGTTACTTAGCTAACTAATTCTAAAACCACTAACTGCCACTATATCATATACTAGTATAATTTCTGACTAACTATATCCAATATCTATTAGATATCTATACATATAAATAACCTATCTAACAAATACTACAAAGGATATATAATCATCTACTTAATACACTTTCTAATTAGATAACTAACAGATATAGGATATGCATACATAGCTAACTAGCCACTAGCTAACAACTTAACTAATTAACTAAACTCAACTCACTGAGAGCATACTAACTACTCACACAATACTTTGATCACTTAACTAACTAACCAATATACAATTAACTTGCTACTTACATAACTATCTAACTCTTACCAATGCCTTAAACACAAACACATCTACCCCAAATTCTAAACTGAAACTGACAGAATCAAACACTGAACTGAAGATCATTGATACTGCTCGGGCATAGTAACATCACTGTGAAGCACTGATACACAATGTGCCCCCTGCTCTAGCTGCTGATACCCAACTAACTGAACATAGTGACTGATACCTGGTTAAACACATTGTTGTTTCTGTTGCTCGTGTTGTCTTTGCTGCCCAAGGGCAGTGACTTGATGTTAGTGCACAGCCTTGCCTTTCCCCCTTGCTGAACCTACTGCACTCCAGCTCTAACAGTTGGTTGGTACACTGTGATGATGCACCCGATTGTGCAGTGAATAATTCACTGCTGTGCAGTGCACAATTGCCGTATGCTGAGCCTCCCCGATCTACTGATACCCTGTGAGCACTGTTGGGTTCACCATGCTGTCACTGATACTGCACTTTACTTCTCAGTGCAGTGCTACTGCATCTCCCCCTTCAGTTGATGCATACCCAGTTGCAACTCAGGGTTGCATCTGCTGCTCGAAAGACCTCTCTTCACACACAACTACACAGACACACAACACTCTAACACAACTATGCATAATTATACATATACACCAATACATATATACATATACACCTACATATAAATCACTAGCTATGTATGTATATACTTAACCCCACCTATATGACAATATATATATATATATATATATATATATATATATATATATATATATATAGGCACACATATATACACAAACATATATATATGTAGACATATACCTATAGTTATTATGTATATATCTAGATACTCTTATTATATACACATAGATATATAGATACAACTATATACTCTAATATGTATACATATAGGCACACACATATACATAAACCCAAATACCCTATTATATACTCTATATAACCCATAAATAGCATATATATATATATATATATATATATATATATATATATATATATATATATATATATATATATATATATAATTACACATGTACGTATAATGAGAAGGACAAAACATTAAACACATGGAGCGTATTCCACCCGTATCACACTTTCTCTATGATACGCTTGCGATACGGCTCCAACACACAACCATACGTATACCGGAGGACACGAACAAGTATAATACATAAATTACGAATAATATGTATAGTAATTAGTCTGTCTACGTGTCCGTGTCACAATGTGCTATGCACAAGGTCCCGTGTCGGAGGAAAACCCCCAAGATCAACCCGTTTCGTCAAATTGACAAGATACGGCCTACACGTATCCAATTGTGGATACGACACTAGTCACAAACAAGCAATCAAGTGTCAATTAGATCTAATGATAAGTACTCCATGTGCCAATCTCGGAATTTCTCCAAAATTGGTATCAAATTGGTCATAACTTCCACCGTAGGTCTCCGATTGACCCAAAACCAAAACCTATGGGTAGCCTATGTATGTGGATTTGTTTCTCATGGTAAAATCTCATATCTAGAGTCTATTAGAAGGGGAAAAACTGAATTGTAACTATTGGAAGATGGATTCCCAATGAAAAGTATCCAATTGCCAAGTAGCTCCTCTCTTTGTAGATCTTGGCCTCCTCATCCTTGCTCTTTGGTTTCTTCTTGTAGATCCTTGGTATAGCAACCTCAATGAAGAATTTGGGAAGAGATTGATGAAGAATTGGTGGAGAATTGATGAGAAATTGGAGGGAAATTGGAGAGGGAAGAATGTAGATCTAGAATTTGGAAAATTGGAATGAATGAAATAATTTTCTTTCTCCTCTAAGAGGTGACCGGCCTATATACATCCCCTAGCAATGTGAAATGACACAAATACCCCTTGGGACCTCTCATGAAGAAATTAATTAGGGAGGAAAGATTCTAGTCTAATGGTTTCACTAATTAATTAAGCCTTCTAATCTATGGGCCTAATCCATGGGCTCAAATTAGACTAGTCTAAAAGTTTGGTTCATGCATTCTAATAATTGGGTTAGGTCCACTACGCAAGTCCAAAACAAATCAACAGCTAGCAACAATTAATAATACAATAAATAAATAAATTATGCATGCACAAATATTAAATCTAAATAAATAAACCTAAAATAATTATATCCATTGACAATTACCAAACTACCCTTGGATGAAAATGTGAGGGTGATAAGTGGTCGGCCCCTTACTCCCCCTCCAAGCAACACTAAACATCCTATCTACCCCCTCTAATTAGTCATGAAAAATTTAATTAGGAAGGGCTATATTAGGAAGCTTCTAATTCTACATGAAACTAAACTAATCTCCTTAATTAATTAAGGGAATGGGTCTAATGGGCCTAGTCTAATGTTGGGCTCCATTGTGTCATGACAATCCAATGGGTCCACTAATGACAAGTCTAAATAAAATAGGCTAGCCCACTAACAAATAATAAATAGCACAATACAATATAATAATTAGTAGCACAATATATAAATATTTAATCACTAATTAATAATATAATAAATGACAAGAATACCCTCATCCAGAAATGTGATAGTGACAACAGGTACTATTGTTGCTCTTATTAGCAGCAACCATAGTTGTTGTTGCAACTGCTGCTGCTTCTAGTTAAAACCTGACACCCTTTTCTTACTAATACTGATGTTATCCTTGAGCAACCCCCACAATCAGGTCTACACCCACAATCTCTGAGTATATCCCATCACAACCAAACTTACCTAGGATATACCCAATTGTTAATACACACACACATGAACTATACTCACTCACTGATACACATGTGCACTGATACATCTGTGCTCACCTAGATACACACACTCACACTTCCAATCACTTTTTCCATACTTCATTCATTGCTACTGTTTCCCCTATATTAAAGCCCTAAAATTGAAACCTGGACTGCATGTTACTTGAGCCTCATCCCCCATTACATTCTCTCATACCTCTGGACACACACTAAGGATACTCATCAATACCCACAACTAAACACCCTAAGTGATACACCACAACCAAATCCTTACGATACTCAACTCCTAGTTTTTGATACACACCCAACCCGAGCTTGCTTGTGCCAATCCCGTGACTGACTGTAGCACACCCCAACACTCCCTGTTATTCATTGACATGCAGTCACCTAATGATAACAAGTTACTGCTGTCAAGCTCACTTAGTTACTTACCCAATGCAAATCAAAACCAAACTAGTTGATGTTGTTCTCCTCTTAGTGCACGAACCTGCACTTCCTCCTACTGCCCACAACCCAGCACTCCCTCACTGACTTATCCCTGCAACTGCCCCCAGATTCATGAGCACCAAGCAGCCGTTCAGACTGAACACCCATTCATCTAACTGTCTGGCAGTTCCACACACCAAACTGCATATAGCACAGACTGCACACAACAACCCCACTGCTGAACACAAAATCCCTACTCCATACAGACAACTCAGAGATCAACTTCACTCATCACTACTCAGTCACACCATAAGCACACCACACCATACACACACACTAGCAACACACTAGCCCACCCATGATAGTCTCAAGTACCCATGCATGATACCAAATATCAATTCATTCACAAATCTCACCAACTAAGATACTCAATATACCCATAACAATCTCAAATACACCACACACACAAGGCCATAAGATAAACACCTAGTGTACACCACACTAGGATGCACACAAAACCTATGATACACTTGTGATACATACTCCAAACACCCCCAATACAATATGAAACACCTAAAATACTTAATATAATATATATATATATATATATATATATATATATATATATATATATATATATATATATATATATATATATAATAGCTATTCTAATACAATATAAAGAATTTGGCATACTAAAATCCAATACACATGAAAATACCCCTCCTACGACTTTGTATCATGGTGTATCATGATGCGTACTTCCTGTATCCAATTATGGACACGTACACCCCCAATATACATAAATTAAAGCCTTTAAAAACTAATAGACCTATTCTCAAATACTTGGTACACCAAATTCAATTTTTTTCTAATTTGGCCACAAAACTCAATATAACTATCACAATAGAGCCTATTAGAACCTAATTCTTCTTCCTATTGGTAGTCCTTAGCCATGAGAGAGTCCCTATAGGTTTATTACATCAATTAGACTAAAAATTTGTAGAAAAATAGAATTTATATCTATTGGGAGATAGATTCCCAATAAATTCCTCCAATTTGACACAAGAGATGAAAATAGACACAACTCTTAGCAAATCTCCTTCTCCAATAGCCTATTAAAATCTCCAAGATCGTAGCCCTTCATGATGATGAATTTGAGAGGGATTGAGAGTGGTTTGAGTAAATTTGATAGGAAATTAAAGTGGATTGGGGGGGAAGTTGATTTGGGGAAGGAACAAATGAACTAATTGAGTGACAATGAAGCTCCTCTCTATTAAAATAGGGCCGGCCACATGTGGTTAGGGTTGAGGTGAATTGATTTGTCCAAAATTCCCTCCTCACTCTCTAATCTCTTCTAGAAATGTTCATGACTAAATATCCATGGTTAGGATGGCATATAATTAATTCAAAGGGTGAATATTCTAATATTTAACTAATCTAATAAATTAATCTTAAGTGGCTAGTCATGACAACTTAATGATACTAACCCAAATCCACTAATACTAGTCCATTCTAATTAGTCTAACACATTCATCCATACAATATCAATATAACTATTATTATCACTAACACTAATATAAATAAATATATCTATAATATCCACCAATGTGAAATGACAATAATACTCATATTTCAGAAATAAGTGGTTACAGATACCACTTGTCACGTCCCGACTCCGTAAAGTCGATAATCGTCCCCCAGGGGTGATGTCGTCCGTGCCTAGGTTGCACAACGCAAAAGACAAGAACGTGTATTTTTGATAATTCGTTTGAAACACAGAGTATAAGTCACATTGCAGCAAAAATATTGAGACGCATCATTTGAATAGGAAGAAACTTGCTTTTCATTCATAATTTGAAATATATTACATTGATATGAAGTATATTGCTTATGTCGTAATGGCTATATTGTTTGAAATAACAAAAAGAACAAACAAGTTGCATGAATAATACTTGTTGTCCCATACATCACACCCTTCGTATAGATTGTTACAAAATGCCTTCAAAATAAATTGGGCTTCATCTATACTTCAAAATAAGAAGAGCTTCACGTCGTCTCTTTGATCTTCAGCTTTGGCCTAGTACTGTGTGCCCTCCGCATTCCCGATACCTGATATGTTAGGTATCAGTATGCGCATTTGTACTGGTGAGCGGGATAGCCCACTAGCCTAAACGGCGTTGCTTATTAAATGGGGCATGCATTGAATATTATCTTACTATTGTGAACTAGAGTGGATTTGCAGTTCATATCTCAGGCATATTTTGAAAGCAGTAAGTTGAATATATAACGCACGCATCGGTGATAACTTATTCACCCGACGCGCATGTACCTGCATTGAAACATAGAATACTTACCCCATGCACAAGATAATACATTAGCATGAGTACTATCTTGTATACGGTCATTGGTGATATTGAAGACACCATGAAAGACGCTCACGCGGCATTGCGATGCATCCTAACAGTTCGGGTTGCAGTTCCCAATTGAGGTCTCACAATGCCTCGTCCCGCAGCGCGTTCACATAATTTTTCCCTAGGTTGACTCGGTTTTGGTGTCCCGGATATCGTTCAAAGAAAATAAATCTTGTGCACAAGTTATCCATGACCATGCAATATGCGTGAACAGTTTATCTTATGAAAGCATATGCATGACACTGAGCAGAATTTAAGCAGTAATATTTATGTACTCATGCCACAGTTTATTTTTCTTCAAGCCGTATGTTCTGATTTGGCAAATTCGTAGGCACCAAATACTCTGAGGCATCATGCCTCCTTCGGGCAGTTCCACGGTTTCGAACCACAACTGTCGGCTCTGCGTACGAAGCTTATGTTATAGGCCACGCGCATAGATGCGCTCGACGATTTACATTTATCCCATGTTCTATCCTTTAGTTAGGTCGCATGCATAGACGCGCTCGACGATTACAATTATCTCATATTCTATTCCTTAGTGGTAAGCATGCATTGTGGCTAACATTTATATCTACATTCAGTCGGACATCGTCGATATGAACGTATTCGAGGCAAAGTATGTATTTACGCGACCGAGTAGAGAAGAAGGGACCGAACCACCCACCGATTAGAGAATGTGCCGAGGAAGGAAACTCGCTTTGCTACAGTCAAACGTCAACTATGCGCGTTCCTGGAATGACACCAGCATCGTGTTAGAATTCGTTCCTAATCCGTCCTAGCGAATTCCTTAGAAAATGAAAGCAGACAACGACGCAAAAATACTTCATCCAAAATCTCGCAACGAAAATGTTCAAGAAAAGCAACAGTCGACTGGTCCCGTCGAAGGGACTCTTATATGGAGCTCACTCGTCGAGATGCAGTCCGCTGCATCTAGGACTTATTTTAATAGAAGCCAAACCATGAGTTAGAATGATTCTTGTTTATTCGTCCGCCACGATTCAATGCCGAAAGGGTCATTTTTATATTAAGTTCAGATTTTGAGTCAGACTAGCCACAAGCATTTACGTAGTGCATCTCCCAGTCGAAATGGGGACGGGGTACTACCCCCGGGAAATTCTACGGAGGGTTGCTCCGGGTCATATATATATAAACTGTAAAAAATTTGGAGTCCAAACTACAAAGGAGACTATGCCAAAAAATTTAAGAATTTTCAAAAATAGCCATTTTCGAAACTCAAAAATTGGTTCAATATATTTAACCCAACTTATAGGACTTTGGAGTCTATTTTTTTTACAGAAGAACTTGTCATTAACACTTAATAGGGGTTGATGTCCTTAATTTAGAACATAAGATGCGTAGGCCATGGACACAAGTCACACAAACGAAACAAAATTTTAAGTTTTCAATGGTTAAGTTATGTGTCAATTGGAAAAAGTATTACCTGAATTTGTATTCCCGTTTTATCTCAAGATTCGAGAATGAAATAAATACCTTGATCTTGGAAATTGATACATGTATTGAATCATGAATTCGTAGCAAGATATTTACTTGAATCATAGAATCCGAGACAAGATACATAATTGTATCCTGGAATTTTAAACAAGATATATACTTGTATATTGAGATTTGAAATAAGATACAAAGCTGAGCTAATACAAGATAATAGAATAATGATTGGTTGTAGCTCTAAGTTGGTGCATTAGGCGGGGGAGAACAACTGGATCGCACCCAAAATTTCTGCAATATAATAAACAACATTTAAAAGCTGATAAGTAGTTTTTCGTCATTCGTAAGGCCTTACGATGCCGGGGTGAGGCCTAGCTCACCAACAGAATTCCAGTCCAGTCCAGTAAATTCTTGGTATAAAACCAGAATTTAATAAATCATATTACAAGTTTCCCACAGTATATGAGGGGGGGTCTACGGTACCGTACCCATCCAGACACAACCTGATCCTGGAAAAATGGGATTATTGCCGAGAAAATAGGATAAATGTGGTCCAAATAGATTCTCTAAATTGCATCATCATATAGGAAACTTGTTTGTGATTGTGGTAGTGAGTAGGTGATCCAAATGCGTTGATTGTGATTTAGATTATGATTTTGATTGCGATTGTGATTATAGTTATGAGTGTGAATTGTTAGAACTTTATTATAAGACGAAAACTGGGAAATCACTAAAATATAATTCCAGTCAGAATCGTATTTCAAGTTAACAATATAATAAGTCCTAAGAATAACTGATTAATCCCGTCACTTTAAATATTCGAGAATTCAATCATTTTTAGATTCTTATTTTATTTTATTTTCTCGTCTTTGACCGAGGGCTTGCATGTTGTTTGACGACCTAGTATTGTTCACTAGTTTTGTAGCAATATTCCAAAGAAAGCTGCTATCAAATATTGAAGTACAACTGGAGATCAAGAACGGAACGCTACAATAGAAGGCGATCGAGTTGGAACCAAATTTTTTATCATCATCTATTAAAGGTATAAATGTATTATATGTATTGGGTTAATAAGTTATAATTGGGTATAAAATAGTAAATTCTCTATTTATAAGATTTAGAATTGTCCTTCATTCAGAACATTATTTATTGTGGAATATATGACATATGGTTAACCTATCCTAGAACTTTACAGGCAACAATCGTGAATGCGAGTACTAGAGTATTCGTATGTCACGTAGCTTGGGGATGATGTTACGTACTCGACTCATTGTATTCTGGGAGCGGGGCATGATAAATGACCAATAATAACAAATTCAAGCACCTCATACGGGTGCTGTTTGGATGACCGGAGTGAGAAGTAAGTGAGAAAGTGATATACAAAGTAGAAAAGTATTTTTCATGTGCATTTATCTTTCATGTTAGTTATTCTGTAGAAATTTGACTTTAAATGTTTGGATAGATATATTTTGTATGCAAAATTGGCCAAACATTAAGCATTTGAAATTAAAATTTCTTGATTTTCAATTTAAGAGTCATATCAATACACCACCTTCTATTATTTTAAGAATTATTAGGTAATCTTAGTTACAATTATAGTTCTACAATAATAACTCCTTGAGCTTTTCCGACACACAGATAGCGTTAGTCGCACTCCGGGGTGTTCTCATAATAGGTTGGGAATTTCACCCAACTCCAACATATCTCTCCATTCCCAACTAGGTGGAGGAGCTCGTTATACCGACGATCCTCCTGCAATACTCAAATTTTTCTCTTTGTAGAACTTTTGTGAGCATATTTGTTTCGTTCTCTTCTGGATGAACATTCTCAAGCGTCGTGTCCTTTGCTTCAAGCTTATCTCGTATCCAATGATACCGAGTTGCAATATGTTTGGACCGATTGTGAAATATCGGGTTCTTCCCAAGCTGAATAACACTCTGGCTGTGGCAAAGCAAAATATACTGCTCTTGCTTAAGCTCCAATTCCTGCAGAAATTTTTTCATCCACAATAATTTCTTGCAAGCCTCCGTCGTCGCAATGAACTCTACCTCTGTTGTAGAAAAAGTAACATACTTCTGCAACCGCGACTGTTAAGAAATTGCTCCACCAACAAACATCATAACGTAGCCTGAAGTTGGTCTCCTCGTGTCCATATCTCCAACCATATTAGTGTTAGTATATCCAACCAGCATCGACTCGTCACCACCAAATGAAAGGTTCCAATCGGTAGTATCCTGAAGATATCGAAGAACCCACTTGACCGCACTCCAATGTACCCTCCATGAATTGAAAAAAAAATTTGCTAACCAAAAAATAAAATGTATAGTATGTTACCTTTTCTTCCCGACGTCGACCTGTATCTTCTTTCACTCGTATTCCTGCAAGATCTTCCTCTTTTTCAACTTCGACAATATGACGTTTCTCGATATTAAACTCCTGCAATACCATATAATAATAATAATAATAATAATAATAATAAGGACTTTTGATATTACCCCCTGCTAGATGCAAGATATTGATATTACCCCATGCTGTTTCATAAGTTGATATTACTCCCCTGAAAGTGTCGTTAAAGAGTTTTAAGTGTGTCACTATAAAGTCAAAAGTGACACTTTCAGGGGAGTAATATCAACTTATAAAACAGCAGGGGGATAATATCAATATCCTACATCTAGTAGGGAGTAATATCAAAAATCCCTAATAATAATAATAATAATAATAATAATAATGACTGTACAATATATCAAGAAACTCCTGAAGACCATATAATCAAGAAAATTGATCAAGATATATTTAACAAGAAAATTTCTAAATTTGAAAAGTGTGAAAGAAATTGAGGACGGATACTGGGATCTCGTTGGCCTTCTCCTCGGTTTTCTGTCTAATGAAGCAGACCATATGTCCGATCTACTTTGATACATCAACGCCGTTAAACTTTGGAGGGATTGGGGATGGACAGCTGGGGAAGAAGGATTACGGAGGAGAGAGAGAGAGAGAGAGGGGGGGGGGAAGGGGATCTGATGATCTTTTGGGTGTTTTTATAAACATGGTGGTGTGAATAGAGATTTTTTTACTTTTCCTACTAAAATAGGCTAAAGCTGTGAATTGCTTACTTTGGTATTTTTTATCTATGCTAATGAAAAGGTTTATATTTTTAGACACCCATACAACATTTTTGTTCTCTCCCAAAACACTGCTCAATTAATAAAATTCTAAAATCTATTATTGTAACCAAATATTATAATCCTTTCTCTAGGATTCTTTAACAGTTTAAATAATATAATTTTAAATAATATAAATTTATCTTTTTAGACTTTCTTTTATATTTTACTCATTTTCTCTGATTACAAAAATTTAAAAAAAATCTAACGGTTGTTACTTGTTAGAAGCTACTGGTGGGTCGGGATGCTCTCCCCCTTTTGTTCTCTTGCTTCTTCTTCTTGTTTATCAGCATTTGCATATATAAAAGTTGAGTGTTAACAGATTGGATCATGTGTCTTTACATGTACGACATTTGTAAAACACCACGACCAAATTTAGGTCTACTTAGCTTAGATAGAGAGACTAGGGTTAATTTGGAGCCATTAGAATTAGAACACAGTATTTTAGATTTATAGTGCAATATTTGTATCACTTAGTGCACCTTACTGTTGCTTCGATATTTAGAGCACTACACTAGCTATTACCTTCAAACAAATTTGATACACTTTTTCTAGACATGCCAGCCTACCATTCTGACCTTTGTATAACTCATAAATACCCTCTTGTGCTTCATTTTAGTCACACAATATTCGTTACAAATGTCCATGTTTAAATTTAATTAAATCCAACTTTGCATCATTGTTCGTTCCAATCGAAATTAGAGACACAACCTCAACCCATTTTGTCCAACCCAAATTATGATATTATTCTATTCTAAGTCTACTACGTCCATGACACTTGTGTCTCACCCAATTTTAATCCCATGTATTTCCAATTAATTAAAGAGCACCAATTACACTAATTTTAATTAAATTGGTGTAAGGACCCAACCTCACCCAAAACTAGACCCAACTCCAACCCAAACCCACACTCGCACCCTCAAGATTCATACTAAATACCACACACCATTTTAGCCCACTACATAACACCAAACATGGTATTTTGCCTCATCCAAGCCCAAATTCCATTAATTATGCAATTTCCTAATTGTTAAGAAACTTTTATACAAATAAGCAATGAGGTGTCCCCCTCTCATTGGCCCCAACCCATGAAGAACTTCATTCTTTCCCTTGACCGGTCCACCCTACATTTTCCCCCTCATTGGTTGTACTTGCCACAACTTTCCACCCCCACATCACCACCCTACATTTCAAAATTCATCAATCTTAGCCCTCCCCTCATCATGATGAGGCTTCCCACCTCCCCAAAAATAATGTCCAGCCGGCCCTAATCCCAAGGAGAGCCCCCCCCTCTCTCCTACATATACTACATACTTTCTCTCTCTACAAACACCCAAAACCAACAGCCTACATAGAAAAACCCTAAAAAAACTATATTGCCACCTCCCTCACCCAACCCGACCTCACCCCGACCACCTCCCTCAGCCCGCCACCACCGTCTCCTCCTCCGAGCACCACCAGTCCACCCCCCTCCGACCTTCCTCCTCCCATCACCAACCACCGCTACCACCAGCAGCCGCCTCCGCCTCAGTCGGCTACCACATCACACCCCCCCTCGACTTCTTCTTCCCCGGCCGACCCGACCCGACGCCCCCAGTCACCCCCACCGCCACCACAGCCAACCGTCACCACCTTGGCCACCATCCTCACCGTCTCAACCACCATCCTCACCATCTCCACCACTATCACCGTCGCCATTACCAACACCACCATCACCAACACCACCATCATCGAAACCGTCACCAGCCGACTCCTTCTTCCCCAGTCACCCCTCACCACCACCGCCGGTCCCCCACGGCCAGTACACCACCACCTCTAGTTCCCCCACGACCGACACACCACCACCACCAGTCCCCCACGGCCACCCTGTCACCGCCGCCGTCGCTGCATTGGCTGCAGTTGCTGCCGGAGCTGCTGCCATTGCCAGGGAGCTGCTACTGCTGCTGTGCACGCCGGAATCCCTGTGCACCCGGAGGCCGGCCACCTCGTGCAGCGGACACCCCCCCCGGACACGATCGTCGATTAGGTACATTCCTCGTCGTATACATGTATGTCCACGTATTGGTATATACATATAGCGTAGTGTATATGTATTTATGTATTAAATGTATTGCATTTATGTATTAAATGTATTATGTACTTATGTATATGTATTTATGTATTAAATGTATTATGTATTTATGTATATGTATTTATGTATTAAATGTATTATGTACTTATGTATTTATGTATATGTATTTATGTATTAAATGTATATGTATTTATGTATTAAATGTATATGCATTTATGTATTAAATGTATTATGTACTTATGTATTTATGTATATGTATTTATGTATATGTGTATTTATGTATATATGTATTTATGTATATATGCATTAATGGGTATTTATGTATTTTAAGTATTAAATATTTATTATATGTATTTATGTTAATAAATTGCATCTTAATAATTTTATGACTATTTTAATAAGAAGCACAATTTTAACCAAGGTTAGACATTGGATTTCTGCACACTAATATGTTAGCTTTATTAAAGTAGTATAATACGTAATTTAATTTGTAGCGTATTTTTATAGCATGCTAGCTAGGACTTATAATTTAGTATATTACGTAATTAGTTTCGTAACGTATTGTTGGTATTTCGTTGTCTTGGTCTACACGGTAACTGAGGATACGACACGTGTACATTTTAGCTACGTGCACACGCGATCCTGTTAGTTGACCAGTCGTGACCCCCCCTGCGTCAGTTCCTGACTACAGTGTGGTTATATTTCCCGTGCATGGAGACCTAGATGACTACCCACATCAGACGTGTCCTGAAAATAATTAGGATACCTGGTATCCATGTGTTAGAGGTGCGACTTAGCACCTACACGAATCCGAGCTGCGACCGTGATCGTAACATGTGAGAATTTATACCATAGAATAACTTGTAAAATGCTAAGTGTACCCCGAACCCCCTTGACCCATGACTAGTCAACCCTAGCCAACATATTTAATTAGAACGTTTATTTGATATATGCGTAACTCGTGATATTGCGTAAGTATACTTGTGTACGTAATTAGCATAGTGTAATGTAGTGATTAATATTTATTGTTATTTATTCGTAGGCATCCAAGACGATACTACCTTGGCTGTTGGTTTTGGAGCATTGCTTGTGCATACCAGAGTTCCAGGCAAGTATACCTTGCCTTATTATACTGTTTAAATTCAGATGTTATCTAGTTGCATGTTTTATTATTTTAATATTAACTGTGCGCGTCCGAGAAAAACTCGGGTGCAGTCAACGAAGGCGTTGACGTTAGGACTTGTGTCCAAACTAGTGTCTAGTGGACCCACCTAAAGTTGTGGAGTTATCGATATGACTCCCTAGACCTTGACACGTATCATTACACGTCACAGAGTGAGTTCATATAGGGATGCATGCTTCATGACTGTCTGGCCATTAGTATGAGTAGCATGTGTGACGGTATTTAGCTTAGTTGTTTATTTCTATAGCGACTTGCATTATAGTACGAGATGTCTACGTCGTGTTCACGACTTTTACATTGGCATTGGGCGGGGAAGACAATTAGTAGGAGTATGGGATAGACATTTGGCTTGCCGTAGTTTTAGAGTAAACTGTGGGGCCGTGAGCCTCAGTGTTACCCGGTTATGGGCCATGTGTTACCCGGTTATGGGCTCAGGTTACCCGGTTATGGGCCTATATGCTTGTCGATACATCCGGCAAAGGTTACTAGCTGCGCGCTATCATGATCGGTGATGTAGTCAGCATATACTCCTGGCATCCAGTTTACAGCTAATGCCAGGTACTTAGCCTCTGGCTCGACGCTACGCTTTATACATTTCACCTACCCATACGTACCAAGGTTGTCTTCAAATGTATTTCACTTAGCTGGTTAGATCACCCTTGAATTTACACAGTATTTACTTTATGGCATGCATTTTTGTATCTTGTTACGTCCCTCTGAGGACCTGGTTCCCTTCCAGATCTGGACGAGCACTTGTACCCGACCATCTACGGAGCAGGAGTAGAGACATGATTCATGATTGAGGACTTTGAGACATTTCCAGAGGAGTTTCCGTGATTTGGGTACGCAGTTGTTTCGGACTAGAGAATTCTTATCTATCCAGTCGATACTCTAGTCTAGTTATCTTACTTCTTTCTTCACTTTTATTCCATTTGCTGTATTTCAGTGGGTTTGTCCCCATCAGACTATTTCAGATGTATTATGGATATTCAGACTCTTGTATTTCATTTACCAGCATTTGTTTCAGTCATTACTATATTGTATTCTGTGGATGAGATTAGACATTTACCTGCTGTATGATAGTATTTCAGACTTGTTAGCATTTTAGGACAGCGTAGTACGCTTCGTCGGATCCATTAAATTGGGTAATCCCTCGGAGTCGTATTAGCTGACACTTGCCACGTGGCCTGGTCCCGTGTATTTTGGGACTGGGGTGTGACAACATTATCCCTAAATTTATGTCTTATTGGAATGAAAAATCAATTATCGATATAAACAAAGTGAGTAGTATGAAAGGAGAGAGGAAAGAGGTGGTGGGTTTGAGATCGGACTGGAGAAAGAACTCCAAGGGCTTCCAACCCCCATCTACACCCACCCAAACAACACACCATATTTATAATAAGTGAAGTTTGAAAATATTCTTATATATGATAATTTTAAATAGATCTACTTATTTAACATTTAAAAGAATTCTTGAGGCTTTTGACTGACCAAAATATATTTTTAGACGTATCTACTTATTCCCCACTCCCACCCTCGGCTATCCACCCCCTCTGACGACACTCAACACCCCCCCTTCTCCGCACACGGTAGCGGCACTAGCGTGCGAAGAAATGGAGTGTGTGTGCAGCTAGGGGCGGGGTGAGAGCAGCCGCCGGAGGGAGGAGGGTGAGAGAGGCAGGAATACTTTTGTCTTTATATTTTTAGGGTATCAAATTAATATCTATCAAAGTTGAGGATATCAAGTTGAGCAATTTGAATAATTGAACGTATCAAGTTATAATTTAGGCTTTTATTTTAATAAGAGTACTTAGTAATAATAACAGTAATAAGATAATCTCCATCCTTGTCAGAACCAAACGAGAAAAGGAAACAAAAACACTGCCAAATGTCCGTTTAGCAATTTGTACTTCCCCCGTTCCCGAACGTCTCCCTCCAAACTTTTACCATCTCCTCCACTTCCGATCCCACCACAGTCATCATCCGTTGCTACGTCTTCTTTTTCTTCCTCTCTCTCTCTCTCTCTCTCTCTCTCTCTCTCTACTATTTGTGGTTAGAGAGAGAAACCCACCACTCGCACCCATACTCCAGATCTACTCCCATTAAAAGAAAGAAAAAGCATGCAGAGCCGGGCATCCGCTCACCGCCTCCCCGCTCCGGTGCTCCGCTCCCGGATCTCCTTCGTCATGCTCGCCATGTTCTCCGCCATGGCCTCTCTCTACGTCGCCGGCCGGTAACCTCACCACCCTTCCTCCTCCTCCTGCTACATTTTATTAATCATTCATTCTCGGCATTCAGTCTTTGGCAGGACTCCCAAAATCGAGTCTACCTAATCAAAGAGCTCGATCGGAGAACCGGCCAGGTTTTTGTTTTTATTTTTTATTTTTTTGCATTTTAGTCCCCTGAAAATTGTATATTTGCGAAAAAAAAAATTCAATGTTGATGTGCAATCCAGGGGAAATCTGCAATATCGGTCGAGGAGACGTTGAAAGTGGTGGCTTGCAGGTGAATTCTCGTTTGTGAAATTTGAATCTTGGACTGGACTGTTATGACAACTTTTAGTAGTATGTTTATTTTTTATTTTGTAGGCACCAGCATAAGAGACTGTCCTCGCTCGAAATGGAGCTGGCTGCTGCGAGGCAGGAAGGGTTTGTTGGGAAGTACTCGTCAGAGACGAACGGGAACCATACTAGGAAGAGGATCTTGGCTGTGATCGGGATCGTCACTGGTTTAGGAAGGAAGAACAATAGGGATGCCATTCGAAAGTCGTGGCTTCCTACCGGTGAGGCCCGACCTTTTCTTATTTTTTTGGTCGGTTTGAGTGAGTTCCGTGATTTGTCCTGATTGTGTTGTTGTGTCAGACACAACACAGGCACTCTTAAGCACACTAGGATACGCCAAAACATGTATGCAGTGTTACTTGTGTATGTCATATTCGTGTCTGTTCATAGATTGTTGTTCATGGTCGATGCTTTTTTTTTTGTTAGAAAACATGGGAGTACCGTGGAAACTTTGCTATTCACGACCATAATCCAAACCATATTCCATGTTGAACTAATGTAGATTTGGCCTTATGAATCGATATACAGCACCCAAAAAACTGGGGGACAAAACATGTCCGTCTTGCATCAATGTTCTACATGCCTCTACCATGTCCGTACATGTAACTGCCTTATCTTGAATTGTTGGAATAATCACATATCCACCGAAGTACTCGTTGCTCACATTTCAAATGTAGCTGGAGGCCAAGATTCCTCACTTGATGCTCTTATGTTTATCTTGCTTCCTTCAAACATCTGATGAATATATGACTATTACCTATTTATAGAAACAAGAAAGATTTACAAATTTGTACTAAATATCCGGAATCAAGCTTATGAGCCACTCTGTGAAACACTGGAAAAGTGCCCAACAAATACTAAGCAAAGAAATTACGAATTCAATGAATCAAATTGGTTTTATGTGGCGAGGTCTACCACAGAAGCTATTTGAAGATAAGTTATTTTGTTTACAAAGAGGGAGAGTCTGCATATGGTTCTTACTGACTTTGGATCCTAGGGAGGCAACTTGAAGAGTTTTTGGAAAGAAGCAAGTCTTCAATAGTTATATTGATATTTGGAAGATTGAATTATTGTGTCGCTATTATTATCAACAGTTAAGTCATTACCTCTTTACAATAGTCATGGATGAATTACTAGGTTAGGATCAGGTTGTTTGGTGTATATTGTTTACCATTGAGATTTTGATGTGAGTATAGAATGAATAGTTTCTAAAACATAATTGTGAATAGAAGTTTGGAATATAAATGAATAAAAATTAATACGAAGACAACATTGCATATCAAGTGTATCTTGAACAAAAGTTCTAAGAATGAATAAGGAGTGAGCTACAATGATAGCCAAGGTTTACCTAAAACTATTTACACTCTTTATGATACAGTCATTTAGTGTGATTTTCAATACGCTCACAGTTTTTGGTGTTCCAATTTTGCACTAATTTTGTTTTCTATTTTTTTTTCTCTCTACCCTCGGTAACGGGTAAAGTATTCGAGGAGCTCCGACGACGACGAGATCTAGAAAGTGATATCGTCGTTTCTGAGGAGGTTTTGGGACAGAGGATTTTAACTTTGGATTAGAGAATTTCGTGGATTAGAAGATCTAACAAGTTAGAGCTATAAAATCAATAGTCTAGTGTGCAGTAGCTCAACTATCCACAATATCTCTAACAATCATTTGTAATTATTACGTATAACCAAGATCAAATCAAAATATAACTTTATTTATCATATACACATCTATTAATAAATCTTAATATTTATATAATATTTTATTTCATGTACCACCTATCCCAAATAATTGATTTTTTAATATAATCTCGTCTGTAATAAGTTTTTAATAACTGAAGATAACATAACACAACTATGTTACTATAATCATGAACATGTGTAGTACATAATACTTCACAATGTTTTCTACTAAAATGTTTTCAGAAATCAAACAACAAACACGTATAATTCATGAACATAATATAATACCATGTAATATAATGGAAACATTGTGAATTCTCAACCAAAATCATTACCATCACCAAATGAATGTAGCTGAAAGCCTGAAATGAGAATGCTAAGATGGACCATAAAAACATGAGTATGAGCATATACATGGGATGTTGGAGATGGAGCCAGTTGATGATAATCTTTCAAAAAATCATCTGAGTTAGTTTGTCCATGTGGAGTGGAGACCAATAGATGCACTGATAGGAGTCATAGTTAAAGGAGATGACATAACTAGGGTAGGCCTTTACGAACTTGATCGAGGCTCTAAAGAATGATATGATCTTTGGTAACATTATAGAAGACGTGGCCTTCAATAGAGCATAAAGGAAGAAAAGGATTCAAATAGTCAATCCCCAATAATTTGGCATGAAAGATTTCTTATTCTTCTTGTTTCCTTGGACCCTCTTTTTTGTCAATCTGTCTTGAATCATACAACATTGTTGATCCTATTTCTTGCTATTTGTCATCATTTATTATTTTCATAATCATGCAAATATTTCCCCTTCAAATTAGGATTAGTTACGGAAATTGAATTAAAGTCCAGGAGGCTTCAAAAAAGTATGACAATTTTTAACAGGCAATCGAGCTGACATTGATAGGATTGTCATTCCTTCACTTTTTGGTGTAATGTGTCATAGAGATCAATGCAACTCGCTATAGCAAATTGTATTATCTTACCTCTTCGTCTAGACTCTTAATAAAATGTAGGTCTACCTACCTACCAATTGGCCCCACCTAGGTTTATGACATGACCCTCACATGCTCATGGTTACCTAGGCTAGGAATTTGGCACCAACTTAGAGGGTTGACGTCAGGTCGTCAGCCGGTCATAAAAGTTTGTCAAATCTTATATGGAACTTTCTTATGCTCCATAGCCACCCTATTATGATGGGAGAAGGCTTGGGTGATGATGATGATGAATCGAGATGACATTTATTCCAAACTCCTAGTTGAGACAACTCAGACAGGAGATTGCTAACTGCAAAAAGTGATTAAGGAGCATAAAATATCACACTAGTTGGAGTTGATACTTTGAGAAACTTAACATTCAAATCATGAAGAAGATATACAAACTTATCTTTCTTGATTGTGCATGTATATTACTGCTTTAATATTATTTTTGATGAGTCCTGTAATCTTCCTAGGCCATCTTATCTCATTCATATTATGCTGATATGCTCAGTATTCATGTTAATTACTGTGTTGGTGTATTGTTAGTTTACTAATCACTCTCATGTAGATATCCTAATCTTCCAATTTTTGTGTTGTCTGAATTCGTTTCAATAATATACTTATGCTACTATAGTTATAAAGTAGAGACAGTTGTTAAAATATACACAATTGTTCAAACTGAATAGATTGGAATGACCTCCCACTTTATACAGGTGCAGCATTGAAAAAACTGGAAGAAGAGAAAGGTGTTATAGTACGGTTTGTGATAGGAAGAAGGTCTCATTCTGGACAAAAATGAATTTGAAGTTCTCCTTAAAGCTATATGTTTAATAATATTTTTGTTACTGAGTTGCAGTGCCAATAGGGGAGACAGTATGGACAGGGCTGTTGATGACGAAAACATGCTTACCAAGGACTTTGTTGTGCTTGTATGTTGGTTTCTTTTTTGAAGCTTTCTACACTTTTTTTTTTATAAAAAAATTCCCCAGTGCACTTTATGTTTGACGTTCTGAAGTTTGTTTCATTTAATATCTGATTATTTCATGGGAATGAAAATGCATTTAGGTATCTTGCTACCATGTAGTCTGAGACTTAAGGTTTACACTTGAGTTAAAGGCATGAAACTAGATTATCTTATCTTTAGCAGTCTTTTGCATATCTGGGTTGGGTCAGGTTACTGGATTCTCAGTTCTGCTTAAGTGTTTACAGTTAAATAGCATGGTGCGCAAAAGCCTAGATCATATACTCGATGAGAATAGCTAAATTGAAAAATTACCTTTCAAAGTTTGAGATGAAATAACTTTTGTTTAGCACATGCTTTCCTTAAAACACTTATTGAGAGAATAATACTAATAAAAAAAGTATAAAGTATAGGATTTGATTGCTTCATTGCAGTCAACATATATTTAAATAGTTCTCTCACATTGAAATTGCAAGAAGATCAATAGACTTTTGCATGAAGTATTGTGTATTAATCAGGTTTTATGCTTTTATGACTTGATTAGCTGCATTTTACTATAAAAGTTTTGACCCTACATATATTGATGGAGGTTATTTTTGAATTTTTGTATATCACATGTGAACTCCCCCGCTTGCACGCGCTTAAACTGCACATTGAATAGGGTAGGTCGTCTTTCTTACCATTTGGTTTTCCAGGTTTATAGAAAAGCTTTTCCAGCAACAGTTGCCTGCCAGTGCCATAAATTTAGCAGAAACCTAAGTCATGATGTCAGTTGACAGTTGGCAAAATATTTTCCAATCTGTTTGACTCATGAGGAGCTTTGTGGACTTTGAGTTTTATGAAGATTCCAGTTTGGCTGGAAAGGCTTGGATGATAATGATGTTAATTTGTGGATATAGATGCTATGCTCTTATATAACTGGAAAATATATACTTTGAGTTGTTACTTAGTTCATAGGTTAAGAATCACAGTATGTTGTTATGTAGGTACCTTGAAAATTTTTAGGGAGTAATGACAAGGTTGGAACGGGTCTTGGATAAGGTTGTGCAAGGTTCTGTATAAGCAATTTGTGAGACTGGACTTGAGGTTCACTGTAATTTATATGTCATAAACACAAACTATGCTGGCACCGCAAGAGAGAGGTACAGTTGGAGGTAGACTGGTTAGCTTTCTAAGAATTGTTTTATTTTATATAAGTATGAGAATGTACATTGACCGCCACTAAAATTTACAGACATCTCTACTATATATACCAGGATGGGTGAGGAAAAAATTTGGTTGTTGCCAAAACCATGAAAGTTCTGTGATAATACTGCTAAGAAGGATCTTGATTTCTACTAATGAAATTAAAGTTGTCTTAATAAAAGCCAGTTTTTTTTTGAATAAACGATGGGAAGAATTCTCCACCCGCGTTTCGTTAATGATAATTAACAAAACATAAACCCACTTACATGAGAACAATGAGGGGAAAAAAATACAAGATACAAAATCAAACAAAATCTGAACGATCTGCCGGCTAGTTGAAGCTTGTCGTATCTAGAATCCACACTTTAATTAACGAGCCCACTCTATATATTTATCTTTCTTCTTGTACTCGGTGTAATGATCCTCTTGAAGAACCATGAAAGATCTACTATAAATAAAACATGGGAAGGATCTTAGATTTTTATTATGAAATTAAAGTGAAAGTCGTGAAAATCCAGTTTGGTTAACAGTTGCTGTAAGATCTCATATTTTCTGCCGTCCTTTTCTTCCTCTCATGTTCAGGCATATCCTACACTGGAATTTTTACCAAGTTTTGAAATAAACCAAACTGTTGAAGGCTAGAAATAAGGTTTACTGCTGCAAACTACAACAGATGATTTCTTGTATGTGAGATGCATCGATTGATATATCACATGCAACCTACAAGACAAATACAAATTAATTGATTGTATAAGAAGTTATTAAGTTTTAGGGTGTGGACATCAAAACATATGCTTTCTTTAGCGTCAATTAGGTACTGTTTCAAAATTATCCTTACCTTTTGTTTTAGTAGCAATTATGTTCTGGTCATGTTTGATTTTGGAGCTCTTGCAGATCTACAATGTCTGGTTATATGCTGTTTTTTTATGTTTTCTTGTTTCTGTTGGAATTTGACATAACGGTTATCTGCTTGTGAGCTTCCTTTTGCTTTCAGGTTTAATAGAAACAACGCATCTATTTTGTAATACTCGCTATGTTAATCTGTTCAATATAATTGGGAAACTGAAAGACCCATTACATGTTTTAGCTAGTTGGTGTCTTATCTGTCTACGGCATCTTCTATTAGATTATTTTAATGGCCGTATGATCGTTTGACTGCTAAAGAAGATACAAATTGCTAATCAATGTAGCCTTCATTCGTCATTTTGGATCCTGAAACTCTTGTCGATGGTCCTGTAGAGTTTTCAAAAGCAGATAAAATGCAAATTTAAACAGATTAAATGGGTGACCAGTCACTTATCAGTCTTTCAGTAATTATGTTTGAACATTTGACTCTTCTATGACATTCTGATTAATTAGAAAGATCTATTGACTGCATGCTGTTATGTTTGTTTGATAGATACAATATTCTAGACTCTTCTATTTGTTAGTTTTGTTGTTTTCCAAATTTGAGTTTGGCAGTCCCCAATGAATGAACTAGAAGCGCTCATGACTTCCGGTTTGCATGAGACATTGTTTTTCGACCTATAGATACAACAATAACTCTCGACTTTATTTAGTTTTTCATTTTCTTTCATATGGCGATAGAAATTTTGGATTGGTTCTTGTGCAATTTATTGATTGATAAAGAATATTCTTCTATTTTATCACATCAAATTTTTTCTCTTATTTCCTCCCACAGGATGACCATGTAGAAGCTTCGGAGGACATCTCAAAAAAGACGAAAGCATTTTTTGTTCATGCTGCAAACACATGGGATGCTGAGTTCTATGCCAAGGTTAATGATGATGTTTACATTAATATTGGTGAGATTCACACTTTGGTGACGTTTGGATAACTACCATGACATCAGATTCCATTTAAAGCACTATGAAAACATACAATTCTTTTAATTCATTCTAGAATGTGCCTTGCATTATATATATATATATATATATATATATATATATATATATACACACACACATATATATATATATATATATACACACACACACACACTAACCTGACGACGACGACGCTGCTCGAACCCCGTCTGTTGCGCCTGCATGTCCCAAGCCCAACCACTGGGCCATATATATATATATATATATAGAGAGAGCAGATCCGGAGCCCCGTGGGAGCCCCGTCGCTCCCCACCGTTGGATCGCACAGGCCCCAAGTGCGGGCCCCCCGATCCGATGGTGCAGGGGGGCAGGGCTTCGGCAGGGCTCCGGGGGCGGGTCTTTTGATCTGCCCCCAACACACACACACTAGTAACGTACATGTGCATTGCACGCACATAAAACATTTAGTTGAAAAATAATTTAAATTATAATTTGTTATAGATAACGCTGTTTCGTAGGATCGAATCTACACTAGAAAAAAACTCTTGTCCTAACTACATAAGTTGAGGTATTTCACTATATATATATATATATATATATATATATATATATATATATATAATATTAGATAAGTAAAAAAATTAGTTAGAATTTATTTATTTATTGAATTTTTAATTATGTGAGGACAGGGGCGGACGCACTTGAAGTGCACTGGGGTTCAGGCCTCCAGTGAAAAAAAACGAGTTTTTTTAGTAAATGCACTAGTGCAGCTTGCAGTGGAAAGTATGGTACATTCATTGCTGACCTAAGTAAGAGAAGCGTGGAAAGGAGTAGTCAAACTTAGACACAGTAGACAGTAGGGGCCCCCTCTCTCTCTTTACACTTAGACATGTAACACTAACAGAACACATCCCCTCTTCTAAGTCTTCTTTCAAAACAAAAAGCAAAACCTACTGTTTGTTGCTGCCTGCGTCCCTCTTCTTTCTCTTTTGTCACCCGTCGACCACCCAAAAAATATTTTTAAAAATAATTGCCGCCTACCAGAGCTGTCGGAGGAGTGGAGGACAGAGGTTACAGAACTGCTGCTGGAATCTGCAAAGGTAAATTTAAAAATCAGCCCTTTGTTTAGGGTTGTTTGGGGTGGTATGTATGTTCAATTTTCAGTTATGCACTTTGTTTTTATATGTTCAATTTTTGTGGGCGTTGTCTTCGAACCCCCTTATGATTGTGCCTCCAGTAGAATGTAATCATGGATCCTCCACTACAGTGAGGATATACATATGACATTGTTTGAACCGTTTTCAAACATTGTTATACAGAACTAGTCACCTTTACGTGTGTTGCACGTATCAAAAAGAAAAAAAATCTCTGATATTAAAATAGTTTAAATATGATTGGAATAAATTTTAATTACAATTTTGTTATAGATATGCTTTTAAAATTTTGGATATGTGTTAAGTTATATAATATCATGTGATTAGTTTAAATATAATTTGAATATTGAATATATTTTAGGATTTGTTGTAGATGTTTACATGTGTTTGGATATATGCTCGATTACTTAGAAGGATTTTAGGTTATTATTATTATTTTTCTTAACTACGTAAACAGTAGTGAGAAGGAAGTGGCGGATTTTTTTTTTTTCCAACTATGTAAGGAAATACATGCGCGATAGTTAGAAGAATTTTTGAATTTTTTATTAATTAATGGAGGATATACGAACGGCTTAGACGGCTCACGTTTTCAAGCCGCATTTATAACAGCAGTGATGAGATTTCACTTCAAAATCATTTGTCTGGCTTCTTTCTTCTGCATCTACTTATGATTTAGAAGCTACCCAATTCTTTTTGTTGTTACATGGGTCTAGTTGCATCATTATGTTTCAAGGATAATCCTCCAGAGGACCATATCCTTTTTCGACATGATACTTCCTCAACCTGCATGTCGGATATGTTCTACCCATGTCTAAATTCTAAAGGGACACAAAAGCATGACTGAAAATTTATCTGGCAAAGTCATATTCTTGTTAATCCTTCTGTTATTCATTCTTTGGGCTGATCTGGTATATTTACAGTACCGAAGACGTTCATATTCTGTCTTTCCCTCATATGTATAGATACTTCCGAAGAAAACCTGGGATTGGCAGATTGTTTTGTTTGTTTATGTATATGCCCTTGCATTTGTTCACATGTTCCTTGAGTAATGTTTTGTTGTCAAGGCTAAGCTGTGAACTGTGCATTAAATTTAGTATTAGTATAATATGCATATAGACAAAATACGACCCAAGTGCACTTTTCCTTCTGTTTCTCAATCACTCCTTACATCTGAAACATGGTAGCTGCTTATCTACTTGGTGTTACCAAAATTACCATCTTGAGTATTTATCAGAATAGTTATATGTCACGTCCCTATACTGAAGGTCCCGATAACGTCCCCGCCGGGCGCAAATCACCGCGCCTCGGCACTCCCGCGGGGCGTATAGTCGTTTGCCATCGGGACGTGATGCCGTGCGAGCCTGGGGTTGCGTCCGCACAAGGCAACATCGTTAAAGTTGTGGCTATCATCGAATCGATCGAGTAAGCAGCGGAGGGACAGTGTTGCAAATAATAATCCATCTGAGTATACGGGGCAAATCACAAGGCACGAGGTTCTCTGAATACAATGGCATCGTTCCATACATTATGTCCCTCTATACAAAAGAAGCTCAAAGCAATCGATACGGCTCAAGGCATCGAAACCAGATTTTTGGGTCCCGGGGATGAGGCACGCCTATCGCTTCCTCGGACGATTCAGCACCTGCGAACAAGTAAACTATTGGTGGGTCAACACTTTGGAGAAAGTACTGGTGAGTCTAAAAACAACGAACAGAAGCAACATTCACTAAAACCAACACTAAGTAATCATATGATAAAATATTACATTACTAGTGATCTTTCTAGTTTTACTTATGTTCGTTACATGCAGCACAGGAACGGAGTCATATTACTTCTTTTGGAAACATCTTTAAAAATAGAGTTCATATTCGATTCATTCAAGCACACAAGGCAAGCCGATTATTCTACTATCAGGGTGTGCGCAGCGTGTCTCATGAGCTATACCCAAAGACTCTAGGGACAATGCAGCATCTAGGAACTATCCTTCTATCAAGCAAACATAATGAACTATCTTATATGCTTTTCGGTCCCCGAGAAACTCAGGATCAGTAGCGGTAAACCAGCTAACCAATGATTCTTTTATCTGATGCTATTAGCAGTTGTGACTCATGGTTGCTCTTCACTATCATTAGCAGTCGTGACCAAGGTTCAGCTCTTCACTAATAGCCATTGTCCGACCGATGCGAATGCATGAAACACTATGAGATAAACTCTATTATGCAGACGAAATGAACAAGCAGACCATCTATCTCTTCTCTTCTATCTCTGTGCGGACTAGCCGCCCACTCTGAACAAGTTCAAGCACGATGTAGTTCTATCAAAACACAAGCGATATGGAAACATGTTCAAGAAATCTCTTACTCTTTAGACAAGCATTTCAAGTTCTCTAGTTAAGCAGGCAGGTTCGTTTCAATGACAAGCTATGTGAGTTCTCTTATTTAGCATGCAGAGTCATGTTCTATCATTCTTTTTGTGAAACTATCTTCTTAGAACAAACATTCAAAAACTCAGATTCATTAATAAGGCGTGCAAGAATCAGAGAATGAAGTTCTGCCCACTCACCTAGATCAGTCATCTCCAGTTTCAACAAGGAGCTCTTAAGGAAGATATCATTTTTGAGTCAGCAAATCGATATCTCTTGTACATAGTGCCAACGCGGAGTGGGGCACTACATACTTACCCACCAAGAAAGAGTTTCGTTCTCGAAACTCAAGGAGAAACTTTTCGATTTCCAGAGCAGCGATAGCCCTCATCCCTCACCATCCTCAATCGAAAACTCTAGCAAACCACAAGCACGAAAGTACAACTCTCAAGCAATAAATCAAATTCAGAAAACGTTTGCACAACTTTGGAAATATCTATGGACTTATTGTATGGAACGCTCTATTCAATAACGATATAAATGTACAAGGAATCGTCATCAAGAACAGTAGCGAAATGGACGTAAGGCCAGAGGATCGAGTTGCTATGATACCATTATGTCATGTCCCGATCCCGAAGGTCCCGACAACGCCCCCGCCGGGCGCAAATCATCGCGCCTCGGCACTCCCGCGGGGCGTATAGTCGTTTGCCATCGGGACATGATGCCGTGCGAGCCTGGGGTTGCGCCCGCACAAGGCAACATCGTTAAAGTTGTGGCTATCATCGAATCGATCGAGTAAGCAGCGGAGGGACAGTGTTGCAAACAATAATCCATCTGAGTATACGGGATAAATCACAAGGCACAAGGTTCTCTGAATACAATGTCATCATTTCATACATTATGTCCCTCTATACAAAAGCAGCTCAAAGCAATCGATACAACTCAAGGCATCGAAACCAGATTTTCGGGTCCCGGGGATGAGGCACGCCTATCGCTTCCTCGGACGATCCAGCACCTGCGAACAAGTAAACTATTGGTGGGTCGACACTTTGGAGAAAGTACTGGTGAGTCTAAAAACAACGAATAGAAGCAACATTCACTAAAACCAACACTAAGTAATCATATGATAAAATATTACATTACTAGTGATCTTTTTAGTTTTACTTATGTTCGTTACCTGCAGCACAGGAACGGAGTCATATTACTTCTTTTGGAAATATCTTTAAAAACAGAGTTCATATTCGATTCATTCAAGCACATAAGGCAACCCGATTATTCTACTATCAGGGTGTGCGCAGCGTGTCTCATGAGCTATACCCAAAGACTCTAGGGACAATGCAGCATCTAGGAACTATCCTTCTATCAAGCAAACATAATGAACTATCTTATATGCTTTTCGGTCCCCGAGAAACTCAGGATCAGTAGCGGTAATCCAGCTAACCAATGATTCTTTTATCTGATGCTATTAGCAGTTGTGACTCATGGTTGCTCTTCACTATCATTAGCAGTCGTGACCAAGGTTCAGCTCTTCACTAATAGCCATTGTCCGACCGATGCGAATCATGAAACACTATCAGATAAACTCTATGATGCAGACGAAATGAACAAGCAGACCATCTATCTCTTCTCTTCTATCTCTGTGCGGACTGGCCGCCCACTCTGAACAAGTTCAAGCACGATGTAGTTCTATCAAAACACAAGCGATATGGAAACATGTTCAAGAAATCTCTTACTCTTTAGACAAGCATTTCAAGTTCTCTAGTTAAGCAGGCAGGTTCGTTTCAATGACAAGCTATGTGAGTTCTCTTATTTAGCATGCAGAGTCAGGTTCTATCATTCTTCTTATGAAACTATCTTCTTAGAACAGACATTCAAAAACTCAGATTCATTATTAAGGCGTGCAAGAATCAGATAATGAAGTCCTGCCCACTCACCTAGATCAGTCATCTCATGGTTCAACAAGGAGCTCTTAAGGAAGATATCATTTTTGAGTCAGCAAATCGATATCTCTTGTACATAGTGCTGCGCGGAGCGGGGCACTACATACTTACCCACCAAGAAAGAGTTTTGTCCTTGAAACTCAAAGAGAAATTTTTCGATTTCCAGAGCAGCGATAGTCCTCATCCCTCACCATACTCAATCGAAAACTCTAGCAAACCACAAGCACGAAAGCACAACTCTCAAGCAACAAATCAAATCCAGAAAACGTTTGCACTACTTTGAAAATATCTATGGACTTATTGTATGGAACGCTCTATTCAATAACGATATGAATGTACAAGGAATCGTCATCAAGAACAGCAGCGAAATAGGCGTAAGGCCAGAGGATCGAGTTGCTCTGATACCATTATGTCACGCCCCAATCCCGAAAGTCCTGACAACGCCCCCGCCGGGCGCAAATCACCGTGCCTCTGCACTCCCGCGGGGCGTATAGTCGTTTGCTATCGGGATGTGATATCGTGCGAGCCTGGGGTTGCGCCCACACAAGGCAACATCGTAAAGTTGTGGCTATCATCGAATCGATCGAGTAAGCAGCAGAGGGACAGTGATGCAAACAATAATCCATCTGAGTATACGGGACAAATCACAAGGCACGAGGTTCTCTGAATACAATGACATCGTTCCATACATTATGTCCCTTTATACAAAAGCAGCTCAAAGCAATCGATACGGCTCAAGGCATCGAAACCAGATTTTCGGATCCCGGGGATGAAGCACGCCTATCGCTTCCTCGAACGATCCGGCACCTGCGAACAAGTAAACTGTTGGTGGGTCAGCACTTTGGAAAAAGTACTGGTGAGTCTAAAAACAACGAACAGAAGCAACATTCACTAAAATCAACACTAAGTAATCATGTGATAAAATATTACATTACTAGTGATCTTTTTAGTTTTACCTATGTTCGTTACATGCAGCACAGGAACGGAGTCATATTACTTCTTTTGGAAACATTTTTAAAAACATAGTTCATATTCGATTCATTCAAGCACACAAGACAAGCTGATTATTCTACTATCAGGATGTGCGCAGCGTGTCTCGTGAGCTATACCCAAAGACTCTAGGGACAATGCAGTATCTAGGAACTATCCTTCTATCAAGCAAACATGATGAACTATCTTATATGCTTTTCGGTCCCCGAGAAACTCAGGATCAGTAGCGGTAATCCAGCTAACCAATGACTCTTTTATCTGATACTATTAGCAGTTGTGACTCATGGTTGCTCTTCACTATCATTAGCAGCCGTGACCAAGGTTCAGCTCTTCACTAATAGCCATTGTCCGACCAATGCGAATGCATGAAACACTATCAGATAAACTCTATGATGCAGACGAAATGAACAAGCAGACCATCTATCTCTTCTCTTCTATCTCTATGCGGACTGGCCGTCCACTCTGAACAAGTTCAAGCACGATGTGGTTCTATCAAAACACAAGCGATATGGAAACATGTTCAAGAAATCTCTTACTCTTTAGACAAGCATTTCAAGTTCTCTAGTTAAGCATGTAGGTTCGTTTCAATGACAAGCTATGTGAGTTCTCTTATTTAGCATGCAGAGTCAGGTTCTATCATTCTTCTTATGAAACTATCTTCTTAGAACAAACATTCAAAAACTCAGATTCATTATTAAGACGTGCAAGAATCAGAGAATGAAGTTCTACCCACTCACCTAGATCAGTCATCTCCTGGTTCAACAAGGAGCTCTTAAGAAAGATATCCTTTTTGAGTCAGCAAATCGATATCTCTTGTACATAGTGCCGACGCGGAGGGGGCACTACATTATATGCCTTATGCTTGTAGCTATAATTACTTAATGCAGCATTGCAAGAAACTAGAGGTACCTAAATTCACATTTCCCAGGAGTGCCCTCATACCTAACTTTACTATCTTTGTCTCTACTTTTTATTTCTCGAATTTGTCCACCCTTTCTCATATTTCATCTCTAGGAATACACAAAATAATGCTTGTCAAAGTCAATGTGTACGAGGAGATATAGCAAACGGACATAAGATTCTGTAGTGAGATCAGAAGAAAAGGGCAATGGAAGGTTGATATTTATCCTAGCTTTATTAGACAAGTTTCTGAATCAGGAGAGCGATATCTAAAATCAAACGTGAGGTTATAGTCTTCGAAATAAATAGTCTTTAAACTTTTCGTGGAAATGCTTGGTTTGATCCCACAACCTTTAGGTTGCTCTCTGGCAGATGTGGTTGTAAACCACTGTTATGTAACTTCTATGTAACAGAGACCGTAGGTGTTGTCTTGATTCTAGAGCAAGGTTTGCAATATCGGTAGCGTAATCAGTATCAGACCCTTCCTACCTACGAGTACGGGGATCTGCGGTATCGGCAATATATGCGGTTTCGGATTGAAGTATCGGATTTTTTCGTATCGGAAAGCAAATAATTATACATAAATTATTAAAAATTAGAAAAAAAAATATTTTATACATTTAGGCAACTTTAAGTATTTTCTGTATTATTTCTTAATAGTTTTGAAATTGAATGAAATAATAGTCACCCTTGCTAATTAGTTTACCTGCGAGAAATAAGTTTTGTTCATTCATACATCTTTACAACCTTATTGTGCTATTACACCCTTGTTGATTGGTCTTTTTGTTTAATTTTCTCTGACGAATTGATTGAAAAACGACCCTCACGTAGGTATCGGATCGGACATATCAAACCGTATCGGTATTGTCGATACTGCAAATTATGCTCTTGAAGGAAGTATGAAACCGTTAATTGCATGTACAAACACACTTGGCATTAAAGCCTCTTGGTTCCTAACTTTGGGAAAGAGGCATCACCTATCAACTTTTAGGAATTGGACCATCACTAGGGTTGATAACCACTGGAAGATATCACATAAGATGGCAAACACATGAAATATGGGTACTTGGATACCCAGCTCGAAGTAACAGTTAGAGAATATGTATTTGTGTTAATCTATGATCTTGTCTCAGCAAACATCAACTTATTATTTTGGAAGTCTATCAAACCCAAAATTGTCATACTTTCCAAAAATTGAAATGTAGCTGTTATATATATACCCCACTTCACACTTCCCAAGTAAGTCAAAGATTAAAATGTAGTCGGGAGGTTGGAGGGGTTGGGAGGTTGGAGGGGTTCTAGGTAGAAGAGGGACTAGGATTAAGCAACTACACCAAACCTTGGGGACATATATATGTGGGGTTGGGAGGATGGAGAGGTTCTAAGTTCTAACTTACCCAATTATTTTTCCAATAAATGTCTCTAAAACTCATTAGTATTATGGACATTATGGTAAATACACTGCTCTTTTGAAATTTAAAATATGCATGCATTAATGTTTGTTGGGAGATAAATGTTCAAACACATATAATGAGACAACTTTATGATTTCCCACTAAAATGTGACAACTTTATGATAAAATTATGTTGCTTCATACTCAAGAGATGGTTCTTCTAACATACACTGAAAAAATTAGATAAGTGTGCTTTTGTGTTTCTCTGAGTATGTTTACACAAGACATACAAGTAGTTGCACATGTTTTAATGGTGCTTTATTATGGATCTAAATTGCTTTTCTCCTATGTAGATGGATTGGGAGCTGTTCTTTCAACTTATTGGGACAAGCCTCGTGCTTATATTGGTTGCATGAAATCTGGTGAAGTGTTCTCAGAGTTGTGAGTGTAGATAAAACTTAAAGTTGGCTTTCTTCCCAGGCTAATTTGCACTTAAATATCCTGAACTATGCAGCTTTTGCAGATAAATACATTATACTATTTTAGTAGCATTTAAATACCCTATACTTTTATTTTGCACTAAAATACCCTAAGTACCATAGTTTGCACTTTGGGGGGGTAACGGTAAGTGTTGAAAGACAAGTTTGCCCTCTATATAAATCCTAATTTTCTCAGAATTGCAAAACCCTAATAGTAAACACATAATCCTATTTTCTAACTCTCATTTCAAATTCCCTAATTGCAAAACCCTGATTTCATCTTCGCTAATTGCAGAACTCTACCCCTATTCTAATTCATTTTTCTTCCCAAATAAACCCTAATCCTAACTTTGCCCCCACTCCCCTACCGGCTGCTGCACCTCCCCTGCCTGACCTCTTGCCTCTCTCGTCTCCGGCGAGGCCTCTTGAATCTGCAGCTGCTCCCTCGTGTGGCGGCGGCTGCCCTCGATTGGCCAAATAAACAAAAGGTTATATACATGAAGTTTTTGAGTAATCCCTTTCAGGTAAACTATAGAAATTCCAGGAGATAAACAACTTTGAAGATTTACGATTCGTACAGCTTTTTGAAAGCCTGAGCCTCATACGTAGATATTGCATTTGCCTGTTCTTCTGTTATTTCCTTTGCCGTTCTTGTGCTGACAATACCAAGTACCCAGGTGGTGTTCCAATCATCAACCTATAACTGCATAGTGCAGGCACATTGCTCTCAAGACATTGTCTAAAAAATGTTAAATCAATCAGCTTATTGTCTTCCTATAGACGGCAATCATAATTGTGGGTCATTCTCAACATCTTCTGCAGTTTAGAACAAAATTTTGAATTTTATAAGAAGAAAGCTTTTGTTGAGAATGGGATTTGAATCCACACCCTTTCAGTGCGGCCATGCTAGGGGCAGCCACAGCCTCGTGAGGCTGCGCCAACGGCTGAGAGAGGCAGCAGCAGGGCGGGGTTGGTGCAGCAGCCGGGTAGTGGGGAGGCCATAGTTATGGTTTGGGTGGAAGAAGAAGTTAATGTTTATGGTTAAAAATGGCCAGTATAGTCATGTGACATGCATGTTACCTTTAAGTTGAACGCGGAGGGTAGTAAGTTGCAAAAATGGTGATAGCTCAGGGTATATAAGTTTCTGTAAAAATAGTTCAAGGTATTTAAGTACAAAAGTAGATATAATTGATGGTATTTCAGTGCAAATTAGCCTTCTTCTCCCTTCAATATAGGTAGGTTGTATTTTATTTACTCTATTAATTAATTATCTATTTCTATACTGGTGTAGGGGTCACAAATGGTATGAACCAGACTGGTGGAAGTTCGGTGATGGTAAATCGTAAGTTTGTTTTGATTGTCTTACATCTATGCGGACTTTCAAATCATAATTTTTTTAAATGCTTTATAATGATTATAAGAAATTGTTTAAAATAACTGTTTTGCTACCTTATATTTAATAACAATTATCTTTTTATTCTAATATTTGTCCATGTTGGTGTTTTAGAGGTTTATCAAGCTTTAAAGTTTAAACCTTCTGATAGTCTCATGGTAGTAGAGGGTGACTACTTGATGATTGTTAATATGATTCAGTTAATTGGATAATGATACCCATGTAGAATATGGATGATCCTCTCCAACTTATACTGAATATTGATTGAAATACAGCTCTATGTAGATTGAAATGACATTGGGTAAGAGATGCAGTTTAGGTGAGAGATGCACTTACACAAATTTGGGTAAGAGATGCAGTTATTAACAGAGACCAAAGGAAAAACATTTTCTATAGCTGACCTACAACTTTGACCAGTTAGGATTTAGCAAAATTGAAGCTTCTGGCAATTTCGTGATAGTAGAGGCTGTCATCGGGATGATTGTTAATAAAGATTAAATTTTATTTGAATTATTATATACATGTCGGATTTGGATGCTAATTTGCAAATTATCCTGAATATTAATTGATATAGAACTCTATGAGATTGGAGCAAAATCACGTTAGAGATGTAGATGTTAACAAAGAACCAAGACAGACAAGTTTCTAGACACACATGAACGAGACCAAGTTCATAAGACCTTGCTACCCTTTTGTATTCAACAAGAGTTTGTTAGTAGCATGACATCTTAATTATTGAGTAGCTTATTCACCACTTAGAAGGTTTATACAAGATCTATCATAAGAAAGTACTAAGTGCAATTTAATGTTGCAGTGGGCTTCCTATGCTAATCCTGTTGGCGGGATAAGTCTTAGATCCAGATCAGTTCAGAATCTGAACTCAAATTCTTGCCAAGGGCCCAGACTTACTCCAGGGATTGATATTTTGTAATCCAACATTTAATCTTGGATTGAATTTTTTTTCTTTCTGTTGGACTACTTTGGAAAAGTCTTTAAACTTTTGGGTGGACTATATGAATCCTTTTCTTCCATTCAACATATGAATTGACTTGTCCTTCCTTATTGCCTTATTATTCCATGTTTCTTTTGGGCTAGCACTATTATGGAAGCTACTTTAATTAGGAGTCCGTTGCACGTCCAGGCCATCTATATAAATTTCGGTATCCCTCATCTTATCCACAATTGGCAGCCCCTCTAGCTTCTTATCGATTTATTCATTCATATTTAATTGTTTTTCTATTCATCCACCTCAACATTCTTAATTCTTATTTCAGTAATACTCATTTTAGGATAGTTGCTTCATTGCTTGCATGCCGACTCATAAAGTGTGGCTGGTCTTATAGCAGCTTTATAGAATTTCCTTTCATTTTCAAGGGCAGTCTACAACACAAACCACTTTATAGGCAATTCTCCACTTCGGTCATCCTGTTTAATCCTATAAACAACAATCTAGTCGATCTTTGATTGCACACTTATCTTAGTAAAAGGCTACAGATGTATGCCAATACCTTCTTCTGAGTTGGATATATTTACTCTCTTAAGCTAGTTGTAACTCATATAAAATTGATTTATGCAAGTTGGAACATAGCAAAGAGAATTTCACAGAAAGATGTGGTCGTAAACCATATTGTGGATAATTTGTTTTTGCTAATCCATTCTGTCAGGAAAATGAAAAATATCTCCATAAGTCTTGTGTGAAGTTCATGTAAACTAGTCAAAGTTAAAATTATGCATATTGTGTACTGATGTCATTTGGGAGGATTTTTGTAGAGAAAATAATAGTGGGAAATTATTCCTCCATGAAGGGCTGAAAAATGTACGGTACATCATAAAATCGAGGCCTTCTTGTGGTAAGGGAGATCTTTGTTGAAGAATACTCTGTCGAAAGTGAAAATCATCATTTGGTGTAATATTCGGCCTAAAATTTCAGTGTATAGATTATAGATGAATGTTTTTTCTATACTAGTAGTGTTTTCTCTTATATTATATCCAGGAGAATAGATATAAATGCAGTTACTACAAGGTAGAGGATATGGGAATTCTGTTTTCCAGCTTTTGGTTTATATCTGTCAAAAAAGATATATTATAGTATAGAAAACCTCTCATCTTCCCTCCATCCAGACTCCCAGCTATGCGGGTCAAGGAGGCTCGAGATCGGCCCTTTTTAAATACCTTTCTCTAGCAGTTTTCTTTGGTTAATGTATGAGGACTGTCCACATGAGTTTGTTGAGATGTCTGCACACCTGCGGCCATCTTTTCGGGTGTCAACCAATGTTGAATGCCTCAGGGTATGAAGCATCAGTCCGTTTGCATGGGTTTCTCAAGTGATAACCTGAAATGAATTTGAGCTGGGATTGGGCATTTAATGGAAATGTCTAACTCTGTTTGGAGCTTTCCTGGACTATGGTCATGCTCATTTTGTTGTTGTACCAGGATGGAGCCGTGAGGTGCCTGACTCTGGGAATGCAGGTGTCAAGATGACACTGATTTACAAATTGACTAATCTCACCATGAAAGTCTTATTGGCCTAGAATTGTGTTCTGTATACATGGTGGAAGGGAGAGGACCTCAGCTGTGATTATGGATGTTGGAGGGAAGTAGATCATACCTACTAGTAGTACAACTTTGCTCAAGTTTCCCTAATGCAGGCTTAAATCACTTTGTCAAAGCTCGTAATTCTGGCAATTGCTGATGTACAAATTAATTTGTCCTCTACATTACTAAATGGAGTTTTTGTTAGTAAATAGGAGTTTGTAAAGAAAGAAAAAAAGAGTAGTTTTTTTAAGTAACGTGGGAGGAAAGATGTTTTAGAAGATTAGACTGGTTGAAGGTTTCTCTGGTTTAGGAAACCACAAAGTAGGTTTGTGTTTCTCAAGGAGATTGTGTTTGAAATTATTGAGGTTTGCTTTCTTTATACTTTCATACCGATCTTAGGGGTTTCGAACTACAAAAGCAAATTCATATTATTGGAAGTTGCAAAGAATTTATAGATGCCATTAACTAATTGAATTCTAGCATTTATCATTTACTTATGCATGTGTATATTTATGCACTTAACTATCTTTTGCTCGAGATCATTAGCATAAAATGGTTTAGGAACTATCTGAAAAAGCAAGGTTCGCAGTATCGACCGGTACATATCAATCATATCATATCGTTTTTGACGTCCCGATACAATAGTGACCATTAACAACGATATCAACATCGGACTCTCTTTCCCTATCAATTTAACAAAGAAAGATTACAAGGAAAGAATGGAAATATGAGGAAAACGACGACACTATGATTCGGTGTGTCAAAGATCTACACGCTGCAATGTGTTCTATCCATACATTGTAATCATTCTATTTGTCGAAGTTATATATTTATAGATTCATAAGATACATCATTTTTAATATTATTCCATTCAAAGCTAACAAGAAATAACAAATAATACATAGAATTACCCCTAAATATATGTGATGTTTTCTAGTTTTTAAATAGTAATTATTATTAATTTTTACTTCCCGAAACGAAAAACTCTGAAACCTCTGAAAGTGCTGAAACCAGTGATAAAGATACTAGGGTCTAAACTGATTCCGGTATCGATACTGCAGACCTTGGATCAAAGATAATCTTATTTCTTCCATTTATTTCATCTTATATTTCTTTATGATTGTTCTTCTTGACCTTAAACTTCACCTCATCGACAGATACTGTTCAGGCAATTCTAACTATTAAAAAAAATATTATGTTCATAACCTTTCCGTCCTTGGTCGTGAAATGCGCTTTCTTTTGTTTTCTATTGCGTTGGAATTACTACTGACCAATAAGAAAGCAGACATGAGCCTTTTCATGCATTAGGATCGCATCGTGCACCTATCATTGCTGACTGTTTCTTTTGTTTTGATATAATATTCCTTCCTCTTTTTGACTATCTCTTGCCTACACTGTGGCTAGGAACCTTAAGGTTTTTGATGAATGTATGAGGTTTGCATGGAATGGCATATTCATGCATGTTTATACATCATGCACATTTAAAGTTAACATGTCAAACTGTCACATTTCAACTCATGTGTGGCCATTGATGACCACATTATCTTCTGTAGTAGCTATGTTTTTACTATAAAGGCTTCAGCTAAACACTTACGACTAGAAGTCTCTTATATTTTCTATATAGTCTATGGCACTGTGTAATACAATAACTGGAATTGAGCTTTTGATGGATTCATTCAACATTTTCCATATTTTTTATGGTCTTGTATAGTATCACTAACGTGAAATTTTCTTTTCTTTTCGATGAATTGCAAGTTATCAACTATATCTGTGCCCAGTACAGATTTTTCATGGATGTATTTCCAGGGACTTGTATATTCACAATGTAACATGTGGTTCTCTTATCCTAATTATATTGCTGTGGCTAACATTCAGTTGTTATTCCTTTTGATGTTCTTTTATCATCAGCAAAACTAAATCATATTATATTTTAGGTATTTCCGCCATGCTTCTGGAGAGACCGTTGTCGTATCTAGAGCTTTAGCACAGTTTATTTCCATAAATAGGTAAGTATCTATGGCCTATTGATACTTATTCTCTTAAAAGACCAGGAGAAACTCATATTTGCTAATTAGACGTCTCCTTTGTGTTGGACAAAAGCGCCATCCTCCATACATATGCCCATGATGATATTACTGTTGGATCATGGTTTATTGGACTTGATGTCGAACATGTGCACGAAGGGAAACTATGCTGCTCATCATGGTCTTCAGGTTTATCTCACATTCCTCCGATTTATCATCCTTCCATTAGACTTTATTGTGCTTTGAAGTTCTAAAACAAAATTTATGATCATATTTGCTCTTGTACCTGGAGAACCAACCTATATCCTATGATTCATTTATTTTGGATGGAATGAAATGACACTTGATTTCTTTTGTTTACCTCAAGAAATTGAGAGATGAGAAGAATTTTGCATGTTCTGCTTCATTGTGCAGAGAAAGAAAAGAAATGAATTGGTGCTGCTTTCTTTTTCTTCGCTTTTTCCTTTACTAAGAACCTTGTCAAGGATCGGTGATAGGTCTCGAGCAGTTGTTTAAAATCTTGCAAGTTCTTAGTATGTTGGTTATTGTTGTTTAAAATCTTGCAAGTTCTTAGTATGTCGGTTATTGTCATAAAAAAAGGCTGTAAACTGTAACTAATGGAGCTTTTGACCTTTCAGGAGCCGTATGTGCAGCTGTGTGATGTTCATAAAGGTGAGGCTTTTATTTTTCTGGAAAATCATCGAGGTGGATCCCTAGCTCATTACCTATCTAATGTTATACCAGTGAAGACAGTGGTTTGCAAAATTTATGCCGGGAACTCCTGTTGAAGATGGTGTTTCCCAAATTTCTAACTGGAGATCGTGCCATCTTGGCTGGCCTTTTTTAGAGAGCTAAGGACATGAATATGCAAGTATGGAAAGAGGAGTTGTTGATACTAGAGATAAATGGCTGATATTTGGAAAGAAAAAAAAGAAAAAAAAATCTCTATATGAAGAGAGATGTTAGAGGGGTCTAGTCATGACTGATGAAACACGTCAAGATTTTTGTATGTTACATTCTTACAGGCAAATCACCTTTTTCCTCGTGGAGGATCAATTATGTCACACGACGATTGAGAGAATGATGTAGAAAAAATATTCTACTAAATTCAATCTGTTCCAGTACTTTTTTGATGTGCTGAATGTTGAAAAGTTGCTTCAGAAATATTGATTTCATATATATGGAATTCTGCTTAAGATTTTATTTCAGCACTGTGAATGAAGTCTCTGTTGGTTAAACCTTGAGAATGAGTAATTTTATTCCAGCAATTCTCTCTACTTTGCAAACACTTGCAATGTTTCTGCTTAGTTTCTGTCCAGCTGGAATTCCATGTGCAGTTGGACAGGGTCCTGATGCTCTCAGGTGTGTGCTCGAATTTGCATGATTTTAGTTTTTACCCCTTAGTAGCGATCATCTTATCAGTAAGGCCAGTTGGGTTTGGATCTCCTAATGTCAATATCTCAAATGTCCCGTAATTTAATGCAAATATGAAAGTGTAGAAGAAGTCGACAAGTCTGCATGAGAAATTATATTACGGACATAATGAGATATTGGTATTAGGCAATCCTTATCCAATGCGAATTATGTCTAGCTCGGTTTTGTTCACCATGAAATTTCATTCACATTGGCATTACGGAAATCATGAGATATTGGCATTAGGTAACCCCCAATGCAACGCTAATTATGTATAGCTCGGTTTTGCTCAACATGAAATTACATTCAGTTCCACGACATATGTAATTATAGCTCTTCACAGAGAACCTTTGCTGGGATATCCTTTTTTGCATTTTTGCTTTTTCAAGTGGAAAGAATCCCGACTCAAATGCACTTGCTTCTCTTATTTTTGAACTTGTTGATTTTGAAAGCATGGAGAAATTGCTTTTAAAATTTTGTTTCAGCTCATCATTTGTTTTACAAGAAATACCATCTAGGTTTTTTTTTGTTCCTTTTTCTACCTTTATCTTTTTATTAATGCATAGCATATTTGATCATTTCAGTAATTTAAGCATAAAGAAGCAGGTTTTACCAAAAGACAAATTCGGCACTACAATAGTTACTTAGGACAGTCCATTACTTCAGGACAGTCCAGATTTTTGTAACTTTTAATTAGGACAGTCCAAAATTTACTCAGAACAGTCCAATCCTCCAAACCTTCCCAAAACTCTTCATTCTAAATTTCTACTCTTTCTCCTCCAAATTTTCTATCCCTTATGTTCTCTCTTCTCCCTCCAACCCACCTTCCTTTTATTTTTCCAAAACCTAATTTCTTCCAATTCTCATAACTCTTCATTATAATGCATAAAATAGTTAGATAAATTCGTTTAGAACTAATTTAGAGTTGAAATACGAACTGATGAACCCTAAAAATCAAACTTGGAATTTCAAAAAATCGAACAGAGTCGACAGTCGGACTTCAAACCCACAGGACTGTAGGTAAATTATATAGTCCTATAGTATATATAGGACTGTAGGAAAGCCTTTAGTCCTATAGTATATGTAGGGCTGTAGGTAATCATATAGTCCTGTATTATATATGGACTGTAGGAAAGCCTATAGTCCTGTATTATATATGGACTGTAGGAAAGCCTATAGTCCTATAGTATATGTAGGACTGTAGGAAAGCCTATAGTCCCATGGTATACCAAGATCCAATATCGTTGGATTACATTGGATCTTGGTATACTATAGGACTATAGACTTTCATACAGTCCTACATATAGTATAGGACAATAGACTTTCCTACAGTCTCACATATACTATAGGACTATAGGCTTTCCTACAGTCCTATATATACTATAGGATTGTAGAATTTGCCTACAGTCCTGTAAGTTTGAAGTCCGACTGTCGACTCTGTTCGATTTTTTGAAACCCGAAGTTTGATTTTTAGGGTTCATCAGTTCGTATATCAACCCTAAATTAGTTCCAAACTAATTTATCTAACTATTTTAGGCATTAGAATGAATGATTTTGATAATTGAAAGAAATTAGATTTTGGAAGAAGGAAGAAGCACAGGAAGAAGAGAGCATAGGTAGAAGAAAGAACATAGAAAAAATAAAAAGGCATTGGCTTTTATACCAAATTTTGGGCTGCCCTCAAGTAAAAAAATTGAATGACAAACTGTAAATAAACTTTAAAAAAATTGGATTGTCCTAAACAATTTATGTAGTACCTATAGAATTTGCCTTATCAAAAACCGTATTGCATGTGGCAGAGAAACATTTTTGGTGAGCACCTTATGATCAATTTACATAAACAACTTATGACAAGTGTTGACAAGCTTTAATAATACCAAACCCACCTTTAAGCCTGAGGAGCCTAGCCAAGGGATTATGAAGTTTAATTTATAGAGGTTCACTCTATAGCTCAGCATATACTCTCTCTCTCTCTCTCTCTCTCTCTCTCTCTCTCTCTCTATATATATATATATATATATATATATATATATATATATATTCCTCCATGTGAATGTATTATAACTTTTATTTATTGGTGGAAGTAAGAAATATTGGATTATCAAACAAGAAGTCGGGTCTTTTATGGGTTCTCTCTGGAACTAAGAGGGCACAGAGACTTTTTATGCTGGAGTTGGACTAAAAGAGGAGTAAGGATGGATATTAGGAATAAGAGCATAGCTTAAGGAAGGAAGCTGAGGAAGTTCTGTGGTGAAGGACTATCCCTCTCGGGTACAGATTTTGGCATCGATACCTTTAGAGCTCCTGACGGGTTTAGTACCAAACTCCCGGCTCAAAACTTACTAACCTAAGAGTTCTCCAAACAAACAATCGCTGCCTTCGTTCAAATTGAAATAAGCCCGAAGAGCTAACACAGCCTCGGGCTGGTAAAGGAACCGTCTTTTATAAGACGTTAGGCACGCCATTCTTCTCTTTCTTCGCTTGGTTCGACCGACAGTGAAGGGAGAGCCCGAACGAAGAGGAAATCGAACTGCGAACGTACGTTGGATATGTAGACGTACACATATATAAGGTCATTAAACTGCTCAACCTTACCCCTTAATGGTTGCATGACGATCCCATGAGTTTATTTGCCTGTTGTTCCCCTCAAAAGCTGTTTGTTGTCTCGTAATTCATAGAAGCAACTTTCATGGAAACAGTTCAAAATCTGAGCAGCCAAATAAAATCAAAGCAACATTTGGTGGAACAGTTCAGAGGCTGATACAGTAAGGTCAATTAGCCAAACCCACATAGGGGACCATAATTTTTGTACCCTATAGTATCAATGTATTATACCATCAAAATGCAAGTAATAACACATTTTAAAGCTTATCGACCATTAACATGCAAATACAAGCAGAAATATCCGTTTAACAGCTATGCAACTAAATGAATCCAAATTACAGACGAGTAATTGAGTTTCAAGCATATCCTTTCATCCGATGATACGAAGTTTATAAATGAACACTTCTTCACAGAAATATCACTCAACAAAGGTCACACCTGCACCTGTAATTTAACATAGGGAACATTAAAATGAAATATGCAATAATATGACTGTAATTCCATGTTATACTGTTATACACTCAGGATGAACTGTTGAGGAAATGTGCCAAAGCCCTGTCGGTGTCATTATCATACATAGCCAGTGTTTCAGCCACATTTTTAGATGAGAAGCCCATTTCCCGCAGAAGGTTATACCCTTTCACAAATTCCCTGACCTGAAAAGCAGAAGAACACTTAGTCGATGGTTTTGAAGGATCTCTTCTTCAATAAGGTGAAAGTGCAGAGTACCTTTATCGGGTTATCCCCATAATTCAGAACTGCAAGCGACACGGCTTCCCGTCCAAGCCCAGTGGCGACGTATTTGTTCACTATCGGATCCCCCACTGGTTCCTTCAAGAAAAAAGATTAAAAGCCTCAACCACATGTATATCTGTTTCTGTACATCAGCATAAATTTAATGAAAACATACAGTCAGATGGTCAGTCTAATCTAATGAGTGAAAACTGTGCATAACCACACACCCCTCATACTGTTCCAGATGATAGCATTAAAAAGAAGATAATTGCAGTTTTCAGAATAAGATTGTTGTAGTTTTCAGAATTCAGCCTCTTTCCAAATGAGAGCATTAAAAAGAAGATTATTGCTACGAGAGGGAGGGACCAGGCACTGAAAACACAAAGTGCCCCCTTCCTTGCATTAGGCTTCACCCCACTTACCTCATAACCATACTCAATCAACAGTCTAAGAAGGGCTTAAAGACATTCCAGTTTCTGGTAAAATTATTCTTTCCCCTCTCACAGTTGGTTTTCCCGAGCAATATTATTTAACTATTCTTCAGTGAGAGGGCTTGCTGAAAATGGGACCATCCAAATGAAGTATCCAGCCTTTATAGCAGGGCTGCTGCACCCAGGTTTCAGCCCAAACTATCACCACCTAATTGTTGGGCAAGCTTGAGTTGGCCAAATTTCAGTTAAGAATTTGCTTGGATTAGGCAATCTCTGCCAAAAGTCCAGTTCATGGCACGTTCAGGTTTGACCCTAAACCAAGTGAACAAACCTAACCCAACCCTAGGCTGAACCAGTTATATATATAAAAAATATGTTATTCTTCCATATTTGTGTATACTTTTCCAGGATTGATCTATCTACATTCTTCTTCCAGAAACTCATAATTTGTTCAAATTCCCATTCCAATTGAAGTGCCTACATTAAATAATTATGTTTAATCTGGGTCAAATATCAAACATACATATGGACCAAATTGTACTGGATGCAAAATATTGAATAATAGCCAAGAGAAACATATATTTTGAATGGAAAGATTTGAGAACACTTGACTATGTCAATAACCACCACTCTGGATGTACTCACTCTCAAATTACTTCCTCAAGGTATCACATTCAACAAAATTTATACCAGTGTAACAGTGGAAATCTGGAAGAATATCATACAGCAATTTTGGCTATTTTTAGATAGGTATAAAAATATGGCAATGGTATGTGATTTTCAATCCTAACAAATCACCATTTCCATCTCTCTTAAATATGTAAATACCCCACCAGATCTTGAAGTTGATTACTCCATAATTAGAAAGTAGGTTGGCCACTAAATTGGTTTTATTCCATTGTTAAAAGAGGCATACTTCATAGAAAACAGTAAGAGTTCTCTTCACCACCATCCAAAATAAGTGCTCAAGTAGCTCAAAAGAGCAAAATATGGGACACTTTCACAAAAAAACACCTTATGGCCCGTAAAATGTAAGGCCACATCAGCTGCCTGCCTGTTTGGTAAACTGAAAGTGTATAGAAATCCATTCACTTTTTTGTCCCCTTCAAATTCTAAAACACGTTTGGTTAGCAAAAAAAGTGGAAAAAATGGAAAGTGGATTAGAATAATAGTAAATACTAACTTTTTTTAACAAACTAACGTAATTAAATACTAATAACCAATATTAACAAAATCATTTTATTAACAAATTATTAATTAAGAATCCATTAATTATTTAAATACTAACTATTATTTAAGTATTTATTTACTAATTAAATTACCTTATTGTATATTAATAGTAAGTTAATTATTTAATAAATTATTTATATTGTATCTTTAAGTAATTACTAATTGATGTTAAATAACTACCCTAACAATTTAATATACTACTAAGGATATAAATTTAATATTAAATAATAGTTTTAGCACCTACATATTTATTTGTAATTAACTTTTAAATATTAATTAATTATCTTAGATATTTAATAATGGTTTATCATCTTTATTAAAATATTAATCAAGTATTATAGATTATCTACTATCAATTAAGCATCTTAATTAGTAAGTCATTAATAACATTAAATAATTATACACATAACTATTAATTATGTAAGTAACAAAAATTGTTTAAAAAACCAAAACTTCACTTTCCAACCCACACATCCTCTTTTTTGGCGTTTTTGGAGAGGACGTAAAACTTGGAAAGTGGAGAGGGGGCATAAGGGGGCAAAGGATTTGCATTTAACGATTGTTGGGGAGATTCCATCTCAAATCCAAGCCCAACCACACAAAGAAATTGGAGGAAAGCGCTTCAAATCCATGGAATTCACACTTTCCGCCTCCTGGTTACCAATCACATGATCTTTCCCATGGAAATCCGTAAACCACCTCCGTTCAAATTGAAGTAATGAAAATGTGGTAAATTTCATAATGAGAGAAGTGGAGATAGCTTCTATTCCATGATTAAATACTTAGCTAAGTTTGCTAAAGGTCCTGAAGTCTCCGGGAAAGTTCTTTAGTTCAGTTTAATAATGAAACCATAGTGAAATCTTGCAGATTCACTATCTTCCTTGAGTGGTCTAATTCAGTGTTAGCCGGACACTTCAAGTTCCAGGCTTTTGGGGTTTCAAGCAAACAGATGGTCTAACACTATAGGACACTCCAGAAAGACTTCAAGCCAACAAATCATGATGCTATCACAATCACTTGTTAACACTTTAAAGTGTACAATTTAAGCAAGAAAATAAAGGCTTGATGGTGAAACGTAGCAAAAAAAATTGTACCATAGAAGTTGATGCCATAGGTTTTGATGGTAGGTTTTCTGCTGCAAGCTTGCTCCAGTTCTGGCTCTCTTTCTCTGCCTCTGCAAGTATCTTCTTTTCAAAATCAAAGTCAAACTGGAAAGTGCTCCGAGGAACTTCTCCTATTTGTGGTGATAGCTGAGGCTGAGAAGTAGGAAAAGATGTCAAATCTGCAGTCGTAGAAGAAACTACAAAAAGAAACTATTCGTCACATGTATACAAGAACATGGTACAGGACTAGTAATAAACAGCTTAACTATCATGCAATACATCGATACATTTTTTCAAAGATCAATTGGAAGAGCAGAAAAAGCACTAGAGAAAAAGCAATGCACTGATGCAAAGAGTAAAAAAGGAAGTTATTATGACTTAATATTTAATACTTTCGGACTGATGAGAGGAAGAGGGAAATATATAAGCAAAGTGTGTGAAGAAAATACTGGAAGAGCTAATAGGCCAGAATGCAGCTAAAGATAAAACATGAGAAAGAGGACACTAGATATAAAAGATTATCAGAAGTAGACCGCAAGACTAAGGAAACTGCAATTCAAACTCTAAGCCGATTCTTGTTGGTCTACAGGCGAGTGATTTTTGTAAGTACAAAATGTGCAAAGGGTTGTCAAAGGCGTCCACCAGGACTCATTAGGCCATCTCCAACAAAGTCCTCTATCTATTTGAGGAATTTTTCTCTCCAACCCATCCTCAAATTGAGGGAAAATTTGAGGATGGTGAAAACCAACCTCAAATCAGAGGATAGAGAAAGAAAGTCCTCAAATTTGAGGATCCATTGTTTATACTCATTTTGTTCTATATCTTTTAATTTATAAATATAATTAATATAATAATTATAACATTAAAAAGTTCTTGTTGAGATTTTCAATAGAGTCTAATATTGAATATATTTGTTATTAGTATTAATATATATTTTTCTCTATAGAATTTCAAAGAATTTTGGAATCCTCCACAGGATTTCAAATAATTTTGTTTCTCTATAAAAAAAATTGTATAAATAACGTATAATAATATAGTGTATATGATTATATTAAAATAATTGTAACAAAATCGATTTATGTAGAAATAAATAATAGTTTTTTATTGTTTGAGGATCTCTCCTTTTGTGTATGTCCTGATCCATCAAATCTCCTATCCGGCTTCCACCAGAAGGTAAGTTTATCTTTCTTTATACTGCACAGACACGAAAAAATGGTGTATGTATCTTGTTCGTACCCATATCCATGTTCGTGTCCGTGGAACATAGGAGATTAGATATATAACTATTTGAAAACTTTTGTATCTCATATGTGTAACGTGTCCTTATCTGAAACCGTGTTCGTGCAACTAGCTCTCTTTCTGTTTTTTCTTCTCCCTCAATATCTAACTTAGTGAAACTCTCAGTGGTTGTGTCTTGATTGAACATTTCACAAAGTTGTTGAAATCTCAAACTTGTATGAGTATGCACAACAAGATTTACATGGGATCCTTATAATTTTTTAAGTACACATTTATCACTAGGAGGAAACCACAACACAAGGTCTCGGTGATAAACCACAGGTTTGTCTCATTACCTACTACGTGCCTCTAATTTGTCTTGAGGATCCTGTCTAGGCTTTTTGGTCCTCGGCGCCTTAATTTGCTTGCATGTAAAATGACACTGTTAGCTCCTCATTTGCTGAACCTTTACACATCATTGTCAAATAAACTACTGTTTTTTCTTACTAAATTACAGAAGTAACAGTGTTCGGCTTGCATGACAATGAGAAAAAAGTTGGATATCATCACATAAGAAGAACAATAAATTCATATTTACTTCCCTCTTACCGTTTCCCTCATTTTACATAATGATGCTATAAGTTACAACCTAGCATCAGCCCAACACCCCCCCCCCCCTTCCCCTTCCCACATCAAAGTTTTGACTCTTGAGGCCAACATAGAGTAGATTACATGAGTACCATCAATTATACTAGAGAAAAGCCTATCCTAATTCCTAACACCTCAATGGAGAGTATGCTACTTCTATCAGTCCCTAAGACTGTCAATTGATAGCAAGATTGTGAAAAGCGCTAGGTGCTAGTCGGACGGGAACCCGTCCCCTAGCGTCTTGTCCGCCTAGGCAGCCGCCTAGATGTAGGCGGTTCAAGTATAAAACAGATTCAAAAAACCTAATAAAAATTGCATAAAAAGTCCATAAAATCCCATAACATACATAGTGGGGTGTCGGAGGGCGCCTAGTCAGACATCGGACGGACACCAGGCGCCTAGCGCCTAGACGGCCGCCTTTTAGAACAGTGATTGATATTGCTATGAAACATCTGCCAGCAATTACTTATAAACGTCCACTGACTTAAAGTCCTCCAGTCTTTCAATGCATAAAAGAGACCAAGCGAGCCTGAATCAGTACATAAACAGAAAGCTTTAAGCACTATCTTACAGTTACAGTCTTCCTTGAAAAGTCTAACTGAAAATCTGAAATTGGCTTAATTCATGTGATATTCGCAAACCATCCCTAGATGATATACTCGATTTACCCTCCAAATATGCTTGCATGTTCAATTGACTTATCATCCTATTGATGCTTTACCCTTCTAAGCATCTCCTTACTTCACATAACATGTAGAAATAAATAATTTAATAAATGTCGATGGCAGCTCCAGCTCATCAAAGTAAGATGCACTCTTAAAACATAATCAATTTCTATTAGGTCGCCTTTCTCTTGTTCAACCCTATCAGGTTCATTGCCAACTGATGTCTCCAAGCCCTCGTATTGCAGTCACTAGGTTGTAAATACATCATGTGTGTCATCTCATTTTGCATTCCTCCACATCAAGTTTGAACATATTATCAATATTGACTAGTTTAAAGGTTTGTTTCTATGGACCCAATATTTCCCTAGAAACTGCCTCCTTACACTTTATTATGCATCCTCAATGCAAGTAAATCCATGTATCCAATCCTTAGATCTTCCTTTCAGACCTGTACAAGCTGGTGAATCTTCGCACTTTCAATAATCATGCGAAGTATAGTAGTGGACTACTTTTCTTCTATTTTTTGTCTTAGGTATCCGTAGGCAATACTCTAGTTTTCTTGAAACAACACGCATATGCAATGTGCATTTTATCTTCTGTCTTAGCAAATCATATTACAATATGAATAGTTATTGAGCCGTCAACTTCTTTCCTCGAGAGAAGATTGTTTTGATACTTCAATCGGCATATTTGGCCAATATTTTATTCTTACAGCAGCAGTATCTAGCTTTCATATATTCAGGCTGTACACCACCCAACCTTATCTCAGCCCCAGCAACGCCACCCCCCCCCCCCCCCCCCCCCCCCCCCACACACACACACACACACACAACAAAACCCACACACACACACACACACACAACAAAACCCACACACACACACACACACACAACAAAACCCACCCACACACCCAAAAATAAAAGATGAGCCTAACCAAATATTTAACAGTTATCCAATTTAACGTTCAATTTGGCAAATTATAAACATTGGATCATAATCGTGACCATGATAAGTTATAAATGATAAGATGAACTCTAGTAAAACAATAAACAAAAAAGAGGGGTAGAACATCACGATGTTAAGACATGATGCTTGTGGTTATGACAACGCTATTAGGTTTTGATGTTTGGGTTTCGGATAGGGTCAGGGTTAGGACAAGGTTTAGCATTAGGGCATCATATCATATTAAAACAAGAAATCATATTCTTAAGTCCTTCCTTTTGGCGGTGCTTCCTTTTGGTGGTGTTGATGGATTTTTTCTTTTTTCCTGATATTGTTATTGATATTGGAAGATGAGGTATTTGTGAGTTGCATCAACAATCCCAGAGTATTTTGTGGCAAAATGTAACTATATCCCCCCAAAAAAAAATCGTCTTTAAAAAAGGGACGTTATGGTGTTTGATGGCCAAAGGCAAATACTATATATGACTCTTCGAAATGTCAAATTGATTCCAAAATGCTATGGTTACATTCTTTAATTCCACAATAGTTGTCTTAGCTATGGAAATAGCTAGTTGTCGTTATTGTGGACGGACGACATCTAATAGTCCTACGTATAGGTAACCATCCATTACTTTGACGATGTTAATTGTATGCACAAATCTCTTAAACGTAGCAGCAAAAGCAGTTGTAATTCTTCTAGATCAGCACATACAAAAATGATTCCCCACCCACCCCAAAAAATTACAATTTAAATATACTTAATATCCAAAAAAAAATACTGTCATGATCAATTTCAGAGACTTACTGGAGGGGTTATCCGGTATTCTGGCTTCATAACAACCCTAACCCCCAATCCTGCTGCAAATTTAAAGAAAAAATGGTCATATTTGTAAATATATTGTGTTCGATCGTAATTATTTGGATCAAGGAACAAAATAGAGAAAGAAATTAGGGTTTTAAAATGAAATTTCTTACGGGAGGAGGAGGAGGATTGGGGATAGGAAGGGGCCTGGCGAGCAGGAGGGGGTGGGCCCATCGGAGAAGGAGGCTGGCCCACCCTCGGATAGAAGGAGGATGCTCCGCCGCCGCTCGACGCCGGTGGCCGGCCGTACATCGGAGACGTCCGGTTCCTGAAGTCGTAATCCATCTCTACTCCTTCGAAGAGAGACGCGGAGAAGGAATGTTGGGCTTGTTTGGCTTGCGGAACTCACGCGGAAGTGGCCAGTTTAATGCAAAGAAAGCTGTTTTACACCCACTTCCGATTTTTGGTTATACATTGCGGAACTGAAAAAAAAAAAAAAAATTAGTAACAGGATCTCCTGTATATATAAAATTATGATTTGTGTCTCCAAAGTATCCAGCATTATATTTTGATTTTCAAAATTATAATTCATGTAGACTAGTGAACAGTAATTTTGAAATCCAAAACACTTTGGGTTTCTAATTACTATTTATAGAGTTATTTGTATTTACCTCCCTCGATAATGCTATCTCCATTACCTCCAAAAAAAAAAATCTTAATTAGCATTACCCCTCGTTCCTTTGTAACATGATAATTATAAAATATATGGGAGGTAAATGCAATTAACTCTTTATATAAGTTATTTATATTTATATCAAAGCCTTAAATGGAGAGTGTATTATTTATATCAAATAATAATAATATTTTTATTATTTTTATTATTATTAAAGTTGTTACAAATTGGTTGTTTAAAAAAAATTTAACTTTTAATTTTAAACAAATATTTTTTCTAGTTAGTTATATCAAAGTATTAATTTTTTTATCTAAACACAAAAAATAATAAATAATACTAATTGTAGGTACTCTCACCCTATTCAAGAGTGAAAAACTATATCACTTCTCAACAACCAATTTATTACAAACCAAACATAGAAATTATAAAAGTTACACTTTTCATCTCACTTCAACAACCATCCAAACAAAGAAACTCATAAAAGATGCGTACGCATGACACGCATACGCAATACGTACACAAAATTTTCACTTCCAGATTTTTTACTTAGTATTCCTTCGCCTAATCAAATAGCCCATAGAAAAGTTTTTGAGGCTCATTTAGACATTATTTTAAATTATCTCTTATTATTATATACAAGAAAGTTTCACACTTCATAGGTGTCGCATATTATTTGATTGTCGACAAACGTCATCAAGTATTATTAGATAAAATTTAAACTTGATACCCTCAACTAATCAAGTTTTTCAGCTTAATATTCTAAAATTTAAAAGTTATACAACTTAAAAACTAAATTATAATTGTATAACTTAATATTTTAACAGTAATAATGGAAAAAAAAATTAAATGACAACAAATATTTCCATTATTTTCTCTCCATGGCGGCAGCAACATCGGGAAGGAGGGGGACGTCGGAGGGAGGGTGGAAGGAATTGGATGATTTGGTCTCTCTTTTTTTTAACGAAAAAATTAACCCGTAACTGAGTTGACAATATTTAAAAGTCGATGGTATTAAATTGTCTAGTTTTAAAGTTTAGAGTATTAAGTTGAAAACTTGAATATTTAAGGATATCAAGTTGAAATTTAAGTCATTATTATTGATTGTCAATAAATTTACAGGCTGAATTTCAGTTTAAAATATTTAAAGGTAAAACAGTTTCTGAAATCTAATATCTTAATATAAACAAATTTTCTTTTTCAATTATGTTCTAATATTTTTAAAAATTATATTCTAATATTTATTTAGTGTTGGACGTAAAACATGTAAACAATCAACTTATGTTGAGATACTTATTTTGATTAAAATAAATCATTTTTTCAGATTCAAACTTCAAAACATTCATATTTTAGACTTTAGACTAGACTTCAGATGATAAACCAAGCATCACCTTAAGGTTTGAAGAGTTAAGAGAAGGATAGTGTTATTGGCATCTCAAATTCTATCTAAGAGACTTTTGTTATGTATTTTTTTTTTTCAAATAATTTTATTTGTTTCCAGTAATATATTAGGACCGTCAATATTTTTGCAGTCATGTAATACAATAGAATTGTCAAAAAAATTTATAGTCTACCATCGTCCCAAACATAATCGTATTTGTTCCCAGTATTCGAAACTTCATTAATATAGTTTGAAACTTCAAAAATAGTGTCTTGGTATGTAAATTTTATACTAAAAAATTGTAACAAAATATGTATTTCACATGAAGTCTAAAAATCTAAAAAATAGATTTGAAATAACCTAGAATTTATTTTTCTCATATATTGATGAAGTTTTATTTTGATTTTGTTAATTGAGTTTTGTTTTTATTGTGTTGTGTTTAGAAGAGAAATGTGAGAGAAGAGTATTTGTGTAGAATTTGGATTTGAAAATGGAAGAAATAAAATGCTAATGAAATATGTATCCAAGAAAAGAAATTATATTGTCCTCGCCTCCGAAAAAAATATTTATGGTGCCAATAATATAATACTAACCTAAAAATAATGCTCTCCAATTCTTTAACTAGATGACTAATAACAAGCTACCCCAGAATTCAAAGCTTACACTCCACCCAAATCAAGGCGTATAATCAACACACCATTTATATTAGCATGGGTATCCAAATTATTCACAAAGGCGTATCACTTTAGTTCGACAAATTTTACAGACATTTCATTTTTTATTAGCATAGTCTATTATTTCAGGACAGTTCAGATTTTTAATTACAAAGAACAGTCCAAATTTTATTCAGGAATAACCCAATCCTAACCCAACTCCACCTGCAGGAGGAGGATGGAGGAGGCAGAGGCTGGAGGAGGAAGAGGAGGAGGCGGCGGCGGCGGCGACTGGAGGAGAAGGAGGAGTCTGAAGGAGGAGGAGGAGGCGCGCCGCCCCCCGTGCGCGACGGCCCGTCCTCGCTGCAGCCCACCCGCGCCCCCCGTATCCGCCGTCCGCTCCCGCACCTCTGTCGCCGCTGCTGCTGCTTCTTCTTCTTTCCTGCACGCGTGCGCGTGCCTCCACCCGCACTGTCACTACCACATTCCGAAAACAGGGGTATTTTTGATTTTTTAATAATATTTAATATTATGGTAGTTACAATTAAATAATTGCATGATAGTATATTTAATTTAAATAATTATGTGTGATGTGTAATTTAAATATATAATATAATTATATGCAGTGTTCATTTATTTTTAAACTAGTAGACTTGACCTAGAAGCCTAGTAGATGACCACCTGTCTGAATTATAGAATTTTGTATTTAATTATTTTTATCTAGAATTTATTTATTTGAGATTTTAATTAATTACCGTATTTTAATTAATTATTGCGCATTGCCTTTGCTTCGATATTTGGAGCGCTATCCTGACTTTTGTCTTCCAACAAATTTTACCATCTTGCCCTAGACATGCCCGCCTTCCATTCTGCTATTTTTGCAACTCGTAATTATACTCTCTGTGCATCATTTCTAGCCGCACAAAAATCGTCGCGGACGTTATTTAATAAATTTCTATTTTGTATCGTTGTGCGTTCCAATCGAAATTGGAGACAATCTTGACCTATTTTTCGTGCGGCCCAAATTAGGATAATATTCTGTTCTGAGTCTTCTTCATTATTGGTATTGATGACCTGACCTGATTTTGGCCCCATGTACTCCTAATTAATTTTTGAACACAACTTGCATTTATTTCTAATTAAATTGAGGATAACATTTTGACCGATTTCGTAAATTCTAATTTAATTCCAGTGCCCTTCTATTTTAGCCCACACCAAACTTACAACGCCCCCTGACCCTACAAAACACCAGACGCCGAATCGCCCGCCAAATTTTTGTCATTTTATGTGTTTGTGCAATTTCCCGAATTTAAGGGACTAAATTGCAATTATTCAATTGTAGGTGTCATCACCCCATTGTCCAAGACCAAATGGAAAGGTTATTTATTTGTGGACCAAATTGCATTTTTCCCCACTCTACTTTACATGAAAACAATTTTCTTCATGAACAATCCTAGCCACTCATCCTAGGGGTTCAATCACCACCCTCCATCAACACCCTCTCTCCCTATTTATGTCATGTCACCATCAACCCTAATCCCTAGAAAACCTAGGTTTCCCCAACCAAGCCCCCACCTCTCCTCTCTCCAACGTAGGGGAACCAAATTCTTCTTCCTTTCTTCTTCTCCTTCTCTTCTTCTTCTCTTCTCCTTCCTTTTCTTCTCTTTTTTCCTTTCTTCATTAAAATTTGAATTTCAATAGGGGGGAACCAACCCACTGTTCATCCCCCATCAGCCGACTTCCTCTGCAGTACCTCCGGCCTGCCACCGCTCGGCTGCTGCCGCCGGCCTGCTACTGTTCTGCCGCTGCCGCCGGCTGCTGCTGCTAGGGCCGCCATCGCCGCTGCGCCGGCTAGTACCACCAGCGGCTTCTCCATCCATCCATCCATCCATCCACCCATCCACATCTCCCTCCGGCGTGGTCAGCCGGCCAACCCTCCGACCGAGCCCGACTTCCTGTGCTCCCCCTCCGCCTCTGCTCTTCCTCCCTCCGACTCCGACGTCGAGCCGACCACCTCCGACTCACCACCACTCTCGTCATCAACCCGACGGCAACCGAGCCCATCTCCTCACGGCTCCGGCACCCCCATCTCTTCTCCCCGGCTTCCTCCATCTCCACCCGGCCAGGCCGACCCGCGTCTCCCCGCTGCGAGCTCCCCCTCCCTGCTGCTCCTCCCTGTCGTGACCCCGCCGCCTGAGCTCCGGCGAGCCTCCGCCGACCATCCTCTGTAAGCTTCCTCTCCCTTTTCTTTCTTCACATACATATATATATATATATATATATATATATATATATATATATATATATATATATATGTATATATATATATATATACATACGTATATACGTTTATGTATATACTAATATGTATATGTATAGTAATTATTAGTGAATGTTTAACACATATATGTATAGTGTATATACTTAGTATATGTATGTATTAATGTATAAATATTGTGTATTAGTATATATAGTATATTTTAAATTAGTATATGTATATGTATAGCATTTAATTGATTAATATTTAATATGCATATATGTATATAAATACGTATACGTGTATTTGTGTGTGTATATGTGTATATATATATATCTATAAATATATAGTGTATTTTCTCTAATTGTATATAGTGTACGTACTATTTGGTATATGTACAAACACATATATGTATGTATTTGGTATAATTATATATTGGTAAAATATATTAATTTAATATATTTTGGTATAAATATGTGTACCTATATATATATATATATATGTATAAACATATTTTTGGTATGTAAAAATATATAGTATATATATAAAACTGTATTGATATATATGTACTTATAGAACACATTTTGGTATATTCACCTGTATATAGTATTGTATTATTTTGGTATGTATGCATATATATATAATATAAGTTAATATGTATTTTGGTACATGTATATTAGTTTATATATATGAGTGATGTATAATTTTCACATAAATAAAATATATTTCCACTTATGTACATACAGTTATACCTATTTTGTATATACTTTGGAATAACCATATATATGTATTATATTTGATTATTAATAATACGTTTAATTGGTGAATGTACTAGATGACCCTAGTTGACTAGTGCCATGCCTGGCATAGCCCTGAGGCCAGTATATTTTCTGTGTGTTAGGGTAGCATCTGATACAAGTGTTATAATTGTGATGTTTATAGGACTGTTGGTTTACCCAGAGGATACTCTGGAACAGGACATCAATAATTACCAGCTAAGGACCAAGGCAAGTACATTCTCTGATAATTTCCAATTCCTTGATAATTTTTATAAATTAAATAATCATGAAATGTTACATCTGAATCCTTGACACTGTGTTACACGGACTAGTATAGCTTGGATCTGCAGTCATGAGATGTTACATTGATTATCGTATTGACATTGTACACGACATGTATATTAGACATCGTACATGATAAATTGGACTTGCTCGTGTATCGTGACGTGTCATGGTTGGATCCACAGTACTAGTTGGGGGCGGGGAAGTAGTTAGTAAGAAATATGATCATAACCTCTTATTGTAGTGTAGAACAATGTAAGTGTTAATCATGCTCTTCACCCATGATTAGCCAGGCCCTGTAGCTATCGTACATGTTCCCAAGCCGATCACATTTTGAAACTACTATTTCAAACACTTAGAATAGATTACAGTTTCCTATTTTAAATCATATACTACATCACCCGTATCTGATGCTGTTCCTTGTTCTTTCATTATCATACATACACTGACTATATCATATTGCCTATTGCCTGTCTCTTTATATTGCCTGTCTCTCTTTAATTGCCATTGCATTTATTTTACTGTCTTCTCAGTAGCTAGCATCACATGTTTATTACTTTATAGTCCTTATCAATTTAATGGAACTGTTATTTGAGGTTGTACTTTGCTCCTTCCTGACTGGAAACATTTTTTCAGACTATGCCTTAAAGGACCGCTGTCCGACACTTTATGGACAATATGGTGAGTAGCTGCAGACTTGGTAGATTAGTTGTGATTCCGGGAGGTCTACCCGGAACTGCTATTTTGTTAGTTCTATAAGTAGACTATTTTGGTACCGGATTTGTCTCCGGCATTTTTGATGACTTGGATATTGTTGAGTTTGATTATTACTTTAGACTTGTGTTGTATTTTATTTGTTCGATATCTTCTCGTGCTGTAATCCTGTGATTGAGTATGTGTACATTTTAATTGTGTCATCCGTGCCTCCTTATGGAGATTGGATGCTTGTGTGAGATTGGCTAGATAGTATCAAGACCTTGACAGCGTTCTACCGCCGATGCTGCGGCGTAGGCTGGACGTACCCACGTACTCGTGCCCCTAAACCGGGTGCGGGTCGTGACACGTTTTTAGTGGTGGCCCATGCAGGTCAGACTTCACGAGTTGTGCGATGTCGTAGTAGTGTGGCATCTTTGTTACACTATTGCGTGCCTGCGATAGGATCTAGGACATAGGATACTAGGACGAGAGCGAATACTCAATCACAATTCCTTGAGAGATTCCTGGGATGACCCTTGAGAATCTCATTATAAATTCCAATTTAAATCCTTCCCCTTGTTTTTGTCCGTTCTCACTTGTTGATATTGAGTTTGATTCTTGTTGACCAGTTGCTAAATTTAATTCTTGGTATCGTTGTTGAGTTTTTATTTTATATCGAGATGAATTTTACGGACTGAACTTTACGGTATTATCTGATGACATATATTGATGAGGACAGTGAGAAAGGTAAAACGTCTACTTTGGTTATGAAACCTAGAGTTTATCGCAGCCATATTAGCTGTCATGACGAGAACGTAGGAACCTGACTTGGATGTACATACTTTAGTTATGAAATTTAGAATTTCTCGCAGCCATACCGGTTGGCGTGGCGAAGATTCTAGATGACATGATTATAGAGTGGCATACCTTAGTTACGGAACCTGTCGTTTATCGCATCTATGCTTATTGGCGTGGCGAGGATTCTGAGTGTCATAATTTTAGACAGACGTGTATGATTATCAGATTGTATCTTAAAATGGTTCTTAAAGTATCATCTCAACACTTATCTATTTCTGTTATACAAGACTTTATTCTATCGTTTCTTTTGGTTGCTAGCAGTAGAAACACCTTCAGTCCTCAATCCAGACTTTTTGAGCTCCTATTCTTTGAGGATTCCTTATTAAGTATGATAATTAGTGACCTGTAATTATGTCTGTGTCTTGAGTATTAGTATTGACTTAGTGTTGCTAGTAAGTTGTAAGTGTTTCCTAGTTGGACATGTGAGCAGTAGGCTTTAATCTAGAGTTAGCCCTTAGCATAGTACCTTGTAACAATGGTTCTGGGATAAGTGTCATTAGAGACTGAGAGTAGAAGGAGAGTATAGAGTATCAGTGATAGTTCTCAGAATTAGTATCAGAGCCAGTATACCCGTCCTGGATAATCGTGATTATGTAATTAAGTGATCTATGTAAACAATTAAGTATCAAAGAATTGTATTAAAGATTAATGGAGCATGATGTTCAATTTGATGATTGATTACTTGGGTGTGTCAAGGGTAAAGAAATATATATACATAAAGGGTATTAATGAGTGTGCCATGGGTAGAGGAATATCAAGATTAATCATGAAAGGTATGAAGTGTATCACAGATTAGTGTAACAGTCTGTAAAAGATTAAAAGAAAAATACATATACATCAATCGAGATGAGGAGCCATATACTTGCCCATGAGAGTAAAGAGAAACAGGTGTATTATAAAAGGTGCGAATAATTGTGAGTTCTAATAAGTTTGATGAGATAATTTAATGATGAAGCTAGAGTTACCATACCAATAGTGCTAGTGATTCTATATCAAAGATTTGTTGAGCAAGGTGCTAATGACAGTAAGAACTTCGTGTGATGATAATTAGAATGGTGTACCAGTTAATATAGATAGAAAGTCATTGGAGAAAATATGTGTGATGATAACTTTAATTATTGGAAGTAATATTGCAAGTAATCCGGGCAGTACAAATTTAAGAACACAGTTGAGAATTGTAGACCATTGGTATATTGTGTGCACCTTGAGTATTAGAGACTGTGAGTATTATATGTATACTTGTGGATTTAAATTTATAATTTGAAGAGTGGAAATGAATTTCAATTTTTAAAGTTTTGAGGAGTTAAGATTTTATGTTATTAAAGTTTTGAGGATTAAAATTCAATTCAATAAACATAGTCAAAGCTATGAAGATTTTTGGAAGTGATAAAAAAAAAAAAATTATTTCAATGTTGAATATTTGACTTTTGAGGAAAGTATATGCATTTTATTTTAAATCATTCGAGAAGTAAATTTTGATAATTTTATTTTGAGGATAACTAGTATCAGCGATTGCAGTAGGTAAGGAGCTAGTAGTGAGTATGTTTCAAGTAGAATAGTGGTTCCTAAAAGGATAAGGGTATCAAATTTTGGATGCATCATTAAACCTATGGTTGTGTTAGAAGGCTATGTTCTGTTCTTTCCTTCCTTCTGTCCCTCTCTATTTGATTGATTGATTGATTCCTTAGTACAATAGTTGTATGCATGATTTTCTTGTTAGAATGTAGTTAGTAGTACACCCTGATACAGAGACTGCAATACCATGACAAAAGACACCATGACCGTACGTATTCCCCTTAGATTGCATGTTGTATGATTATAGGAAAGATTTTTCTTGGACCATGATTATTGGGGTTTAACCATGACGAAGATTCATGAAGGAGTTATGACTTGACAGGAGACACAAGATGATTAACAAGATGATTAAAAATTCGAGGATAACCATTGATTTAAATAGAGGGTTAAGAAATTAACATTTCATAGTTGGTGGTTTATTAATTCCAGGAAGATTATGACATGCTTAAATTGGTTATTAAATTTGGAAATTTGGGAGATTTATCAATATATTTATTAAATTGCAAGTTATGAATTTTAAAATGTTATATTTGGATGTTGCATTTGGAGAATCCTTAAGTATCGCATTGTTGAGTATTTTGAGGAAAGAGAAAATCGAGGAATAAAATTTTGATGGACTAATGTTTGAATTCAAACTTTTTGGGACGAGATTATATTTTTATATATGTGCATGGATTAAAAACAAATTTGAGGAGTGGATATTAAATTCTGAGTATTGGATTATTAACTAAAACTTTCAAGAAAATTTTAAAAATGGACATTGAATTTATTTCGAGGATTTTTCGGAATGCTATAATTTCAAAAAAAAAAAATTGAAATTGTGGAAAGACATTGTGGATTATTACCTTATTTCATAGATGATGAATTTAAACTTTGAGGGAAATGATAATGTATATGAATAAACGCTACTTTGAGGATTTTGAATTTCGAGGACAAAATTCTTTTAAGGAGGGTAGACTTGTCACTACCACATTCCGAAAACAGGGATATTTTTGATTTTTTAATAATATTTAATATTATGGTAGTTACAATTAAATAATTGCATGATAGTATATTTAAATAATTATGTGTGATGTATAATTTAAATATATAATATAATTATATGCAGTGTTCATTTATTTTTAAACTAGTAGACTTGACCTAGAAGCCTAGTAGATGACCACCTGTCTGAATTATAGAATTTTGTATTTAATTATTTTTATCTAGAATTTATTTATTTGAGATTTTAATTAATTACCGTATTTTAATTAATTATTGCGCATTGCCTTTGCTTCGATATTTGGAGCGCTATCCTGACTTTTGTCTTCCAACAAATTTTACCATCTTGCCCTAGACATGCCCGCCTTCCATTCTGCTATTTTTGCAACTAGTAATTATACTCTCTGTGCATCATTTCTAGCCGCACAAAAATCATCGCGGACGTTATTTAATAAATTCCTATTTTGTATCGTTGTGCGTTCCAATCGAAATTGGAGACAATCTTGACCTATTTTTCATGCGGCCCAAATTAGGGTAATATTTTGTTCTGAGTCTTCTTCATTATTGGTATTGATGACCTGACCTGATTTTGGTCCCATGTACTCCTAATTAATTTTTGAACACAACTTGCATTTATTTCTAATTAAATTGAGGATAATATTTTGACCGATTTCGTAAATTCTAATTTAATTCCAGTGCCCTTCTATTTTAGCCCACACCAAACTTACAGCGCCCCCTGACCCTACAAAACACCAGACGCCGAATCGCCCGCCAAATTTTCGTCATTTTATGTGTTTGTGCAATTTCCCGAATTTAAGGGACTAAATTACAATTATTCAATTGTAGGTGTCATCACCCCATTGTCCAAGACCAAATGGAAAGTTTATTTATTTGTGGACCAAATTGCATTTTTCCCCACTCTACTTTACATGAAAATAATTTCCTTCATGAACAATCCTAGCCACTCATCCTAGGGGTTCAATCACCACCCTCCATCAACACCCTCTCTCCCTATTTATGTCATGTCACCATCAACCCTAATCCCTAGAAAACCTAGGTTTCCCCAACCAAGCCCCCACCTCTCCTCTCTCCAACGTAGGGGAACCAAATTCTTTTTCCTTTCTTCTTCTCCTTCTCTTCTTCTTCTCTTCTCCTTCCTTTTCTTCTCTTTTTTCCTTTCTTCATTAAAATTTGAATTTCAATAGGGGGGAACCAACCCACTGTTCATCCCCCATCAGCCGACTTCCTCTGCAGTACCTCCGGCCTGCCACCGCTCGGCTGCTGCCGCCGGCCTGCTACTGTTCTGCCGCTGCCGCCGGCTGCTGCTGCTCGGGCCGCCATCGCCGCTGCGCCGGCCAGTACCACCAGCGGCTTCTCCATCCATCCATCCATCCACCCATCCACATCTCCCTCCGGCGTGGTCAGCCGGCCAACCCTCCGACCGAGCCCGACTTCCTGTGCTCCCCCTCCGCCTCTGCTCTTCCTCCCTCCGACTCCGACGTCGAGCCGACCACCTCCGACTCACCACCACTCTCGTCATCAACCCGACGGCAACCGAGCCCATCTCCTCACGGCTCCGGCACCCCCATCTATTCTCCCCGGCTTCCTCCATCTCCACCCGGCCAGGCCGACCCGCGTCTCCCCGCTGCGAGCTCCCCCTCCCTGCTGCTCCTCCCTGTCGTGACCCCGCCGCCTGAGCTCCGGCGAGCCTCCGCCGACCATCCTCTGTAAGCTTCCTCTCCCTTTTCTTTCTTCACATATATATATATATATATATATATACATATATATATATATATACATATATATATATATATATATATATATATATATATATATATATATGTATATATATATATATACATACGTATATACGTTTATGTATATACTAATATGTATATGTATAGTAATTATTAGTGAATGTTTAACACATATATGTATAGTGTATATACTTAGTATATGTATGTATTAATGTATAAATATTGTGTATTAGTATACATAGTATATTTTAAATTAGTATATGTATATGTATAGCATTTAATTGATTAATATTTAATATGCATATATGTATATAAATACGTATACGTGTATTTGTGTGTGTATATGTGTATATATATATATCTATAAATATATAGTGTATTTTCTCTAATTGTATATAGTGTACGTACTATTTGGTATATGTACAAACACATATATGTATGTATTTGGTATAATTATATATTGGTAAAATATATTAATTTAATATATTTTGGTATAAATATGTGTACCTATATATATATATATATGTATAAACATATTTTTGGTATGTAAAAATATATAGTATATATATAAAACTGTATTGATATATATGTACTTATAGAACACATTTTGGTATATTCACCTGTATATAGTATTGTATTATTTTGGTATGTATGCATATATATATAATATAAGTTAATATGTATTTTGGTACATGTATATTAGTTTATATATATGAGTGATGTATAATTTTTACATAAATAAAATATATTTCCACTTATGTACATACAGTTATACCTATTTTGTATATACTTTGGAATAACCATATATATGTATTATATTTGATTATTAATAATACGTTTAATTGGTGAATGTACTAGATGACCCTAGTTGACTAGTGACATGCCTGGCATAGCCCTGAGGCCAGTATATTTTCTGTGTGTTAGGGTAGCATCTGATACAAGTGTTATAATTGTGATGTTTATAGGACTGTTGGTTTACCCAGGGGATACTCTGGAACAGGACATCAATAATTATCAGCTAAGGACCAAGGCAAGTACATTCTCTGATAATTTCCAATTCCTTGATAATTTCTATAAATTAAATAATCATGAAATGTTACATCTGAATTCTTGACACTGTGTTACACGGACTAGTATAGCTTGGATCTGCAGTCATGAGATGTTACATTGATTATCGTATTGACATTGTACACGACATGTATATTAGACATCGTACATGATAAATTGGACTTGCTCGTGTATCGTGACGTGTCATGATTGGATCCACAGTACTAGTTGGGGGCGGGGAAGTAGTTAGTAAGAAATATGATCATAACCTCTTATTGTAGTGTAGAACAATGTAAGTGTTAATCATGCTCTTCACCCATGATTAGCCAGGCCCTGTAGCTATCGTACATGTTCCCAAGCCGATCACATTTTGAAACTACTATTTCAAACACTTAGAATAGATTACAGTTCCCTATTTTAAATCATATACTACATCACCCGTATCTGATGCTGTTCCTTGTTCTTTCATTATCATACATGCACTGACTATATCATATTGCCTATTGCCTGTCTCTTTATATTGCATGTCTCTCTTTAATTGCCATTGCATTTATTTCACCGTCTTCTCAGTAGCTAGCATCACATGTTTATTACTTTATAGTCCTTATCAATTTAATGGAACTGTTATTTGAGGTTGTACTTTGCTCCTTCCTGACTGGAAATATTTTTCCAGACTATGCCTTAGAGGACCGCTGTCCGACACTTTATGGACAATATGGTGAGTAGCTGCAGACTTGGTAGATTAGTTGTGATTCCGGGAGGTCTAGCCGGAACTGCTATTTTGTTAGTTCTATAAGTAGACTATTTTGGTACCGGATTTGTCTCCGGCATTTTTGATGACTTGGATATTGTTGAGTTTGATTATTACTTTAGACTTGTGTTGTATTTTATTTGTTCGATATCTTCTCGTGCTGTAATCCTGTGATTGAGTATGTGTACATTTTAATTGTGTCATCCGTGCCTCCTTATGGAGATTGGATGCTTGTGTGAGATTGGCTAGATAGTATCAAGACCTTGACAGCGTTCTACCGCCGATGCTGCGGCGTAGGCTGGACGTACCCACGTACTCGTGCCCCTAAACCGGGTGCGGGTCGTGACACGCACCCCCCGTATCCATGGCTTCACCATTGAGCAAGATGTACTTGCCTCGAGTGGCTCATAGCCTCTCCTCTTACGGTCCAAGTGATCACCTTAAATGCTCCCAAGTCCTTTAGGGTTAGGGTTCGGCCTAGGGCAAAGGAAAAAGGAGGAAGAAGGAAGAGTAAAATAAGAAGAATGAGTAAGGAGAGAGAAAATACTCATATATATACTAAGAAGAGAGAAAAAAAATGGTTTAGTCATGGGTTCATTCAAACGAACCGAACCAAATATCCATTCTACATACAGATTCTAAACCGGGTCCATGGCAATGCCAATGAAAATTCTACTGGTCTCGGGTAGTCTCTCTCAACAACAAGAAAATACAATAAACAAAGACAGAAACCAAGACTAAGAAATACAACATGAATACATTATCAGAAAAAATTAAATTCTAGAAATACAAGAAATACCAAATCTGGAATCGGGTGTGACATGGCCCAACCAAGCGGACGGTACGATTCTCCCGAGATTCGAACTCCTGAATCTGCCCACCTTCTTGTCTGAACTTGAATCTCCCCCATACATATACGTCCTTGAGCAGAACATCATGCACTGTGCATGTCGTCAATGACCTACATCTCCTCTGAAACTGTGTGAATGATGATGCTCCCGCCTCAGATTGATTTTGCTGTAAACCTTGATCTCCTCAGATAGCCACCAGTGATGTGCATTGTCCGTCAATTACATTCTGACGTTAGTTATCCAACGTTTCCTTGGAAGCTCAGCTGCTTCTAATTGATGTTGTGTGTTGGTGAGCCACTCATGAACTTCTGTGGGCTCCTCTTTGCCTGAGAAGATACACGATTTTGTCAACGTTCACTGAATCGAACCAAACTTGGGTCACAGGACCATCGTATTGCTACGAGTCCGATGGCGCAAGTTTTGTTTCGATCCGACGTGTGTACACAAAGTTACAACAAGATTCAGAACAGGTGGATACGGGGCGTTGTCAGCGGATACGCATTGATTTCGGTGTGCACGTACATCCAAATCAATGTCTGCGAAATCCTGCACATCCGTATCAACGGCGCGCACCTTTCGATGAAGACCGTACGTGTCACGACCCGCACCCGAAAATCGGGCATGAGCCGTGGGTACGTCCAGCCTACGCCGCAGAATCGGCGGTAGAACGCTGTAAAGGTCCGTTCTAGGTCAACCATATCTATCTATATCTCACTGAAAAATCCGGCATGACCTCTCCAAAAGGAGGGCAAAACCACGCAATATATATATATATCAATGATCTCAATCACAAAATCTAGAGGAAGAATATAAGCACGATATGATATAAACAAAGAAACAGAACCAAGAGAGCAAGACAATCCAAAATAATACAGTCCAAGTCTACAAATAGCTACAACAACACAGCATCAAAAGAATAAGTACAGTCATCCAAAATACAAACTACTAGGAAATAACCCAGGAACCCACCTAGCTAACTAGAGTGCTATAGGCGTCTCCTCGGCGCACTCCTCCTCGATCACGGGGTCACAACAGTCGTCAACACCAGGCCCGTAGAACGTAGGGCAATAGTCCTCAGGATCCTCTAGAAAAAATATGCCCAGTCAGGACTGGAGCGAAGTACATAACTCTGAAAGCAACTCCAAATACATGGTAAGGTGTATATGACGAGCAATAGAAAAGTAATCAAGATGCATAAGAAATAAATATAAGCTGGAGCACAATAAATAGCTGTAATATAAACTGGAGAACAATACAAGTAGTGGAAAAGTAACTGCAGATGAGAAACATGAATACTAGCTAAGTGCCTTGAGCACAAGTTCGTTATATGATCGGCTTAGGTTGCACATGAAGAACACTACGATAACTCCGTTATGCGTGAGTTGCATAACCGACATACACATGAATACTGTTTGGCTTTGATCATATAACCAACTCACTACTCCCCTCCCCCACTAATACCATTGGATCCAACCACAACACGCTACGTACATGATAATAGCTCGCGCACACGAAGGCGAGAGCACAAGAAGCACATGATAGCACATGATAATCAATACCCGAAGCACATGATGAAATACACGTGATAGAGTACCCGCTGAACACGGTAAGGGGGATAGCACCTCATGACGGGATCCACTAGTACCAGCTCATGTAATAAAGTGTCAGAATCAAGTATTACAGTTCTAGAACAGGTGATATAAACGCTATCATGAAATAGAAACTATCAGAGGTAGGTACTCGCCTGATGTCCTGAGCAACTGATGAGGATCGAGGTCCGGACCGGTGACGCAAGGACCTAATGCGAAAAGCAAGGATTAAACAGGGTTCTAAGCATTTAAACTGATATAAAATAATTAAAAACAGGCTTCTAGGGCTATTCTAGGTCGAACGGGTCAAACCGGTGAAATTCGGGTCAAAAAGTCAACCCGGGGTCCAAAAAGTCAACTCTAGGTCAAAACTAGGTCAAACGTTGACTTTTACGTTCAACGGGGACAATTATGGTCAAAGCTAGGTCAAACTAGGGTGTCCCTGAAATTCTAGGTCAAACCGAGCTCATTAAGCTACTAAACTCACAAACTCGCCTAATCGAGATACCGGGATACCCTCGGTATCCGATACCTCGTCCTAGGCCACGTGCCCCGCCTAAACCCGCTAAAACCTATGCTAGCACGCGTAATTATATATATATATAAACATATAAAAATCACTCCCAAGCATTTCCTAGGCTAATGCTCAAATACCCCGCTCGAAACTCAATACCTTGAATATCTCAAGGTATCGAGATACCTCGGTATCTCAAGGTATTGAGGTTTCGCCCTAAGGCCCTCTAACTAGCTATCTAGCTATTAATTATGCACCTAGTTATTAATCTAGGCTAGGTAATATAGATATCTACTATCTATTAATACATCTAAGTAGGTATCTACCTATATACATATATATATCCACACACACATACCCAATACCCATTACCTTACCCAATCATAACATATATATATATTACCTATCAAGATATCTATATATATATATATATATAAGTATAGGTATATAGATATCTATCTCTTAGATAGATATATCTAAGTATCTAGCTATCTACCTATCTAGTATCTATCTATCTAAATACCTAGCTATCTATCTATCAATATCTATCTCACTATCTATTTATCTTATCTACCCAACTATCTATCTATTGATATATCTATCTATCTAACTTATTATCTATCCACCTATCACATATATATATACCAATCTCTCACTCTCCCTCACTAGCTCTCGCTACTAGCCGCTGCTACTGCTCCTTGCTTCGCATTTGCTGCTGCTACTGCTCTATGCTACTGCTGCTGCTGATCTATGCTGCTGCTGCTGCTGATTCTGCTGCTGCTGCACTTGCTACTGCTGCTGCTGCTGGTTCTGCTGCTGCTGCAGCTGCTGGTTCCCCCCTTCCAACACACAAGTACACACACATACATCCATAAACATACATATATATATATCACTCTATATATATATATACACACACACATAACTATATATATAACTACTAGATAGATATATATATACACACTCTAAACACTCTCTAACACACACACCTACACTCTCACAAACACACTAATACACACACTCACATAAATATATATACATAGCTACATATTTATATACACTTAATATATATATATATCTACACACACTCTCAACTATATGTATATATATCTACACACACTCTCAACTATATATATATACATACACCTATATATATATATACACATACACACACACAAGCACACTTACACATATACATATATATATATATATACACATAGACATATACATATACATATACAAGTACATAAATATAAATACACACATATATATATATAAATATATATACATAAACACACATACATATATATAAATATATATATATATATAGACACATATAAATACAACACAACCACGCACACAACACTCAAACCACACGCCCCACTCACGCCCAACGACCCCGACACTCACCAATACCCTAAAATATATAAAATATAGCCCGAAAACTCTAGCACACACTCCCCGATACTAACCCAACGCGCGCACAAAGCCGAAACGAGGAAACCAAGTCGAAATGGTCGTTCGGTCATTTCGACGAACACGTGGTGCGCGGCTCAGAAAATCTCCTGAAACGCACACCAAACGAACTCGAAATCGGCCCAAAATTTACCCACGCGATCTACACGATGTCTAGATCCTAGAAAAAGTGGTCCCGCGTCGATTCTAGGTCCGTGGCAGAAACGCACACGCACTTAGAATCGGCGACGACGAAAAGCCCCAATTTCGCCCGAAACGCCCGTTTCTCCGCGACACGGCTTCCCGTGTCCGAACGGAGACACGCACTCACCCTATAGACACCCGACAACGTCTACCTAGGTCCATTTAACCTAGGGCATCACCCAAAATTGGGCCAAATTCGGATTCCACCCGAATTCGACACAAAACCTAATGTCAAAGTCTCTAAACTCACCCAAACTAGTTCCAACTTCCTCCTACGGGTAGGGTTAGGGTCTAGGAGGGTTCTACAACACTAATTATACTACACAAAAATAATTAGGAAGGGAAAAGTTAGGTTTTACCTCTTGGGAGTTGGAATCCCAAGGCCAAAGTCTCACAATCCCTAGAATTCACCTCCCTCAAGTTCCAAGCCACCAATTCTAGCTCCCACACTAGATCTAAGCTCCTCACACCTAGGTTAGAGAAAATGTAAGGTTAGGGTTAGCTTAAAGAAGAAGAAATGGAAGAAAGAAAGAAGAAAGATGGAGAAAAGCTTACTTGGAGAAGGAAGGAAGAAGAAAGGAGAAGTGGAGAAGAAGAAGGAATGAAGAAGAAGAAGTAAATGAAGAGAGGGGGAGATGGGCTGCTGCTCACGGATGGGGGGGGGCTGTGGGAAGCTCACGGGTGGGGGTAGGTAGGGGTTTTACAAGTTTCAATTTCCCAAAACGCCTCTATTCACTCGGTTTTGGGTTTCGGGTTCCAAATGCGCTCAAACTAGTTCCAAATCTCTCCAACTAACCTCCTAAAAATAAAATAATAATCTAAGCCCCAAAATAATTCTCACCAGGGTATGGGCTTGGTCGAACATGGGTCCACTAGGGTCTGACATGGGTCCAGGCTAGCCAAAACCCTAAAACAAACATAATAAAAATAATAAAAATAATGCAATCACTATTTAAATATAAATATAATTATTTAAATACAATCCACTATTTACCAAATAAAATAAAATAAAAACCCTATTTTCTAGAATTGGGTAGTGACAAGTCTACCCTCCTTAAAATAATTTCGTCCTCGAAATTAAAAGACGAAACTAGGACAGGAATGCAAGAAAGAACCATACCTCAGGGCTCGAAGAGATAAGGGTACAGCTCGCGCATTTCATCCTCCCTCTCCCAGGTCGACTCTCCTGGAGAGTGATGCCTCCACGCGACGCGAACCAAGGGAATAGTCTGGTTCCTCAACACCTTCTCCCGCCGATCAAGAATCTCCACCGGCTGCTCTGGATAGCTAAGGGTAGGGCCCACTGCGATCTCCGAGTGATCCAATACGTGACTGGGATCCGCCACGTACCGTCTCAACTGCGACACGTGGAACACATCATGAACTCCCTCCAGCGTAGGCGGCAACTCAAGCCTATACGCCACGGCGCCGACCCTCTCGAGGATACGGAAGGGTCCAATGAAACGTGGGCTAAGCTTCCCGCCTCCACCGAAGCGAATAGTGCCCCGCGTCGGAGAAATCCTCAGGAACACCAGATCTCCAACCTAGCACAAACAAGGTCTCTGCACTTAGTCTAAAATAAGCAATCACAAGCAAACACAAGAACAAAATCTAGATTCTAAGCTATACCTCGAACTCCAAAGGTCTCCGGTGGCTATCGGCCCAATGCCGCTGCCTGTCCTGCGCCACCCGAAGTCTATCTCTAATGAGCTTGACCTTCTCGGCTGCATCAACCACCATCTCCGGGCCAAGCAAAGCTCTCTCACCTACATCATCCCATGACAACGGAGTACGACACCTCCGTCCATACAATGTCTCGAAAGGTGATATCTCGATACTGGCTTGGTAGCTGTTGTTGTAAGCAAACTCTACCAAGTGCAAGTGATCCTCCCAAGAGCCTCTGAAATCCAAAACACAAGTGCGTAGCATGTCCTCAAGTGTCTGAATGGTCCTCTCTGACTGACCATCTGTCTGTGGGTGATACGCACTACTAAACTTGAGCTGGGTGCCCAAGCTAGCCTGCAGGCTCCTCCAGAAATGCAAAGTAAAGCGACTGTCCCGATCTGATACTATGCTCACTGGAACTCCATGCAGTCTGACTATCTGGCGCACATACATCTCTGCTAGTCTCTCTGTAGACGTACCCACTTTGAATGGTAGAAAGTGGGCCGATTTGGTCAACCTGTCCACGATGACCCAAATTGCATCTTTCCCGCCTGGAGAACGGGGAAGTCCAGAAACAAAATCCATGGTCACATGCTCCCATTTCCACTCCGAAATGGGTAACGGCTGGAGTAAACCTCCTGGCCTCTGCCTCTCCGCCTTCACCTGCTGGCACACTAAGCATCGGGATACGAAGCGTGCTACCTTCCGCTTCATCCCGTACCACCATACATGCTGTCTCAGATCTCTATACATCTTGTTGGCACCGGGATGCATAGAGTACTGGGATCGATGCGCCTCCTGGAGAACCTCCTCGCGCAATGACCCACTCGGCACACACAACCTGGTACCGTGCCGCAAAGAACCATCATCAGCAATGGTGAAGTCATCTGCTAATCCCATCTGAACCTGCGCCCTGATGCTCCTCAGGGACTCATCCTCAAACTGTGTAGCCCTGATCCGGTCTACCAACTCTGACTGAATCTGCAGTCCCCACATCTGCATGTCAACTCCAGGTACTATCACCTCAATGCCCAAGCTCTCTAGATCTGACAGAAGATAACGATCTGTAGTCAGGCACATAGCTACCGGATACCTGCTCAATGCATCCGCAACTACGTTCGCCTTCCCTGGATGGTACTGCAATGATATTCGAAGTCTTTCATCAACTCCAACCATCTCCTCTGCCTCATGTTCAGCTCTTTTTGGGTAAACACATACTTCAAGCTCTTGTGGTCTGTGAAGATCTCCACACGCTCTTCGTATAAATAGTATTTTCACAACTTCAGAGCAAAAATGACCGCTGCCAACTCCAAATCGTGGATAGGGTAATTCTTCTCATGAGGACGTAATTGCCTGGAAGCATAGGCAATCACCCTCCCATTCTGCTGCAACACACAACCCAGTCCCTTCCCCGATGCATCACTATAGATAGTGAATCCTCCAGAACCTGATGGCAACGTCAACACTGGAGCTGTCGTCAACCTCCTCTTCAGCTCATCAAAGGCGATCTGGCACTCCTCTGACCAAACAAACTCCACGTCCTTCCGGGTCAGCCTGGACAACGGCTCTGCAATCCGGGAAAAATCCTGAACAAATCTACTGTAGTAGCCTGCCAGTCCCAAGAAACTTCTGACCTCGGCTACTGAACTCGGAGCACTCCATGCCTCAACTGCCACGATCTTTCTCGGATCCACCGAGATACCCTCTCCAGTCACCACATGACCAAGGAATTCAACCTTGTCAAGGAAGAACTCACACTTCAAGAGCTTTCCATAAAGCTCCTCCTTCCTGAGAGTCTCCAGCACTATCCTCAGATGCTCCTCGTGCTCCTCTGGGTTCTTCGAATACACCAAGATATCATCTATAAACACCACCACAAACCTGTCCAGATGCTGATGGAACACCTTGTTCATCAGATTCATGAACACTGTCGGGGCATTAGTCAACCCAAACGGCATCACCAAGAACTCATATTGTCCATATCTGGTCCGAAAAGCTGTCTTCGGAATATCCTCCTTCCTGACTTTCACCTGGTAGTAGCCTGTCCTCAGATCAATCCTGGAAAACACCCTTGCTCCACTCAACTGGTCAAATAGATCATCAATACGCGGCAGCGGATACTTGTTCTTGATTGTGAGGCTGTTCAGAGCCCTGTAGTCGATACACATCCGTATCGACCCATCCTTCTTCGGCACAAAAAGTACCGGAGCACCCCACGGAGAAAAACTAGATCTGATAAATCCTTTGTCCTGAAGCTCATCCACCTGCTTCTTTAACTCTATCAGCTCACTGTTGCTGACTCTATAGACGTGCTGGGATATCGGCTCCGCGCCTGGCACCAAGTCTATAGAGAACTCCACGTCTCTGTTCGGAGGTAATCCTGGCAACTCCTCCGGAAAGACATCCATATACTCCTCTATCAGCGGATGTAGCGACCTCGGCTCTACCACCAGGGCTCCGCAGAAGACTCCCTCGATCTGCTCCGCTGCTCCTCTGGCAAACTGAAACTCTGGCTCACCCGGCGGACTAAACAAAACTCTGCCTCCACGATAATCTATACTAGCACAATGCGTACTCAACCAATCCATCCCGAGTACAACATCGTAGCTCGGAAGTGGCATTACGAGTAGGCACACACTCAACTCCCGGTCTCCCAAGGTAACTCTCCGGTCTCTACAAACATCACGGACTAGGATGATACCACCCCCGGTCGTGATCTTGCAGAGTCTAGCTAAAGGTTCAGCAACAAGATGGTATCTAACAGCAAAAGATACAGACACAAAGCTATGGGAAGCACCGGAATCAAATAAAGCAAGTGCTGGAATGGAATCAAGAAGAACACAGATCAAAAGAAGTCAATACGGTACAAGAAACGATATCATCAATGAAGGACAATAATATTGCAAAAGAAAACAATTTTAGAAAAATTAAAGATAGCAAAAGGAAGTAGGAAGGGTCCTAGTTGTGATTGAGCATACTCTCTCTCAGCCTATCTCCTATATCCTATTGCAGGTAACCCTAAAAAGCAGACCTGCATGGGCCACCACCAAAAACGTGTCACGACCCGCACCCGAAAATCGGGCATGAGCCGTGGGTACGTCCAGCCTACGCCGCAGAATCGGCGGTAGAACGCTGTAAAAGTCCGTTCTAGGTCAACCATATCTATCTATATCTCACTGAAAAATCCGGCATGACCTCTCCAAAAGGAGGGCAAAACCACGCAATATATATATATATCAATGATCTCAATCACAAAATCTAGAGGAAGAATATAAGCACGATATGATATAAACAAAGAAACAGAACCAAGAGAGCAAGACAATCCAAAATAATACAGTCCAAGTCTACAAATAGCTACAACAACACAGCATCAAAAGAATAATTACAGTCATCCAAAATACAAACCACTAGGAAATAACCCAGGAACCCACCTAGCTAACTAGGGTGCTATAGGCGTCTCCTCGGCGCACTCCTCCTCGATCACGGGGTCACAACAGTCGTCAACACCAGGCCCGTAGAACGTAGGGCAATAGTCCTCAGGATCCTCTGGAAAAAATATGCCCAGTCAGGACTGGAGCAAAGTACATAACTCTGAAAGCAACTCCAAATACATGGTAAGGTGTATATGACGAGCAATAGAAAAGTAATCAAGATGCATAAGAAATAAATATAAGCTGGAGCACAATAAATAGCTGTAATATAAACTGGAGAACAATACAAGTAGTGGAAAAGTAACTGCAGATGAAAAACATGAATACTAGCTAAGTGCCTTGAGCACAAGTTCGTTATATGATCGGCTTAGGTTGCACATGAAGAACACTACGATAACTCCGTTATGCGAGAGTTGCATAACCGACATACACATGAATACTGTTTGGCTTTGATCATATAACCAACTCACTACTCCCCTCCCCCACTAATACCATTGGATCCAACCACAACACGCTACGTACATAATAATAGCTCGCGCACACGAAGACGAGAGCACAAGAAGCACATGATAGCACATGATAATCAATACCCGAAGCACATGATGAAATACACGTGACAGAGTACCCGCTGAACACGGTAAGGGGGATAGCACCTCATGACGGGATCCACTAGTACCAGCTCGTGTAATAAAGTGTCAGAATCAAGTATTACAGTTCTAGAACAGGTGATATAAACGCTATCATGAAATGGAAACTATCAGAGGTAGGTACTCGCCTGATGTCCTGAGCAACTGATGAGGATCGAGGTCCGGACCGGTGACGCAAGGACCTAATATGAAAAGCAAGGATTAAACAGGGTTCTAAGCATTTAAACTGATATAAAATAATTAAAAATAGGCTTCTAGGGCTATTCTAGGTCGAACGGGTCAAACCGGTGAAATTCGGATCAAAAAATTAACCCGAGGTCCAAAAAGTCAACTCTAGGTCAAAACTAGGTCAAACGTTGACTTTTACGGTCAACGGGGACAATTATGGTCAAAGCTAGGTCAAACTAGGGTGCCCCTGAAATTCTAGGTCAAACCGAGCTCATTAAGCTACTAAACTCACAAACTCGCCTAATCGAGATACCGGGATACCCTCGGTATCCGATACCTGGCCCTAGGCCACGTGCCCCGCCTAAACCCGCTAAAACCTATGCTAGCACGCGTAATTATATATATATAAACATATAAAAATCACTCCCAAGCATTTCCTAGGCTAATGCTCAAATACCCCGCTCGAAACTCAATACCTTGAATATCTCAAGGTATCGAGATACCTCGGTATCTCAAGGTATTGAGGTTTCGCCCTAAGGCCCTCTAACTAGCTATCTAGCTATTAATTATGCACCTAGTTATTAATCTAGGCTAGGTAATATAGATATCTACTATCTATTAATACATCTAAGTAGGTATCTACCTATATACATATATATATCCACACACACATACCCAATACCCATTACCTTACCCAATCATAACATATATATATATTACCTATCAAGATATCTATATATATATATATAAGTATAGGTATATAGATATCTATCTCTTAGATAGATATATCTAAGTATCTAGCTATCTACCTATCTAGTATCTATCTATCTAAATACCTAGCTATCTATCTATCAATATCTATCTCACTATCTATTTATCTTATCTACCTAACTATCTATCTATTGATATATCTATCTATCTAACTTATTATCTATCCACCTATCACATATATATATACCAATCTCTCACTCTCCCTCACTAGCTCTCGCTACTAGCCGCTGCTACTGATCCTTGCTTCGCATTTGCTGCTGCTACTGCTCTATGCTACTGCTGCTGCTGATCTATGCTGCTGCTGCTGCTGATTCTGCTGCTGCTGCACTTGCTACTGCTGCTGCTGCTGGTTCTGCTGCTGCTGCAGCTGCTGGTTCCCCCCTTCCAACACACAAGCACACACACATACATCCATAAACATATATATATATATATATATATATATATATATCACTCTATATATATATATATACACACACACATAACTATATATATAACTACTAGATAGATATATATATACACACTCTAAACACTCTCTAACACACACACCTACACTCTCACAAACACACTAATACACACACTCACATAAATATATATACATAGCTACATATATATATACACTTAATATATATATATATATCTACACACACTCTCAACTATATGTATATATATCTACACACACTCTCAACTATATATATATACATACACCTACATATATATACACATACACACACACAAGCACACTTACACATATACATATATATATATACACATAGACATATACATATACATATACAAGTACATAAATATAAATACACACATATATATATAAATATATATACATAAACACACATACATATATATAAATATATATATATATATAGACACATATAAATACAACACAACCACGCACACAACACTCAAACCACACGCCCCACTCACGCCCAACGACCCCGACACTCACCAATACCCTAAAATATATAAAATATAGCCCGAAAACTCTAGCACACACTCCCCGATACTAACCCAACGCGCGCACAAAGCTGAAACGAGGAAACCAAGTCGAAATGGCCGTTCGGTCATTTCGACGAATACGTGGTGCGCGGCTCGGAAAATCTCCTGAAACGCACACCAAACGAACTCGGAATCGGCCCAAAATTTACCCACGCGCTCTACACGATGTCTAGATCCTAGAAAAAGTGGTCCCGCATCGATTCTAGGTCCGTGGCGGAAACGCACACGCACTTAGAATCGGCGACGACGAAAAGCCCCAATTTCGCCCGAAACGCCCGTTTCTCCGCGACACGGCTTTCCGTGTCCGAACGGAGACACGCACTCACCCTCTAGACACCCGACAACGTCTACCTAGGTCCATCTAACCTAGGACATCACCCAAAATTGGGCCAAATTCGGATTCCACCCGAATTCGACACAAAACCTAATGTCAAAGTCTCTAAACTCACCCAAACTAGTTTCAACTTCCTCCTACGGGTAGGGTTAGGGTCTAGAAGGGTTCTACAACACTAATTACACTACACAAAAATAATTAGGAAGGGAAAAGTTAGGTTTTACCTCTTGGGAGTTGGAATCCCAAGGCCAAAGTCTCACAATCCCTAGAATTCACCTCCCTCAAGCTCCAAGCCACCAATTCTAGCTCCCACACTAGATCTAAGCTCCTCACACCTAGGTTAGAGAAAATGTAAGGTTAGGGTTAGCTTAAAGAAGAAGAAATGGAAGAAAGAAAGAAGAAAGATGGAGAAAAGCTTACTTGGAGAAGGAAGGAAGAAGAAAGGAGAAGTGGAGAAGAAGAAGGAATGAAGAAGAAGAAGTAAATGAAGAGAGGGGGAGATGGGCTGCTGCTCACGGATGGGGGGGCTGTGGGAAGCTCACGGGTGGGGGTAGGTAGGGGTTTTACAAGTTTCAATTTCCCAAAACGCCCCTATTCACTCGGTTTTGGGTTTCGGGTTCCAAATGCGCTCAAACTAGTTCTAAATCTCTTAAACTAACCTCCTAAAAATAAAATAATAATCTAAGCCCCAAAATAATTCTCACCAGGGTGTGGGCTGGATCGGACATGTGTCCACTAGGGTCTGACATGGGTCCAGGCTAGCCAAAACCCTAAAACAAACATAATAAAAATAATAAAAATAATGCAATCACTATTTAAATATAAATATAATTATTTAAATACAATCCACTATTTACCAAAAAAAAAAAACCCTATTTTCTAGAATTGGGTAGTGACAGTACGCGACCAAGTCGTCCCGTCTGGCGGGGCATACTCAGTTCTGGAGAAAAATGGGGTATTGATGTTCCTGTTTTTGGATCGCGGTTTGCGATCGCCACAGGACGCGACACACCGAGCGGGTTGCACGGGCATCGAGAGGGTTACGCAGTCTATGCGTCACAATAGACGGAACTGAAAACGGGACAGCGAGGAGAGAGAATGGGTTACCTGAACAGGGCTCCGTGAAGACCGAATTCTCGTGTCCGCGAGTCGATGCGACACGACACGATACTGTGTCCACTGCACAGTACAGGGTCCTAGGGTTAGGGTTCCGGCGGGCAGCGGCTAGGGCTGAAGGCGGAGGGCCGGGCTTCGCCTGAGGGAGGCGCTGGAGACGCCGGGCTCGGGGCGGCCAGCTGTGCTGGTGGCGGGCCGCTGCTGCTGCTGCTTCCGGCGAGGGCTGGTAGAGGCGGGCAGCGCTCGGGCGAGCTGAGGCTGCAAGGTCGTCGAGGAGCTGCGGGGGCTCTGGTCGTCAAGGGCGGCGGAGCTAGGGTGCTGCGGTGGGTGGCTGGGATGGGTCAGGCGACGGAGAGCTCGTCGGGGAAGACGGCGGAGCGGAGCTGGGTGAGACGGAGGCTAGGGTTTTTATAGGTGGCGGGGAGGCGGATCGACCAGAGGCGTTGGGAAAGAAGATGGGGCGGCCGCGGAGGTTACAGGGAGGGGAACCAGAGCGGCGGGCGTCCGGTGCGGAGAGGCGGTCAATCGTCGGTTGCAGGGGAGGCGAACCGAGGGGTCGCCGGCGGCCACGGCGGCGGAAACGGCCGCCGGGAAGTGTCACGACCCGATTCCGTAGAATCATTGAGGCGTCCCCCAAATCGTGACCGCCGTACGGGCCTGGGGTTGCGCCCGCACAAGGCTTTAATGATTTGCATAGCAAGCACATATTCAGAGTACGCAGATAAATTGAAACACAGATTTGGAGTATGAAAAAGTTCTCTTTATTGATAATGAACATCTATTTCAAACTCCTGAACGAGTCAGTTAATATGCCGCACGGGCTTACAAAAGTGTTGACTCAAAATGAGATAGCAGTCCTGTACATTACATCCCTTTACTAAACTTCAAAATGTATAGACCTCCGGGCTGGAGGACAGCATTGCCACGGAGATGTATTTGTGTATTAAGAGTTGCAAGCTCCTATCTTCAAGTGCTTCAAAATGCGGCGCGATCAGGATGCGCCAACAGCTGGACTGGATCGAAAAGATGACTTCGGCTCCTCGTTCGGTTCGCCTTGGTGCGGAGAACCTGTTTCAACGAGGGTCAGCATGTCGAAACATACTGGTGAAGGCGAGATAACCAAACTATACCAATCAACACGTTGTTTTAATGAAGCATGCATATTTTTGTGGGTTTCTATCTTGCCTTAGTTCATTTATAAGTAAGCAGCATATAGAATTTACTGAAATGAACTTGCCACCGTTCGGTGAATTTTACCTGTCCGTATGAACCACCTGCACAATACTTACCATGCCTTCCCTGCCACGAAGACACAAGTTAGTTTGCAACAGGTTTAAATATACAAGATGATCACTGGCTTGATTGCCATAATGGACACTAGTCTGTGACGAAGATGGTTTGCTACATGCAAGAACGTGAGGCGCCGCATACCACCCCGTCCAAGTACGTAAGACTAAACGTTAGTTCTGTCCGGAGCCGAAACGGTACCAGTGCCCCAGCAGCCGCCCGCAGGAACTATACCTTGTGCACAAGTTGTCCGTGATCGCACATTAATAATTATTCGCTCGGAGGCTACGTTATTCGCCCTGAGGCTACGTTATTCGCCCTGAGGCTACATGAGTACAAGACAAGCAGTATTGCATGATTCATTTACATTGCATCTACGTTCAATTCATGCATTCAGGATATAGCTTTGTACATTCAAACTTGCATCTGTGCATATGATAAACATTCTGAACGAACAAGCATGCAGAGCTATAACCGTTCACAAGTTTAATTGACAAGCAATACAATTCAAGTCTATTCCCTTTTTATCTTGGTATCTTTTATTATTTCTTGGTATTGTTTGATCGGACAAAGGAGAATGCAAGATTTATTAAGGTGTGAAGCTTGGAAGCAGGGCTAGCTAATCAGGTTGGTAGCCACTCACTTAGATGGTTGGAAGGGAGAAGGAAAGAGGCGCTTCACGACTTCGCTCGTAAGACGTCTACTGCTCGTTCACCTGCATCACGAACAGCTTGATCAATACTTCTTTCACTCTTTCCAATCTCGAAATTGAAGTGCAGTTCAATGAACGAAAACAATAAAACTCATCGAAACCGTTCAAGGAAAATAAGCAAATCCCAAAACCAACTCAAAGCACGAAAGCAACAAGCGATATCAAAATCTGAGGCAATAAAAGATAGCAGCGGTGAGGTCCCTCCTGACTCTGCCGCTAAGTCGATCCCGGGGGCATGGTCCACTGAATATGGGAATCGATTCCGAAGAAACAAATCCATAACGAGTACGAGTTCTTGTTTCAATCTATCCCGATCGAACGATACCGTTTGTGTTTCTTAGCCGCGCTCCCCGCACCGGGGGAACGGGGCGCTACAGGAAGCTGAGGGGTCGGGGTAATTCGGTTTAGGGATTTAGGGTTAACGGGTCCGGGTCGGGCGGCAGATTCGGCCCGATCCACTAAGGCCAGGGTGCGGGTCGGGCTAGTGGGTTTCGGGTCGGCGGGTTTGACCCGGATCCGACCCGCAGGGTTCAGTTTGGTTCAGTTGAACCGGGTCCGGTTTGGGTTGGTTTGGTTCAATTGAACCGGGTTTATTCAGGGTTTATTTGGTTTAATTAAAATTTGGTTTTTAGGTCTTAACAATGTTTCCGGGGTCCAATAAATTCTCGAAAAATTACCCTATGTCTAATTTTCCATTTTACACCAGAAAATATTATTTTCATAATATTTTAATATTATTTAACATCATTAAAAATCATTTTAAATCAAAATACCTTAGTTTTAATTACAGAAAATTTTAGAAAATTTGTAAAAATCCATTAAAAAAATTCGTGAAAAATCAGGGGGTTTACAATCTACCCCCCTTAAGAGGATTGCGTCCTCGCAATCAAAGAATAACCGGTCAACAGAGATGACACGGTTGCAAAGCTTTGTTCGAAGTACATCATTATCAAGGAGAATCAAGGTTTTAAGAAGAACACATAGGGAAAATCATTTTCCTAGGCGATAAAAGTTATGCAATTTCCCGAATGAAAAAAATCTAAAAAATTACAGTTTTAGAAAAACTAGGTTATCACTTATAAAAACATACTAGGTTATCAATTATTAGCAAGTTTAAATTACTAGGTCAAGGCTAAGGTCACGAACCAACGGCCACGAACTAAAATAATACTAGACGAGATAGCTACGAATCACTTACGCACATTAGCTACTCCATGAGTCTGCGCGTTCTCCAAGGTCATCGACAGGGCTTGTCCTCGTCCTTGCAGTTGATTCCTCTGCTGTTGTTGAGCCTGCTAGAAGAGTAGTGCCTGGGGTATCAAAGGTGGCCTCGACTGATACCCTCCTGGAGCTGGTGGTAGGACTCCTTCAACCCCCGTTTGCGGTGCTCCTGATGCTGGATAGGCTGGCCTCGGTACTGGTACTGCTTGTTGGTTAACCATTGGTTCTCTTTCTCGACGCTCAAGGCATTCCTTCACTGAATGCTGACTGGATCCGCAAGCTAAACATAATCTCCTTTTTTGTCTGCACTCGTTCTCAATATGGCCTCGCTTGCGACAATATTGACAAACAGGTAGTGCCTATGAAGATGCTCCAGATGGCTGGTGTATGTGAGGTCTTTTTGCAGCTTCTTTCTGTGGTGCTTCGGCTGGTGCTGATGTGGATGGCCACTTCAGACTGGTCTCTCTCCTGATGACGCGCTCCATGCATCGGGCTGCAGCAAGGACGTCCGAGTAAGAAGTAGGTGCGACGGATCCGATCAGTCTCTGTAGCTCAATATTTAGTCCGTCGAAGAACTTCTCAGCCTTCTCTTCTTCTGTCGGGATCAGGGTTGGGGCAAAGCGACTCAGACGAATGAATTCTGTGTTGTACTCTTTCACTGTTATACTGTCTTGAGTGAGGCTATTGAACTTATCGTGAAGTTCTAATCGAGCGATGGCTGGAATGTATATCTCTTGAAAGAGTCTGGAAAACTCTTCCCAAGTGACTCGGTCTGGTCCGAGCCGTGTCTCCTCAGATAGCCACCAGTGATGTGCATTGTCCGTCAATTGCATTCTGACGACAGTCATCCAACGTTCCCTTGGAAGCTCAGTTGCTTCTAATTGATGTTGTGTGTTGGTGAGCCACTCATGAACTTCTGTGGGCTCCTCTTTGCCTGAGAAGGTACGGGGCTTCAGTTGGCGGAAATTAGAAATAGAGCCCGTCGTTGGTCGTCGTGCTGGTAGATCTGCCTGCTCTAGTGCGGTTACTAGGCTGCTACTCAAAGCCTCTTGTTGAGCTTGCATTATTGCATAGATCATTTGAAACATCTGCTGCCCGTCCATGGCCTGCCCTTGTGGGAATACGGGCATTTGTGGAGTAAAATGCGTCGATGGTGGAATATCATCTTGTTGGATTCTCGAGACATGCTGATTTGCTTGACTGTGTTGTTGAGCGGATTGACCTTCTTGTACTGGTGTTACTTCCTCTTCATTGGTTACCAAAACATCCCGTGGTGATGTTGCAGGAGTCTCGTCATTTTCTCGTGAATCCATAACTCTGCAACCAAAATAAACAATAAGAGGCGTACAGGAATCAAGGCAGGATGTAATTCAAGAATTTAATTCGAATCCGATATAGATGTCAAGAACGATTCAAGTAAGTGGATGAGATCCTAAAAACTTATCCTATTCTTATTGCAGGCTTGCTCTGTCCCTAAGTTGAAACTGAAGCAATTTAGTCGTAGACCTGCATGGGCCACCACAAAAACCATGTCACGCCCCAGTCCCAAAATATTGAGGGACTAGACACGTGGCAATGGCCAGCAGCACACACCGATGGATAACCCAATTTTAATGGATCCATCAGGATGTACTTAAGCTGTAATACAACAATAAGGGTCTAGATATACTAATCTCATCCACAAAAATGAATATAGCAATATCAGAATCAATAAGCAAGATTAATCATAATAAAACATAATCTCGGGAAATAACCCGATAATGAGTCTGATACATCTGTCAAGATACAAGAATAAAGATAACCACAGCAAAAACTGAGTATGGAAACAGTATATACTCAGAAGATACCCGAAGAGATCACTCGTCTACTGGATCTGGTACTGCTATAGTGCTTGCTCCTGTTCCTGCTAATGCTCCTGTCCCGTATACCTCGGGATCGATCTCGTCTACTAATCCTGGGGACATAATCCGGATCCAGGTCCTCAGGGAACATAGCAAGGTACAAGATAACTCAAGCCAAAATAAATGCATTGCAAGAGTAAATGAAACAATAGGGTAAATATGTAACCAGCTAAGTGAAATGCAAGATGAGAGCAGCACTAGAACTCAGGCTGAGACCACTACAAGCTCTGTGTCGGGGAGCCGGGTAGCAGTGATATCATGTGGTTGTCTAGCTCGGAGAGAGACTAAGACGCCGACATAATATATAATCAACCTATAGTTTGTGTGTCTCTCCCCACCCAATGTAATCATACGTCTCATGTCCACAACGTCTCATGTCCATGCCACGCAGGATCATAACTAATGCAACCAGTCATATAATATCTAAGCAAAAGAATGTGTCATGAAACCTGTATCCTATACAGAATCACTAGGAATATCTCAGGAAGATTCTGTCTCATGAATAATGTCAGGTGTCCTGGGTTATGACGTACTTGATAATGCAAGCACGAGAAGTATAGGGTTTCGGTATCTATGTCTATGTGACGTTACACAACTCTGCGTACAGTGTTGGCACCCGACTATTAATCGGACGCTAAGTAAGTCACACGGTCCTAGGTCAAGCATGTACAAGATATAAATAAATTAAGGAAATATGTAACAAGAACTGCAAGATTTGGCAAGGTACACTTGCCTGAGGTTCTGACTCCAACTGTAGCTCTGGTCTCAGTGGGATTTGCAGGTACTGCTCCAGTTGCTGAAATAAACATCACCATCAGATCCAGAAAATATCAAATAGCTAGAAACGCCTGTCCTTGAGTCCAATTTGGACACATGTGCAAAAATAACCATTTTTGGTCAAAGCGGGGTCCACTTGTGGCCCGCTTCGCACCGAAAAACGTGTCAGAACCAATGGTCTCCAAATTCGTCTAACTCAGTGTTAACAAGTCCAGAACGATGATACGAACCCAACAGAACTTTCAGAATTGGATTCCGATGAGCCGATCACAAAATCGCCCGTCAAGTGGAGCTGTGGGGCCCAGGATACGCAATTTTGTCAACGTTCTTAGAATCGAACCAAACTTGGGTCACAGGACCAGCGTATTGCTACGAGTCTGATGGCGTAAGTTTCGTTTTGATCCGACGTGTGTACACAAAGTTACAATAAGATTCAAAACAGGCGAATACGGGGCGTTGTCGGCGGATACGAGTTGATTCCGGTGTGCACGCATATCCAAATCAACGTCTGCAAAATCCCGCACGTCCGTATCAACGGTGCACACCTTTCGGTGAAGACCGTACGCGACCAAGTCGTCCCGTCTGGCGGGGCGTACTCAGTTCCGGGGGAAAATGGGGTGTTGATGTTCCTGTTTTTGGATCACGATTTGCGATCGCCACAGGATGCGACACACCGAGCGGGTTGTACGGGCATCGAGAGGGTTATGCAGTCTATGCGTCACAACAGACGGAACTAAAAATGGGACAGCGAGGAGAGAGAACGGGTTACCTGAACAGGGCTCCGTGAAGACCGAATTCTCGTATCCGCGAGTCGATGCGACACGACACGATACTGTGTCCACTGTACAGTACAGGGTCCTAGGGTTAGGGTTCCGGCGGGCAGCAGCTAGGGCTGAAGGCGGAGGGTGGGGCTTCGCCGGAGGGAGGTGCTGGAGACGCCGGGCTCGGGGCGGCCGGCTGCGCTGGTGGTTGGCTGCTGCTGCTGCTACTTCCGGCGAGGGCTGGTGGAGGCGGGCGGCGCTCGGGCGAGCTGAGGCAGCAAGGTCGTCGAGGAGATGCGGAGGCTCTGGTCGTCAAGGGCGGCGGAGCTAGGGTGCTGCGGTGGGTATCTGGGATGGGTCAGGCGGCGGAGAGCTCGTCGGGGAAGACGGCGGAGCGGAGCTGGGTGAGGCGGAGGCTAGGGTTTTTATATGTGGCGGGGAGGCGGATCGACCGGAGGCGTTGGGGAAGAAGATGGGGCGGCCGCGGAGGTTACAGGGAGGGGAACCAGAGCGGCGGGCGGCCGGTGCGGGGAGGCGGTCAGTCGTCGGTTGCAGGGGAGGCGAACCGAGGGGTCGGGGTAATTCAATTTAGGGATTTAGGGTTAACGGGTTAACGGGTCCGGGTCGGGCGGCGGATCCGGCCCGATCCACTAAGGCCAGGGTGCGGGTCGGGCTAGTGGGTTTCTGGTCGGCGGGTTTGACCCGGATCCGACCCGCAGGGTTCGGTTTGGTTCAGTTGAACCGGGTCCGGTTTGGGTTGGTTTGGTTCAATTGAACCGGATTTATTCAGGGTTTATTTGGTTTAATTAAAACTTGATTTTTAGGTCTTAAAAATATTTTCGGGGTCCAATAAATTCTCGAAAAATTATCCTATGTCTAATTTTCTATTTTACACCAGAAAATATTATTTTTATAATATTTTAATATTATTTAACATTATTAAAAAATTATTTTAAATTAAAATACCTTAGTTTTAATTACAGAAAATTCCAGAAAAATTATAAAAATCTATTAAAAAATTCCTGAAAAATTAGGGGGTTTACAGTGGTCCATCGTGTGCGGGCAAAGTGGTTTGTAGCGCCTCTTGTGCTTTTGTTGCATTCCATTCTCGTCTTGGACTGGTTCCTTTATGGCTATGCCAGCGACACATGTCATATAGATAAGTCATCCTCGCTTAGCGGCTATCCGCGTGCGAGTCATTGCATCACACCTGAGATATCCTAGTAACTCGTGCATCTGAAACATAGTCTCTCTCACGACGCAGTATTTGCATATATTATTGCCCCTGAATGCTTATACATGCTATCGTTTGAATTAACTTGGTTTGCCTTGGACATGGTGTAAACCCCCTAATTTTTTAAGGATTTTTAAAAACAATTTTTATACAATTTTCTGTAATTTTCTAGAATTAAAACTAAGATATTTTATGATTAAATGATTTTTAAATGATGTTAATTAATATTAAAATATTATAAAAATAATATTTTTGGGTGTAAAATGGAAAACTGGACATAGGGTAATTTTCTGTGAATTTATTGGACTCCGGAAGCATTTTTAAAGCCCTAAAAATTAAATTATAATTAAACCAAAATAAACCTTGACTGAACCCGATTTATTTTGAAATAAGCCAAACCAAACTGACCCAACCCGCTGTCAACCCAAACTGAACCAAACCCGCTCTTAACGAGTCGGGTCGGGTCGGATCAGAAGTGAACCCGACCCGAACCCGAAACCCGGCCTGAACCCTAATCCTAATCCTAGCCGGATTCACTGTTCCGGCGCTATAAAATTCCCTCGACCTCCACGCCCCGTCGGCCGAAACCCTTCCCTCGTCATCGTCCCCGAGTCCATCCTCCTCTCCTCGACCGCCTACGCCGGAGGCAACCACCACCAGCATCACCATCGACCTCTCCCTACACTTCTTCTTCTCCGGGAAGCCACTCACCACCACCACAGCCTACTGAACCCTCTTCTCCTCCGCCTGAGCCAGCGGCCGACACCACAGTCAAACCACCTCGAACTCCTCCTCCGCTCCTCTGTCCCGGAGCACGACCCGACGCCACCACGTCTACGAACCATCACCCCCATCTTCATTAATACCACCAGCACTCCCTCTTCTCCGACTCCTTCCTCCGGTGATCACCCCGACTCCTGATCACCTGACCCCGGGCACCGCCTAGCCGAGACTCCCCGCAGCTGACTCCGGATCCACCCCTCCTCCGTCGTCTTCTTCATCCTAGCCTCTTCCCCGGACCTCCTCCGGTCGTCTTCCTCCCCGATTACAGACCCCACAGAGCCCGTCACCACTACCGTTCTCGACAGCACCTCCATCACAGCCAATTCTGACCCTCAACCGCTGCTGAACTTTCCTGCAGCACAGAGCCCTAGCCCGACCCGACGGAAACCTAGCCACCCCCGCCTGACCCTCTCCCCTCGCCGAGCTCCGCCACGCCTCCCCACGAGCAGCGCCGCCTCTCTCCGGCCGCCTCGCTGACCGACGACCCCGACTCGAGCAGAAACCCTAACCACAGCACAATATCGGACACAGCACAGTACCGGACATAGCAGCCTCGTGCCGGTGTGTCAAAATGACTCGCGGACACAAAGAAATCCTCGTTCCACGGAGCCCTGTTCAGGTAACCCGTTCTCTCTCTTCGTTATTCTGTTTTCCGTTCCGTCAGTTGTGACACGTAGACTGCATGACCCCCTCGATGCCCGTGCAACCCGCTCGGTGCATCGCGTCCTGTAGCGATCGCGAACCGCGATCCAAAAACAGGAAAAACAATGCCCTGTTTCACCCCGGAACTGAGTGCGTTCCGCCAAACGGGACGACTTAGTCGCGTGCGGTCTTTACCGAAACGTGCGCGCCGTTGATACGGACGTGCGGAATTTTGTAGAAGTTGATTTGGATGTGCGTGCACACCGGAATCAACGCGTATCCGCCGACAACGCCCCGTATCCGCCTGTTCTGGAATACGTCGTAACTTTGTGTACACACGTTGGATAAAAACAAAACTTGCGCCATCGAACTCGTAGCAATACGCTGGTCCTGTGACCCAAGTTTGGTTCGATTCTGAGAACGTTGACAAAATCGCGTATCGTGGGCCCTACGGCTCCACTTGACGGACGATTTTGTGATCGGCTCATCGGAATCCAATTCTGGAAGTTCTGTTGGGTTCGTATCGTCGTTCCTGACTTGTTGACACTAAGTTTGACGAATTTGGAGACCTTTGACCCTGACACGCTTTTTGGTGCAAAGTGGGCCACACGTGGACCCCACTTTGACCCGAAATTACGGTTTTGCCCCTGTGTCCAAATTAGATGAAAGGGAAGTGCTTTCTAGCTATTTTGCTTATTCTGGGAATGTTGGTGATATCTATTTCAGCATCCGAAGATATTTGTTCTGAGGCCATAGCTTCTGGTCCTGTGTATTGGACATCTGGACGTTACATTTTGCAGCTTCTTGCCAGGCAAGTATACCTTGCCATTGTACTGTTATTCTTATTCCATATGATTGCATGCATCTTTATTTTCTGTCTTTAGTTCATATATTTTAACTGTTATATAAACTGCACGTGTAAACCCCCTGAATTTTCAAAATTTTAAAAACTGGATTTTTCCCAATTTTCTAGAATTTTCTGGGATTTTTCTGTAAATTAAAAATAGGGTTTTAATTATTCAATGATTTTTAAATGATAATAAATGATATTAAAATATTATGGAAATAATATTTTTGGATGTAAAATGAAAAACTGGACTTAGGGCAATTTTTCTGGAATTTATCGGACCCCGGACCTATTTTTAAATGCCTAAAAAGTATTTTATTATTTATTTAATTAATTAATTATTTACTGATTTTATTATTATTATTATTATTATTATTTTTTTATATTTTTTGGCCCGCGGCCCGTTGGGCCGGCCCGGCCCAGCCCAACCCGAGCCCAGCCCTAGCGGGTCGGGTCGGATCTGCCAAACCCGACCCGCAACCCGCTAGCCCGACCTCCCCCTCTCTCCCCACGACTCAGCCCCTCTTCCCCGACTCTTCCGCCGCCTCCGTCGCCGGCGGAGCGCCGCCCGGCCAGCCACCCACGTCCCCGCCATCTCCTCCCCTCTCCCCGCCTTCTCCGGCCACGACCAACCCCCGGCCACCCTTTAAAACCCCCACTCGTCTTCTCCTCCGCCCTCACTTCCACCTCCCCCGCCGGAACCCTAGGCTACCGGCTCCCCTCCCCGTCGACACCACTCCGCCACCGCCACCACCGGACAGCCACCGCTGCCCAGCACCGCCGTGTCGTCTCAGCCACCCCGCCGCCTCCTTCTTCTCCTTCCTCCTCTTTCCCGTCGACGGCCGCAGCAGCAGCAGCTTCCCGAGCTGCCGGAGCCGCCCGAGCTCGAGCGCCGTCGCCTCCGCGAGCCGCCTCCGGCGAAGACCCGACCGCCCCCGCCTTCCTCCGGCCGGCCGCCCCCGCCGGAGCTCTGCCTGGGAACCCCCAAGCCCTAACCCTAATTCCTAATTCTCCCCCCCGCGTGTCGGACACAGGACACGTGTCCTGTGTCGTGTCGGACACGACGAGAACCCCGGTTTTCGGGTCCCCTTCAGGTGCGTGTAACTTTTTGCTCGTAGCTCCGTTTTTGATTCCGCAAATTGCGTTGCGAAGCCTGTATGACCCTCTCGGTGTCCGAATAAACTGTTCGGGGCATCGCGTCCTGTGGTGATCGCACACCGCGATCTAAAAACAGGAAAAAACCAGACCCTGTTTTACCCCGGAACCGAGTACGCCCCGCCAAACGGGACGACTTGGTCGCGCGCGGTCTTCACAGACACGAGCGCCTCGTCGATACGGACGTGTGGGATTTCGCAGAAGCTGATTCGGGTGTGCGTGCACACCGGAATCAACGCGTATCCGCGGACATCGCCCCGTATCCGACTTTTCTGCAATTCGACCTAACTTTGTGTACACACGTCGGATCGAGACGAAACTTACGCCATCGGATTCGTAGCGATACGTTGGTCCTGTGGGTCAAGTTTGGTTCGATTCTGAGAACGTTGACGAAATCGCGTGTCGTGGGCCCCACAGGCCCCGCTCGACGGGCGATTTTGTGTTCGGCTCATCGGAATCCAATTCTGGAAGTTTTGTTGTGTTCGTATCATCGTTCCTGACCTGTTGACACTAAGTTTGATAAATTTGGAGACCTTTGACCCTGACGCATTTTTCGGTGCAAAGCGGGCCCACCGGTGGACCCCGTTTTGGCCCGAAACTGCCGTTTCTGCCCTTGTCTCCAAATTGGACCCAAGGATAGGCGTTTCTAGCTGATTGATATTTTTTGGATCTGATGGTGATGTTTGTTTCAGCAACCGGAGTACCGCCTGCAAATCCAACCGAAGTCAGAACCGCAAACATAGCCGGAACCACAGGCAAGTGTACCTTGCCAAACGCTGCAGCTTGCTATATATTTTTCTTGGTTAATTTTGCATCAGTGAGAACATAGAGTTTGTAAATTCTTAGTAATTTTTGTTATAGTATTTTACTTTAATTCTGGTAGGTCCATATGTAACTTGTTTTAACTGCTTAACCTAGGAAACGTGTGACGTGCTTAGTGTCCGATCATAGTCGGGTGCCAACCCCGTACGCGGTGTTGGGTATGTCATTAGAGATGGACAATCGATACCCTTATTCTCGTACTTGTCCTATCAAGTACACCAGAATCCAGGACACTTGACACTATTTCATGAGACAGAGTCTTCCTGAGACATTCAAGGTGATTCTGTATAGGATGCATGTTTTATGACATAGACTTTACATTCTTAGACATTTGATTCATAGCTATCAGACTTGCTGCATTAGTTATGATCTTGCGTGTCATGGACATGAGACGTGTGATTACATTGGGTGGGGAGAGCACACAGACTACAGGCTGATATTATATATATAAAATATAGTATATATCATAGTGTAATTCATAGTTATTGCCGCTACCGGCTCCCCGATACAGAGCTTGTAGTGGCTTCAGCCTGAGTTCTAGTGCGACTCTCATATTGCATATCACATAGTTGGTTACATAGTTTACCCTGTTGTTTCCTTTATTTCTGTACTGCTTATATTTTGGCTTGTATTTTCTGTACCTTGTTATGTCCCCTGAGAACCTGGAATGGACTATGTCCCCAGGTATAGCCGAAGAGATCTACCCCGAGGTGTACGGTACTGGAGCACTCCTTGGAGCAGAACCCAGAACCGAGGACGAGATATTGGCCGAAGATTTCTCCTGAGTACCGGCTTCATCTACCCAGTATTTCCATTTCAGCATTTATTTCCTGTCTATTTTTCCTCTGAATGTAACAGACTAATTCTCGGATTGTTCCCGAAATAGCCTTATTTGATATTGTATATTATTTCTATTACATTATTCCTGGCAATTAATCTGTGTTATTCTGTGGATGAGATTAGATATACCTGAGACTTGTAACCTCATACTGATAGACTACAGCTTAAGCATGCCCTGATGGATCCATTAAATTGGGTTGTCCATCGGTGCGTGCTGCTGGCCATTGCCACGCTTCTTCAGTCCCTCAACATTTTGGGACTGGGGCGTGACAGCACGCGACGGTGTCGTCGCGATATATTTTTATTTAAGTATTTGCATTGACCTTGTTTATGAGACTACCCCATTATCATGTAGCATCATTAGGTTCATTGGCCGTGACACAGTTGTTACACGAGTTATGAGTCTCATGTAGATCACGGACTTGCGTGCAGGTTTGGCCTTATGTACGTGTGGGCCGTGCGTTAGGAATAACTGCTGTTAGAAACTTTGCATGCTAGTAGACTTGGCAGTTATTAGAGGTATTATCGTATCATGGATGTGACATGCTTAGAGCATTGGGTGGGGAGAACAACAAGTAAGGCGTGTGGGCTCCGTTGCACTTTCCTTGTGTAACCCGTACGCTCCGTCGGAGATGCGCGGTCATGATGACCCCTATATATTATCAGGCGGGCCTCCGGTGTTCGAAAGACGTCGTGCCTTTGTAGGCCCCTGGATCTCCAAGAGAACCTTGCCAATCCCATTTTAGCCAGATAGCCCACGCGTTGGGAAAGTTGTTCTTAACTGCATTCACTAAGATGGTTAGGCGACCCCATTGGATATTTATTTCAGTACTTTATTGGCATGTGTTTAAGTATCTTATTATGTCCCTCTGAGGACCTGGTCCCCTACCAAGTGTATCTGTTCTTGAGTATTCGCAGGAGCGCAGATTCGGATGGTTACAGATGTTTCGAGGATGTCTTCTCTTCGAGCCCGTGATTGATAGCTGGTATTCTTATATTGTGTTTATTGTGGTGTACTTAGATTGTATTGGTCTTATATTCGAGTTGGTAGTGGATTTGTTTCCATCCAACTATCATCCTTAGATACTTCTTATTGAGATCTAGTTCCCTAGATAATGGTTATTTATTTATATTTGATTTTCTGTGGATGAGATTTAGATTGTACCCTGTGACTTGTGATATATATTTATACCACTTGTGGATTTGATATTCATAATACAGCGTACGTGTGGATTTGGTTTTCATATATTGGAGTTGCCATATTCATGCGGCTGGCATGCTTACGTGTCCTAGTCCTACGTATTTTGGGATTGGGGTATGACATATTTTTGTGGTATCCCATGCAGGTCGAGAGCATATTGTCTCGGTTACGTTACCGTGCCGAGCAAGCCTGCACCTAGGATTAGAGTATAGGATCTCATCCACAACTGACTATGACTCATCCTCCTTCCAATCTATTCCGTTGAATAATTGCATCCTGCTTGATTCCTGTACTTCCCTAATAAGTTCCTTAAGTATATATAGCCTTCTGCTAGAATATAGGAACCCATGTTATTAGGATGATAATTAGAATAGCACACCTATTAAGAATATAACATAGACACACCACTAAAATTAGAATATCTAGTGAACCTAGAACTCCTTATCTTTTGATTGGTACCATTACCCCTTGATGCATTAAGAAGACTTTAGAGTAGTATAGACACTACTAGAGATAGTTAGAAGTTTTACCATAATGTTTGACCCTAGTATTGAGAAACCAATGGAGAACCAATATTGAACATTAGGACTGAACCTAACCCTCATAATTGGATAGTATTGGAGAACTATAAAACTTATGTCATTGTCTTGTTATTAGTAGACAGCACCCTAGGAGGCCTAGAGGAATGTAATCAACACTTTTCCTTGATCATACCCCGAACATGGCAACTAGCATACCACTCCCCTTGGAAAACCATGATGATATCTAGAGCCCCCTCTATTTCATATATTGTTCCCCTGTGACCATAGCGCTCGCTAGTGGGCGACGACTGATTACGTTTCTTCTCTTCATCTTTCAACTCGTGCCATCTGACACTTCTGATTGTAGGCCAGGTGATTTATTCTGTGTTAAGGACATATAGTTGCTAGGATTATAGTTGTTAATGTTAAATTTTGAAATTTTGTGTCTGGTAGTTAGAGTTTGATAAGTTTAAGTTGTTCTTGCAGACTGTGACCCGATGATTATCCTCTAGTTGTAGACCACGCAATTTGTACCCTCACCACGATACAAGCTAGATCCCTTTCCCCTTAACGGCCAGTAACTCTTCTATTCTTACTATTAACACTTATTCTATAAGCACTATGACTAAGATGTAAGATGACCATGACCTATGTAATAGAAGAGGATACCCCAATAAAGTACTAAGACCCCTTCTCATAGACCTTAACAGGAGCTTTTACGGTATCCTTAAGACAATACAATAGTAGTTAAATTATTTTAAGTTGGGTAGTATACCTCACCACCTAGTATCATATAGTCCTTGTGATCCATTGATAAAGTGTATCTGAATGACATTAATTGTATGCTAGCAAAGACGACAGTGTTTATTCAGACAATAGAATTTAGAGGTCCTTGCCCCCATTTGGTCGAATAGCGACATAGACAAGGAGGTTGTATGATAACTATAGAGGTTTGTAGAGTCTTTATTATTATTGCTTTTTTTTTTTTTTTTTTTGTGAACTCGAATTGACTTGTACCTCCTTTCATCATCATCTAGCGTACTTATAATTGTTGTACCACCTTGACTTATGCCGCTATTATAGCCTAGTTTTGCAAGCTTATTCTTTCATCAAGCTTGTTCACTATATATGTATTAGTGGATGCATACATTAATACATTTCAGAATCAGTGTACTATGGTCTGATCAACCATAGTGCGCGTGGTTCGCCCTTCGTATAACTACTTTACGTGGATTGAGATATCTGGTGATTAGTAGATGAATGAACTTGCCCTCTAGATATGTCTGAGCATATCGTATCCGTTACATAACTGTACCGATGCGAGCATGTGAATAGGCACTACCCAAAATAAAATTTCAATCCACAACTGCCTTGACAATTCCCATTGAATTCTTTAAACGTCTTGACCCCCATACTACTAATCGATTACCTCCACCTTGAACTCTTTATTATTGTTTTTCGTTTTCCCTTATTTCGGAAAGACGAAATCTCATGCTGGGTATAAAGTTTGATACACAGAGGGTACTAGATATGCCCCATAGGCCGATCACATACTTGAGGATTATTCTTTCGTAATTAAGGACATATCATATATGATATAATCGGCATTGAAGTTTTTGAGGATTGAATGACATGAGTAAACAAATTAAGGAATATTTTCTTAAGGTATATAACCTTATGTGATAGATGGGTAAATTCTAAGTTGGGTAGCAGTGCATTATCAACTCGAGAGGAATTTCTTTTAGATTGTGATCGAGTAAGATTAGATTGGGAGAGGTTCAAGCCATTTTAATTTTGAGAAATTTAGAAGAATGACTAAGATGATGAGGATTAATGAATTGATATTGAGGACCCAATATTTATACCTTAAGTACATGATTTAAATTTTTGAACAATGGAGGTAGAATCATCAATTTGAATTTGGAGGATAAATATAGAATTTCAGACTTGAACATTGGTGGACTGCATTTAAATTACTTTTCAATTTGATGATTTGAGTTAAAATAAAAACTTGATGGTTGGACTACCTATTTGAAATATTGAGGTTGTGAATGGAATTTAAAGAGTTGAAGCATACAAAAATTTATAAGAATAATATTGGACTCGAATTACTCCTAGAGGAAATGATAATAGTTGGAGATCGTGAGGCAAATTTTTTATGCGTATTTAAATCTGGAAGATGTTATATGGATTTAATTTAAATTGGATATGGATAATTTGAAAAAGTGAGAAGAGATAACCATAGGTTAAATTTTGATTGGAGCAATGATCATCTTAACCTTGAAGTGATTGCGATGGATATGATTAGGATTTTAATCAACGCAAGAAGATTGCGATTGACTTGCCTTATGTACAGAAGGATCAATAAATTATGCCTTATTTTAATTTTAAGGACGACATTATTTTAGTTGGCTGGATTGTGAAACCCCCTCACCTAAGAATTAGACCTACTTGGCTTAGATAGTGAGACTGATGTTTGTGGTATTAAACGAAAGAATGAAAGTGTATTTCAATGACGGGGTTTATATGAAACCCGTGCCCTTTGGTTTACAAACAAACTTGTACAATTTAATCCTATACGAGGATGTGGGAGTACAATTTATTTAATCTGGTTATGAATTGCTATAGGTGTCTGATCTGCAGTCGATCACTTTAGCCCTTGGACCACATGATGTTGAAGAAGTGCCGTGGAAGACAGGTAGCAGCTTCGAAGGTTGCAAAGGAGGGTGGATGCACGATGTCAAAGTCGTCGATTCCTACTCTTTGCCTGAGCTCCGGACTCTCTCTCTCGCTCTCTCTCTCTCTCTCTTGACCTCTGGTTCGATCTTTCTTGGAAGTTCGACCTTGTTCGATCCTTCTTTCAAAGTTTCGACCTTGTTCGATCTTCAAGTTTTAAGTTTTTCGACCTTTTTCCCCATTGATAGGGGTCTCTATTTATAGAGTTTTGGTGACAGTGACCACTCCGTCGGTGTAAAAACCGAGGAGTGGAAAGTACAGCACCCTTTTACACAACGGTTAAAATAACCAATGCCTGCGTATAGATAACCTTTTGAGTGAGCATGTGACGTGTGTCCAACTAAGGGGACAAAACGCGTATATCTGCTGCGAAGATCATGGCGTAGAAGCCACGTAGGTAGGTATCCCTCGTGTGGAAGAGGTTGGCGTAGAAGCCAAATGACTGTCACCCTGGCGTAGAAGCCAAATAGGCATAGAAGCCGAGTAGGCGTAGAAGCCGAATGGGCATAGAAGCCGAGTAGGCGTTGAAGCCGAATGGTCGTAGAGACTGAGTGGGCGTTTAAAGCCGAATGGTCGTAGAGACTGAGTAGGCGTAGCAGCCGAGTGGTCGTAGAGACTGAGTGGGCGTAGAAGCCGAATGGGTGTAGAAGCCGAATGAGCACAGATCCTGAATGGGCGTAGAAGCCGCTGCGTACCGTGCCAGAGTGCTGATGTGGACGTCTTAGCCGAAATTATGGCTTTTGAAGATATAATCAAATCTCTTGCAGAGATTTGCCACCATCTTGTGCATTAAATACGGAGGCATGTTTTTGAAGGTCTGCAGCCCTTCTGTGCATTCGTCGTAGAGACGTGCCTTGAGAGAAACTGTCACCGCTCTGTGCAATTAGACGCAGAGACGTGCCTCGAGCCCCGTACGAAGTGCAGCTTTTGACGTGGCAGGCGGTTTGTCTACTGCGGAGCGTAAAACAGCTCATGTTTGCCTGTGTAAAACAAGGCAGCGTATCCCCTTGTACGCGAAAGAGCAGTTTATGCTGAGGGGACGTCAGTAAACGGCGGTTCGATGATATTTTAACCAAATCCTCTGCATTAAATACAGAGATCCGCCATCATACTGTTGTGCACGTCCCGAGGGATTTGTCATCGTTTCCAACCGTCGTCTGGGTAGCCGTGCAGCACTTTTTGTCAGGAGTCAGAGGTCAGGTTCACTGCATGACTTGACAGGTTCATTTCGGGGAAGACGAAGCATTCCTCGTACGCTTTAATGCTGCTTTGAGAGCGGCTGCATTTTAATCCATGGAGGCGATGAAGAACCCTGTTTACGCCGAAGCGGCCTGGACGTACTGCACTTACGCGGATGGTCCTTTGAGCTTGTACTTCACGTTGTGTTTAGCGGAGAAAGCTCTGCTTGTACGCTTGATGGCTCTGAAGGCCTCTGTTTATGCTGCTCTGCATCAGTATGCTGCGTAGCTCCTCCCAGCGTATTTTTCATGCTTCTACAAGACCCCCTTCAAAGCTTTTAAATTTCTCGGAATTTGAAACGCTTTGAATGAAGCATGAACGGCCCCTCGTAACTCAAAACGTTTCTGAATGGAGCGTTGAAACGGTCGATGCTGACTTTATGGCGGATTTATTGGGGACCGCTGTGATCTTTTTCGCCTATAAAAAAGGCTAGGGGGGGTAACCTGTTCTCCCCACATTCCCATCACCATGCAGAGATGATCGCCGGAGTTCGTCGGGTCGACCTGAGGAAGAAGGAGATCATGTTCTTCCAGCATGTAGGGAGCCTAAAAAGACGGCATCTTTGAGCAAGTATCCACTGCAACGATGGATCATGGAAGGATAGCCTCCCTTGCTCGGGATAATCAACAACTTTGTATGGTGGTTCTTCCAGGAGAAGGGAAGGATCATATTTCACCATACTGCTTGCAAGTGGCGCTTTCTCCAGTTACCTCTGGTGACGAGAGGCAGACAGACCGGCTAGAGTGGCGATGGTCTATAGGAAAGCAGAATTACCCTTCTTTCCTTCTGTTGGAGGATGGGTCATATGCCCAGTTTTGTATCCTCCTGCCACTGATCATCTTCTTGGAAGAAGAGGAAGATCACCAATGCGAGAACCTGTCAGAACAGATTCCGAGGTCGACCTTCAGACGACGAGGGGGTATCTCCTTTGTAGACGGAGTTTCCTTCAGATGTAATCATGAAAAATAGAGAAAAACCCTTGTAGATTGGATTTCCCTCATATGTAATCATGATTTTGATTTTTAATAAAATCGTCTTCTTCTTCATATGATCATCTTGCCATACGTTGCTGTAAAGTCTGAATATGTGTAGCTTTGACACGTCTGATTCTTTACGCCGACTCTGATAGAAAGAGTATTAGGCCCTGTCCTTTACGCATAACGAATAGTCCATAGAACCTGTTTAAGCATTTTGAACATTTAGAACCGTCATGTTGCTAGGACTGAGGGACCGCGTAGAGCTCTGAACTGTTGCTTCTGATGAACAGAACTTTTGTTCAGACTTCGTCTTCAAGAACGACCTCTCGAAACTCCCTTGGAACAGGGTCGAGGATTTGTCTGTCAAACTGAGTTTGCTATATTGATAGACGAGATGTTCAGACTGGAGTCTGGATGAACTTCCAATTTTGGACCCGAGAAGAGTAATTTCTTAATGTTTAAACTCTATATGTTTCGGGTACTTTGGGGTCAAAAACGAGTATCTTCTGTGTGAACTCTTTGCAATTGACCGCTTTGGAGACTGTTCGGATATGCGGAAAGTCATGGAGCATGAAATCATCAGTCTGTAGCCTCTGGACGTAAAACACCATCGAGCGTGAAATCGTAGACTTGTGGTTCCTGAGCGTGAAGTCGTAGGTTTGTAGCCTCTCGAGCATAAAAGCTACCGAACACAAAAGCTATCGAGCACAAAGGCATCCGGGCGTAAACCATAGACTTATAGCTGTCGAACGTAAAGCCATAGATTCGTAGCTGTCGAGCGTAGAAAGCTCATTTAGCGTAGAACTGTAGATCTGTAGCCTGTGAGCGTAGAACACCATCGAGCGTGAAATCATAGACTTGTGGTTCCTGAGCGTGAAGTCGTAGGTTTGTAGCCTCTCGAGCATAAAAGCTACCGAGCACAAAGGCATCCGGGCGTAAAACCATTGACTTATAGCTGTCGAACGTAAAGCCATAGATTCATAGCTGTCGAGCGTAGAAAGCTCCTTTAGCGTAGAACTGTAGATCTGTAGCTCCTGAAAAGAAAAATTTTCCGAGCGTAAAGTTTGCGGATCTGCTGCTTCTGAGCATAAACTGAGCGCCACCGAGCGTGAGATCATCGATTTGGTATCTGCTGAGCGTAAAGTCGTAGGTTTGTAGCCTCTCGAGCATAAAAGCTACCGAGCACAAAGGCATCCGGGCGTAAAACCATAGACTTATAGCTTGCGAGCGTAAAACCGTAGATCTGTTGTCGTCGAGCGTAGAAAGCTCCTTTAGCGTAGAAACCGCTGAACCGTCTTGCACGAAAAACTTTTCGAATTTTGCTGACTGTCCGTCTTTTGAGAGTAGTGGGCTGACGTAGCATCCAATCATAACCACCTATTAATTGCGAGATTTGGTTAGGGTCTCGAGGAGTCCGTCCGAGGATTCGAGGAGTCGACTCGAACTCTATATATATCCCAAGCCTTTGAGAGAAAATTTTTTTATCTGTCTTCTGCGAAAGAGAGCTTTCGACTGTTCGAGTTTTTCTTCGTTCCTTCTCCGAGCACTTCGAGTTTTCAGAAATGGCGCCAAAACAAACCCCCTCCACTAAGGGAAAGAGTATAGGTTCTTCTTCCCATTCTTCTGCCCCAGCAAGGGAGTCTTTAGTCGGGCAAGGTGAACTTCACTCTGAGCGAAATATCCCGCCGACGAGAAACGCGCCCGATCTTAGAGGTAGAGCCTTCTGGGATGACAAAAAACGACGAAAAATCCTTCGCACACGTTGAACGTGACCGCGCTAGGTCGTCTTCTGTGCTGATAGCCTCTTTGAGGAAGGTGATGCACTGAGGCATTTTTATTTTTTACGCCCACATTTCTAATGTGCCAGCGTAAAAACTCCATATTTTCGTAGTTCCGAGCGTAAAAGCTTTGGCTGCCAAAAATTGGAGTATATCGTAAAATTTGAGTTTTACGCTTGTGGAGGGGACTTCCGGCGTAAAATGACCAAATTTGTACAATCTTGGCGTAGAGCACAGACTGTCGTTTCTTTGGTCTGTATGTTTGTGCAAGATTTGTAATGACATATTTTTCTTGCACTTTTGCAGTTGATTTGGGCGAGTCTCTACTGGCCGAGGTGATGGGTTCCGCTGCCGGGATGCTGCACTCGAACTATCTGGAGGATCTGTCCCACGTGGCATTTCCTATCTCCGGACCCCAGTATCCTGAGGGAAGAAAGTTTTTGATATCGGCTCAGGGCGAGCGGACGCTGCTGAATATGATCAACGGGGAGCCCCTGACATACGTAGACGGGGAGCAGTACATAAAGGCGGCTTTCCTCTTTGGGGACATGATTGATAAACAGTCCCAGACGAAGCCCAAGAGGGAACCCTGGGTTTTCCCTGCCGGAAATTTGGTTTTGTATCTGCCAACGATGCCGAGGGATTATCCCATCTCGGCTTTCTTCCATGCGACGCATCCCAGGAGGATGTCGTGGACGTTGACTCCCGATCTTCGCGGCAAGCCGGGGAATATCTTTCATCTGAAAAGGGCTGACCAGGGGTCGTTTGTCAGCCGCCCTTCCGGCGTTGTGACGCTGTTCAGGGGACTGTGCCCGGACAGTGTCCCGAGTGAAGATAGCTCAATGATCTAGCCGGTCCAATTGCCGACCTTCTGCAACGACTTCATGGGACGAGGTGGGGTATACCCCAAGGAGAATCCTCAGTGCAATGGGTGGATCACCCCAACAAACCTCCGATGGACTTGCCTAGTTGACTGGGCTTTGAAGCACTTTCGGAGAGAACTGGAGGGCATTGGACTGTATGTCGCTGTGAGTGCGACTAGTGTTGGGTTGCCTCCCAACCCTAACTTGTTCTTGGCACTGATGGAGCGATACATTTCGCTCATCGGGACTTTCGCCACTCCACTGGGGGAGTTGGGATTGGCCCTCCATGAGATGGCAATGGTCTCGAGACTGCCGATGGGGGATACCCCATACGAAGAGTATGTTCCCACCAACCGGGAGTTGGGGGACTTGGACCCTCGGGTGGCGGAAGTGTATCAGGAGCTGATGTGTCAATACTTCGCGTGCACCACTTTTTATAACGAGCCTTCTGATTTGGCTCACACCACCAAGTGGATGTCCTACCTCTTCATCCACCGAGCCAGGGCCGCCAAGTCAGGGAAAGTCTCGAGGGGCAAGAATGAGCCCGTGAACTGTTTGGGCGTGCTCAGTGCCCAAGTCGTCGAGGATCTTATGGAAGGTGCTAAGGCTCCAGATCAGATTCTCGTTGAGGGGGTAGGAAAGTATCCCGAAGGCACTAAGGCCTACAGTTACTTGAGGCGTTGTCGCAGGCCTCTGTCTAAGGAAGCCCAGCTGGCCGGTTTCCTCTCGATATGGCTGCATCGAGTAGTAGTGCCCAGTACTGCGTCCGCGGACCGCATTCACAGGAACATCCTGTGGCCGACAGTGCATCTGGTATTCGAGGCAAGACTGGGCTTGCTTCCGGCCATGGTGTGCCGTATACAGGCTGGCCTGAAAGCCATGACTGAGGGGTTGCTCATCGATGAAGCTCGGCGTGAGAGTTTTTCCCGGGTGGAATTACCATACCTGTACTTGATGGGATGGTTAATTCTCCACAATCCCCGGGTGATGTCTCCCGGCTCTGGTAGCAGCTCGGGGGGTAACTTCTTGCTGAACTACAAGGTCTCTCCCTGGAATGTGAACACAACTTTGGACTGTCGGCTGGTGTTGAACCTCAGTCACGGCTGGAAGCTCCTCTGTACCCCCCCTCATGTACATAGCAATCAATCAGGGATGAGGCTTGAGGATTCAGGTGGAGAGAAGATTGATCTTTCTCCGGAAGCTTTCAATTGGTTGGTCTGCATTAGACCCTCCCATCTGCTGTACAGGAGCGAAGACCATTGCTTCTTCGAGCCCTACTTGCCTAGTCGGTTCGCCAGGCAGTTTGGGTACGATCAGTTACACGTGGGCAATGATGTCACCAGCTTCAGGTCCAGGGGCGGACTCATTGATGGAGCCAGAGGGTGGCGATATTTTATCATGGGTTGCACGAGAGCAATCTTTATTGTGTCGGTCGTTACAACCTCCACGGAGCTCCGTATTCTCCATTCTTACGCCCAGTTCTATGTGGCGATTAACACCTTCCATCGTAATTTTGACATGCGTGGAAGCTTCAGGGTGCCTTCTCCCAAGCCTGGGAGAAGAGTTGAAGTCCCCTCGGTTTCTTCTGACGAGGGTGAGGAGTCTGGCACTCCGGATGAGCCTCTGGTGTGTAACGCCCCGTTCCGCTCAAGCGGACTGCCATCTCAAACGGCAATCGTGCAACTGTCCCGACCCGCTTTGCCTCAATCAAGAAGCAAAGGATATCCAGACTTGTCCCTACAGGAATCCGGCTTGGACTTTCAGAGGCTCGCTCAGACGTATCGCTCTACCGAGGCGAATCATCGCTAAGGTGGGTGGCTACGGTGAACTTGTCTTTGCTTACCCAGCGCACATAAAATCTGGAATATTCATGCTAGTCGCTAGGTGATTCACCCCCTGCATGCTAATAAGTCTAACGCACCTAGCTAAGGGAATAATCCCAACTGTATTGCTTGCTAGAACATGGAAATAAAATACTGCTTATATTCAGACCCTTGCATTGCAACAAGTCCCTTTTCGCTGCTTACTCGATTGATGCGATGATAGCCAACTATCAACTTAAACGATTGGCCTTGCACGGGCGCAACCCCAGGCCCGTGCGGCATCATGTCTCCCGAAAGCTCGACTCGGGCCATTCGTATAGCTCCCTTCCTCCCTCGCACCCGCGGGACGGGTGCGGTGATTCGCGTCCGGCGCGCCGAGGCACGGTGATTCGTGCCCGGTTCGTTGAATCCCGGCCGCACGGGGCGGGGCACGGCGGAGCGGCGGCCCGAGCGGGACCGGGGCGTGACAGAATGGTATCAGAGCGGAATCGATTCTCTGGCCTAAACCGTTGCTATGACTCTGAGATATTATCGATATGGTTTTGCAAAGAGCGTTCCATACAATAAGTTCATAGATATTCTCAAAGTGCAAAATGTTTCCTGAACTTGAATTGCTTGATTGTTTCGATTGAGTACGGCGAGGGACGGCACTATCGCTACTCGGGATATCGAGAAGTTTATCCTTGAAGTTTCGAGGACGAAACTTTTTGTTGGTTGGTAAGTATGTAACGCCCCGTTCCGCTCAAGCGGACTGCCGTCTCAAACGGCAATCGTGCAACTGTCCCGACCCGCTTTGCCTCAATCAAGAAGCAAAGGATATCCAGACTTGTCCCTACAGGAATCCGGCTTGGACTTTCAGAGGCTCGCTCAGACGTATCGCTCTACCGAGGCGAATCATCGCTAAGGTGGGTGGCTACGGTAAACTTGTCTTTGCTTATCCAGCGCACATAAAATCTGGAATATTCATGCTAGTCGCTAGGTGATTCACCCCTTGCATGCTAATAAGTCTAACGCACCTAGCTAAGGGAATAATCCCAACTGTATTGCTTGCTAGAACATGGAAATGAAATACTGCTTATATTCAGACCCTTGCATTGCAACAAGTCCCTTTCCGCTGCTTACTCGATTGATGCGATGATAGCCAACTATCAACTTAAACGATTGGCCTTGCACGGGCGCAACCCCAGGCCCGTGCGGCATCACGTCCCCCGAAAGCTCGACTCGGGCCATTCGCATAGCTCCCTTCCTCCCTCGCACCCGCGGGACGGGCACGGTGATTCGCGTCCGGCGCGCCGAGGCACGGTAATTCGTGACCGGTTCGTTGAATCCCGGCCACACGGGGCGGGGCAGGGCGGAGCGGCAGCCCGGGCGGGACCGGGGCGTGACATGGTGTCGGTGCCGAGGTGTGAAGTGCCTCCGCCTGCGGGGGCTTTGGTAGTCTCTTCTGGGAAGTGACGGGCTTCTGCTCCGAAGGAAGCTTCTCTTTGTAAGAGGAGGAAGGAGACGGTTTCTCGTCCTCTCCGCATTCTTGGTATTGAGGCTCCTGGGAGTGAGCCTACATCTCCCCATATCAGGGATGATTCTTTGACTGGAGGTTCCTCGCCTTTTAGAGAGGGACCTTCTACAGTTCTGGCTGGCGACGCCGAAGAATCTTCGCTAGAGGTTGCTGTCGTTGCTACTGCTCCAGGTAGTGGAACGAGATTGCCTGCATGGCCGAGGCAGATGGGAGAATCTTTCCCTAGACCACTAACGGATAAAACTCCCGCTGTGTCGGCGAACACGCCTAGCGAGATTCCAGCTGACGAACCTCGACCGCGTCTTGGCGAAGGCTTGGCAGAACTCCTGGCGATGTCGGTCGACCCACCTCCTTCTCCAGGTATGATAGTTCACATTGCGTCATTAAGGCATGGTTTAGCTACATCGGCTGCAGATGCGCCATATATACCGTTGGCTTCGGGTAAATGTCGTTTTTATGTCTCCTTTTAGAAAGATTACCATTATATTGATATCAACTTTCTTGTCCTCTTCTCAGGGGATGGCGTCCATGGGGAGTTCAGCGTTGAAGCGCCTTCTGGCTCTGCTCCGGCTCCTGGCGATGATACAAAGGCTTTCGACTTCGAGGAAGAAATACCTTCGGGGGCCAGCTCGCCTGGAGTGGTTTCGTCATCTCGAGAGGAGGACGAACCTGTCATCGTGACCTCGCCTCTCGCGAGTATGCCGATGACTTCGACCGTCGTCGTTGCACCACCAGTCGAGGCGGCGGCTGTGGCCACCTCGTCTGCAGTCATTCCTGGCGGGGGACTTGCTGATATCGCGGCCACTCCTGGCATTCAATCGGATCTAGTTGCGCTGACCGAGCAACATACCAGCCTCTTTTACACCGGTTTGAAAATGATGATATCAATGGTGTTGGCGAAGAGTCTAGACTTCGAGCGCCTGAAGAAGACTTCTCAGTTTTCGATCGGGGCTGTCAGGGAGTTTGGCGATCCTGGGGTAGCTGACGCCCTGGAGGCGGTGGTTAATGGTTTAGAGCAACCCATTAACGAATACTTGCAGCTGACTCGGGGCAGCTTTGATGCTGAGGTCCAGGCCAGATACGATCTCATGACTGCGCGGCTTTCTACACAGCTGGAAAGCCTAGACAACTCCATCAAAACACATAAGCTGGAGATGGATAAAAGAAAAGCTGTCATGGAAGAGGCTATCGCTCTTGAGACGAAGCTCCGATCCGAGCACGAAGGGAACGCAGCGAGGGCCCGCAAGCTGAAGGAAAAACTCGCTCTGGCAGAGGAGTGGGCTTCTCAGTCGTTGGCAGGTCTAGATGTAGCGACTGGTCGACTGAGCGCAGCGCGACAGGATTTGGAGCGTGCAGAAGCTGCCCGTGCGGGCTCTCTTCGGGCAAGGACTGAGCTGACCCTTACGAACAATCCCGAGGCACGGCTGGAGCGGGCTCGCGCCGATGCCTTGGTTTCCAGGAATGAGAAGATAGCTGCACTGGAGCAGCTGATTCGCGATCTGACCGCTCCCCCATCATGATGTATCCTTTCTCTTTTTGCTTCCCCCGATGTAATTCTGCTCTTATCAGGAATAAATAAAAGCGACTCTTTTCTGACTTTTGTGGACCCATCATTTCGGAATGTAAATGACAGTTTTTTAGGCGAGAGTGATATGATAGACTCTTGATAAACTTTTTAACAGGATATATCTATTCAGAGGTCATACAGACATGATAGAATATGATCCAACTAGTTTCGTTTTGGGAGTAGTTTTGTCAGAATTGAGATCCTCACTATATTCCACTCGAACATAGGAGATTAAGCATAGTACCTTTTCAGAAATTTGCCGTTGATAGGAGCTATTAACAGGTCTCCATTAGGCTGGGCTATCCTATAGGCGCCGTTTGAGAACGTTGTCTCGATCACATAAGGGCCTTCCCACTTGGGCTAGAATTTGCCTTTACTTCTGTGAGTAAGAATCATCGGCCTTCTTACGGCTAGAACTAGCTCGCCGACTTTGAACACTCTTTCATTTACTTTATGATTGAAAGCTTTGGAAATGCGTGCTTGGTAGAGCACGATGCGCTGTTGAGCTTGGAGGCGTTTCTCGTCTAATCCTTCTAGCTCTTGGAGCCTCAACAGGTCATTCTTTTCTCGAGTCAGCTCATTAGTCACGGCTATCCTGAGTGACGGGATCTGGATTTCAATGGGGAGAACTGCTTCGCTCCCGTAGACCAGCGAGAATGGGGTACAACCTGTCGGTGTTCGTACCGTTGTGCGGTATGCCCAGAGACATTCGCCCAGCTTCTCATTCCAATCTCTCTTGTTTGAAGAGACGAATTTCTTCAAGAGTTTGATAATGGTTTTGTTGAAAGCTTCCGCCAAACCATTAGCAGCTGGATAATATGCCGTAGAGGCGATATTGTGTATCCGATTTTTATCGCAAAATCGATAAAACGCTTGGCTGATGAACTGAGGCCCATTGTCGTGAATTATCCTCCGGGGTACCCCGAAGCGATAAATGACGTGATGCTTGATGAAGCTGATCACATTAGACGCCTTCACCTCAGCAAGAGGGATCGCCTCTGCCCATTTGGAAAAGTAATCCGTGATGGCCAGTATAAACCGGTGACCCCTGGAAGAAGACGGGTGGATAGGACCGATGATATCCATACCCCATGCTTCGAAAGGCCATGATGCGACCGTAGGATGTAGATGTTCATACGGTTGATGTATGAAGTCTGCATGAACCTGACAGGCTCTGCATTGTCTTGCATACCGTATTGCATCTGCGATCATAGTAGGCCATTAATAGCCCATTCTCCTGATGCGATCCTGTAGCTTAGGACCGGGCTGATGTGCTCCGCATACGCCATCGTGAGCTTCACGGATAATCTGCTGTGCTTCGTCGTTAGAGAGATATCTCAATAGCAGTCCGTCGTAGGTCCGGCGATATAGGCATTGTGAAGATGCATCGTAGTAGAAGCGTAATGATCGTCTTTTGACGGATACTGCTTCTTTGGGGTCCTCCGACAAGATTTCGTGTGTGACAAAATCTATGAAGGGACTTTTCCAGTCTCTTATAGGGGGATCTGTGTTCACAGCGTAGCTGCGTTCTATGTGAAAGTTGTTCTTCACACAGAATAAATCTCTGTTAAGAAGGATTACTGAATCATGCATTCTTATAGGAATGGCTAAATCTGCAGATAGACTGGCTAGGGCATCAGCTTCCAGATTCTGAGATTGAGGTACATGCTCTAGGAAGAACCCTTTGAATTTCATGGCTATCTCGACCGTTCCTCGGTGATAGGGGATGAGGTCTGGATTCCGGACTTCATATATTCCCCTGACTTGATTGACGATAAGCAGAGAATCACCGAAAGCTTCCAGGGACTCGACCCCCAGCTCTTTAGCGACTTGGAGCCCGATTAGTAGAGCGTTGTACTCTGCCACATTGTTGGAGCATGGCTCGCTAAGAGCATATGATCGGTAGATGACGAGTTTATCAGGAGTGACCAGGACGACTCCTACTCCTGAAACAACGTTTCCCCTAGGACCGGTTCTGGAGGCACCATCGAAGAATAGTTGCCATGCGTCAGTTTCCATTACGGAATTACATTCTGCAACTTCATCGGGAATGTCCTCGTATAATTTGGAGGCCTCCGGGATCGGATGAGCAGCTAGGAAGTCAGCCAGCGCTTGGCCCTTGATGGACTTCTACGGTACGTACACCATGTCATATGGTGTTAACAGCATCGCCCAAGTCGCGAGTCAAGAATTAAGAGCACTGGGCTTGCTCATCAGTACACGAAGAGGGTTGATCCTGGAGATGATATGGATAGTCTGGCCGACGACATAGTATCACGTCTTCTGGATAGCGAACATTAGAGCCAAGCATTCTTTCTCCACTGGGTTGTACCGATGTTCGGCTCCGACCATCATCCTGCTGAGGTAGTAGATAGCCTGTTCATGACCCATGTCGTTCTTCTGTGCGAGAAGATCTCCTAGCGAATGATCCATCGCTCGAACATACAGCAAGAATGGTCTTCCCATGACGGGAGGCACCAGAACTGGCGGACTGGTGAGGTAGCGCTTGATATCTCCGAACGCTTGCTGACAGGTTTCGTCCCATACGAAGGATACACCTTTCTTCATGAGATGAGAAAAGGGATAACATCTCCCCGAGAGGTTGGATATGAATCGCCGGATATAAGCCAGACGTCCTTGAAATCCCCTGAGTTCTCTCAGATTACGAGACGGTCGCATTTCTACGATTGCCCGGACTTTGTCAGGGTCCACTTGGATGCCTTTGGCGGTAATGACAAATCCCAGGAATTTGCCACTAGATACACCCAGAAAGGACTTCGTAGGGTTCATCTTGAGTTGATGTTGGCGCATTAACTCGAATACCGTCCTCAAGTCTTGAATGTGATCACCTTCGAGGCGGCTCTTGACGGCTATGTCGTCCACATAACATTCCACTTTTTTGCGTAAATGCTCATGGAATATGTTACTCATAGCTCGTTGGTATGTAGCCCCGACGTTCTTCAATCCGAAGGGCATGACCGTATAGCAATATACCCCCAATGGTGTTCGGAAGGCAGTGTGCTTCTCGTCTTCAGGATGTATCTTGATCTGATTGTATCCTGCTAATCTCGCCTTGCCGGGTTGTCAGGGGTACCAGGTCGTGATTTTGATCCCTAGCTGGAGGAAGATTGACGATGTTCATCGTTGTCCGGAAGATGGGTGCAACGCCATCCTGGATCTCTTGGGGAGGCAGATTGCCAAACTGCAGAGAGATCATGTTGGCCGTGACCGTCTTCTCGGTGTTGTGCAGAGTGATGGCCTTAGCATCGATTAACCCCTGGATCTTTCTTTTCAGTATGTAACACGCCTTTATTGGGTGGTGTACGTATCTGTGGAAGACGCAGTATTTGGGGTTGTTAGTATTGCCGACTTCCTGGGGCTGCCTCAGCTCTGGAAGGGTGATCTTGCCACTTTTGACGAGATACTCGAATATACTTAGGATATCGTCGTCGTTGAAAGAGTAGACTTCGACGGGCCTGGAAGTCCCGGGTCTCGTTTGCGTGGTTGCTGCAATCTTTGGTCTGGACGTATTGATTGCCAGGGCTTCTTTCCCTCTGGGACCACGAGGATGGTCGCTGCTAGGAGATGACCTCTTGCCTCTTTCAGAGGCGGAGATATGATGCCATTGTCGCGCGCCTTGCGACTGTTGTCTTCGTCGGCTACTGCCGAGATGATGAACGAGGGCCAATCATGGAACTGATACGGTCCTGTGAACACCGAGACCACGGGAAGGAGGTTCTTCCTGCAAATGTCTACCAATGCAGAGTCTGGAACTCCTAGAGGCATCTGTAAGGTGGCCTGACGAAAACGTTCGATGAAGATACGAACGTCCTCCTTTTCCTTCTGCTTGACTTCGATGAGAGAGGACATAGACATGTCCATTCCTCCCTCGTAGAATCGCGTGAAGAATAAAGCTCTGAAGTCCTCGAAGGAAGTAATGCAGTTGTCCACCAAGCTACGGTACCACTGATAGGCTACTCCTGAGAGACAGCCTTTGAACACCCGAGGGAGGAGGGCGTCGTTCCCTTATAGCAACACCGTCATCATACTAAAATAGTTCATTACTGACTTGGTGATATTTTTCCCTCGAACATGGCCATAGTCTGAGGTTTGTACCTCGGTGGGAAAGGGGCCTCCTCCCAGATAGCTGGGTAGGGCTGGTTGATTCCCAGTTTCTTGAGCTGATATTTGTGCTTCAAGGCGTCGAACTGGGCTTTCAACTCCCGTACTGCTTGCATCGAATTTTCAGTCGGAAGCGGGGCTACGGAGTGGTGCGGAGTTAGTTGTATCGTAACTCCAGCGGGAGGTAAGGCATTCTCTGAGTGAGGAAGCGGAGGAACTGCTGACTCTTGATCTAGCGCAGGCTCTTGGCTCGGGTTGGATGGTGGTAAGTCCACCCCCACACGTATCTGAGTTGGCGGGACCGATGCTTGAGCCATGGCAGTTGCGTGCTGAGTTAGCATCATCTGGTGCATGTTCTCCATCATGGATTGCATTTGTTTCAGAGATGTCTCCAGTATAGTGATGCATTGTTCCCGTTCCCTGACGGCGAAGCTTCCTCGCATTCATCTTCAACGGCGTAAACTTCCATCTCCCTGGGTGTCATTGAAGGACTAGTATAGGTCGCTGTAGAAGTCGACTCTACACTTTCTGCCTCTGATTCGGGGGTTTGGCGACCCCCAGCGTCGGAATCAGAAGAGGACGAAGCTGGTTGTCGTGACCTTGCGCGAGTATTTTAGAATACCCCGGCTTCAGCGTTCCTGAGGAGCTCACTGAACCTCCTTCGGCTCGGAGGCCTGGAGGGATGACGTCTTGAGCTCGACCCTCCTCTACGTATATGTGAAGCCATGTTCACAGATGCATGTGCGGGTCCTCTTCCTGGAAAGACAGAGAGTAGCTCAACCGGTCGAAAACCGATCGTTTTGCTTTGGAACAACAGCAATTAATCACAACCTTATGACTATTACAATAGTGCTCGCTAGGAGGCGTAATAGACATGTTGGAAGGTCCCCTCTCTTTACGCTTCTGGATTAGATATTTGCGCAGGTCAGGAGGAGTTACCGAAGAAGAAGACGAAGGCTTGTTTCTTCTGTTCCCATCAGTGGGCATGCGGATATTGGGCACCCCAGTTTTCCCTGTGCCACCTGTATACAACAGATTGGTCATCTGGGTGGCGGATAATCCCCTGGGAGGGTGTCTTTCCGCAACCTGAGCTTGTTTTACGCTGAGGGACTTTGCCTGGCGTAACTTGAAGATTTGCTCAGGCTGGCGCAAAGGTGGAGAGGCCCTCAGTCGGCCATCGGCTTCTCGTATAATCCGGAGGGTAGGCAGATTGTTCCCTTGCTGGCGTAAGGGCCGAGAAGTTGAGTCCTCTGCCACTTGCTTTCCCTTGCGGAGATCACAGCGCTCATCTGGTTCACCGTAGAGGTCAGATGTTGTCTTGTGCATGGAGCGTGATCTGTACCTCCGATTTGGAGTTGAGGCACCATCAGAAGTTTTGTCTGTACCGCGCATAGTGGAGACTGATTTCTACGCGTAGAGCGCAGGGGATGCTTCTGGGTTAGTGCTGAGGCTTTGCCGGAAGTTTCGTCTGTACTGCGCGTAGCGGGAGACTGATTTCTACGCGTAAAGCGCAGTGGATACTTCTGGGTTAGCGCTGAGGCTTTGCCCGAAGTTTCGTCTGTACCGCGCGTAGCGGGAGACTGAATTTTACGTGCGGGGCACGGAGGGAGCGATGCTACAACCTCATTGGTCGAAGAGATCGGAGAGATCGGAGAGTCCACAGAATGGCGGAGGATGTCTTGGGCATCCACACCTTGCGCAGCTTCCTATTGTCTTGGACGGAGAGAGGGTGAGAGCTACCCCCGGTTCGAAGCATGTCTTCGTAGGCAGACTGGTCGAAATGAACGACCAGTGTCTTCTTCACGGTTTCTACAGATACCGTATCGTGTTGAGCAATTACTTCCTCATCAGAAGAGAAAGACGTCCCCAGCAGAGTCGCCATCTTGTTTATGGTATTAAACGAAAGAATAAAAGTGTATTTCAATGACGGGGTTTATACGAAACCCGTGCCCTTTGGTTTACAAACAAACTTGTACAATTTAATCCTATACGAGGATGTAGGAGTACAATTTATTTAATCTGGGTATAAATTGCTATAGGTGTCTGATCTACAGTCGATCACTTTAGCCCTTGGACCACACGATGTTGAAGAAGTGCCGTGGAAGACAGGTAGCAGCTTCGAAGGTTGCATAGGAGGGTGGATGCACGATGCCAAAGTCGTCGATCCCTACTCTTTGCCTGAGCTCCAGACTCTCTCTCTCTCTCTCTCTCTTGACCTTCGGTTCGATCTTTCTTGGAAGTTCGACCTTGTTCGATCCTTCTTTCAAAGTTTCAACCTTGTTCGATCTTCAAGTTTTAAGTTTTTCGACCTTTTTCCCCATTGATAGGGGTCTCTATTTATAGAGTTTTGGTGACAGTGACCACTCCGTTGGTGTAAAAACCGAGGAGTAGAAAGTACAACACCATTTTACACAACGGTTAAAATAACCAATGCCTGCGTATAGATGACCTTTTGAGTGAGCATGTGACGCGTGTCCAACTAAGGGGACAAAACGCGTATATCTGCTGCGAAGATCACGGCGTAGAAGCCACGTAGGTAGGTATCCCTCGTGTAGAAGAGGTTGGCGTAGAAGCCAAATGACTGTCACCCTGGCGTAGAAGCCAAATAGGCATAGAAGCCGAGTAGGCGTAGAAGCCGAATGGGCATAGAAGCCGAGTAGGCGTTGAAGCCGAATGGTCGTAGAGACTGAGTGGGCGTTTGAAGCCGAATGGTCGTAGAGACTGAGTAGGCGTAGCAGCCGAGTGGTCGTAGAGACTGAGTGGGCGTAGAAGCCGAATGGGCGTAGAAGCCGAATGAGCACAGATCCTGAATGGGCATAGAAGCCGCTGCGTACCGTGCCAGAGTGCTGATGTGGACGTCTTAGCCGGAATTACGGCTTTTGAAGATATAATCAAATCTCTTGCAGAGATTTGCCACCATCTTGTGCATTAAATGCGGAGGCGTATTTTTGAAGGTCTGCAGCCCTTCTGTGCATCCGTCGCAGAGACGTGCCTTGAGAGAAACTGTCACCGCTCTGTGCAATTAGACGTAGAGACGTGCCTCGAGCCCCGTACGAAGTGCAGCTTTTGACGTGGCAGGCGGTTTGTCTACTGCGGAGCATAAAATAGCTCATGTTTGCCTGTGTAAAACAAGGCAGCGTATCCCCTTGTACGCGAAAGAGCAGTTTATGCTGAGGGGACGTCAATAAACGGCGGTTCGGTGATATTTTAACCAAATCCTCTGCATTAAATGCAGAGATCCGCCATCATACTGTGGTGCGCGTCCCGAGGGGTCTGTCATCGTTTTCAGCCGTCGTCTGGGTAGCCGTGCAGCACTTTTTGTCAAGAGTCAGAGGTCAGGTTCACTGCGTGACTTGACAGGTTCATTTCGGGAAAGACGAAGCGTTCCTCGTACGCTTTAATGCTGCTTTGAGAGCGGCTGAGTTTTACGCCATGGAGGCGATGAAGAACCCTGTTTACGCTGAAGCGGCCTGGACGTACTGCACTTACGCGGATGGTCCTTTGAGCTTGTACTTCACGTTGTGTTTAGCAGAGAAAGCTCTGCTTGTACGCTTGATGGCTCTGAAGGCCTCTGTTTACGCTGCTCTGCATCGGTATGCTGCATAGCTCCTCCCAGTGTATTTTTTATGCTTCTACAACTGAGGCTAGCTCGAATCCACTTAGAAATAGAACACGGAATTTTTATTTAGTTTTACAATATGGTATCAGTTAGCACACCTTACCATTGCTTCGATAATTAAAGCACCTCACTAGTCACTACCTTCCTACCAATTCCACATCCTTGTCCTAGACATGTCCGTCTTCCATTTCCATCTTTGTGCAATATTTTAATGGTTGGGCATTTTTATGCAAAAGAGCAATTAGGTGTCCACATCATTGACATGACACATGAAGAAACCTATTTTCGCTCATGTGGATTTTTTCTATAATTTTTGGAATGTGTAACGTGCAACATCGCCCACTCCGTTAAACCTAGCCTTGCATTTTAACCAATGCAAATCTTAGACCATCCTTGTCTGCTACCGTGGCTTAATTTTAATTTTGAGGATAAAATTTTTATAAGTTGGGTAGATTGTAAACCCCCTGATTTTTCAAGGATTTATAAAAACAATTTTTACACAATTTTCTGTAATTTTTTAGAATTAAAACTAATATATTTTGTGATTAAATGATTTTTAAATAATTTTAATTAATATTAAGATATTATGAAAATAATGTTTTTGGGTGTAAAATAAAAAACTAGACATAGGGTAATTTTCTGTGAATTTATTGGACTCCAGAAGCATTTTTAAAGCCCTAAAAACTAATTTATAATTAAACCAAAATAAACCCTGACTGAACCCGGTTTATTTTGAAATAAACCAAACCAAACCGACCCAACCCACTGTCAACCCAAACTGAACCAAACCCACTGGTCGGGTCGGATCAGAAGTGAACCTGACCCGAACCCGAACCCGAAACCCGGCCTGAACCCTAATCCTAATCCTAGCCGGATTCACTGTTCTGGCGCTATAAAATTCCCTCGACCTCCACGCCCGGCCGGCCGAAACCCCTCCCTCGTCATCGTCCCCGAGTCCATCCTCCTCTCCTCGACCGCCTACGCTGGAGGCAACCACCACCAGCATCACCATCGACCTCTCCCTACACTTCTTCTTCTCCGGGAAGCCACTCACCACCACCACAGCTTACTGAACCCTCTTCTCCTCCGCCTGAGTCAGCGGCCGACACCCCAGTCAAACCACCTCGAACTCCTCCTCCGCTCCTCTGTCCCGAAGCACGACCCGACGCCACCACGTCGACGAACCATCACCCCCATCTCCATTAACACCACCAGCACTCCCTCTTCTCCGACTCCTTCCTCCGGTGATCACCCCGACTCCTGATCACCTGACCCCGGGCACCGCCTAGCCGAGACTCCTCGCAGCTGACTTCGGATCCACCCCTCCTCCGTCGTCTTCTTCATCCTAGCCTCTTCCCCGGACCTCCTCCGGTCATCTTCCTCCCCGATCACAGACCCCACAGAGCCCGTCACCACTATCGTTCTTGAATGCACCTCCATCACAGCTGATTTCGATCCTCAACCGCTGCTGAACTTCCCCGCAGCGCAGAGCCCTAGCCCGACCCGACGGAAACCTAGCCACCCCCGCCTGACCCTCTCCCCTCGCCGAGCTCCGCCATGCCTCCCCACGAGCAACGCCGCCTCTCTCCGGCCGCCCCACTGACCGACGACCCCGACTCGAGCAGAAATCCTAACCACAACACAGTACCGGACACAACAAAGTATCGGACACAGCAGCCCCGTGTCGGTGTGTCAAAACGACTCGCGGACACAAAGAAATCCTCGTTCCACGGAGCCCTGTTCAGGTAACCCGTTCTCTCTCCTCGTTATTCTGTTTTCCGTTCCGTCAGTTATGACGCGTAGACTGCATGACCCCCTCGATGTCCGTATAACCCGCTCGGTGCGTCGCGTCCTGTGGCGATCGCGAACCGCGATCCAAAAACAGGAAAAACAACGTCCTATTTTATCCCGGAACTGAGTGCGCCCCGCCAAACGGGATGACTTAGTCGCGTGCGGTCTTCACCGAAACGTGCGCGCCATTAATACGGACGTGCGAGATTTCACAGAAGTTGATTTGGATGTGCGTGCATACCGAAATCAACGCGTATCCGCCGACAACGCCCCGTATTCGCCTGTTCTGGAATACGTCGTAACTTTGTGTACACACGTTGGATCGAAACAAAACTTACGCCATCGGACTCGTAGCAATACGCTGGTCCTGTGACCCAAGTTTGGTTCGATTATGAGAACGTTGACAAAATCGCGTATCGTGGGCCCCACGGCTCCACTTGATGGACGATTTTGTGACCGGCTCATCAAAATCCAATTCTGGAAGTTTCGTTGGGTTCGTATCGTCGTTATTGACTTGTTGTCACTAAGTTTGACGAATTTGGAGACCTTTGACCCTGACACACTTTTCGGTGCAAAGTGGGCCACACGTGGACCCCACTTTGACCCGAAATTACGGTTTTGCCCCTGTGTCCAAATTGGACGAAAGAGAAGTACTTTCTAGCTATTTTGCTTATTCTGTGAATGTTGGTGATATCTATTTCAGCATCCGGAGATATTTGTTCTGAGGTCATAGCTTTTGGTCCTGTGTATTGGACATCTGGACGTTATATTTTGCAGCTTCTTGCCAGGCAAGTATACCTTGCCATTGTACTGTTATTCTTATTCCATATGATTGTATGCATCTTTATTTTCTGTCTTTAGTTCATATATTTTAACGGTTATATAAACTGCACGCGACGGTGTCGTCGCGATATATTTTTATTTATGTATTTGCATTGACCTTGTTTATGAGACTACCCCATTATCATGTAGCATCATTAGGTTCATTGGCCGTGACACAATTATTATACGAGTTGTGAGTCTCATATAGATCACGGACTTGCGTGCAGGTTTGGCCTCCTGTACGTGTAGGCCGTGCGTTAGGAATAACTGCTGTTAGAAACTTTGCATGCTAGTAGACTTGGCAGTTATTAGAGGTATTATCGTGTCATGGATGTGACATGCTTAGAGCATGGGGTGGGGAGAACAACAAGTAAGGCGTGTGGGCTCCGTTGCACTTTTCTTGTGTAACCCGTACGCTCCGCCGGAGATGCGCGGTCATGATGACCCCTATATATTATCAGGCGGGCCTCCTGTGTTCGAAAGACGCCGTGCCTTTGTAGGCCCCTAGATCTCCAAGAGAACCTTGCCAATCCCATTTTAGCCAGATAGCCCACGCGTTGGGAAAGTTATTCTTAACTGCATTCACTTAGATGGTTAGGCGACCCCATTGGATATTTATTTCAGTACTTTATTGGCATGTGTTTAAGTATCTTGTTATGTCCCTCTGAGGACCTGGTCCCCTGCCAGGTGTATATGTTCTTGAGTATTCGCAGGAGCGCAAATTCGGATGGTTATAAATGTTTCGAGGATGTCTTCTCTTCGAGCCCGTGATTGATAGCTGGTATTCTTATATTGTGTTTATTGTGGTGTATTTAGATTGTATTGGTCTTATATTCGAGTTGGTAGTGGATTTGTTTCCATCCAACTATCATCCTTAGATACTTCTTATTGAGATCTAGTTTCCTAGATACTGGTTATTTATTTATATTTGATTTTCTGTGGATGAGATTTAGATTGTACCCTGTGACTTGTGACATATATTTATACCACTTGTGGATTTGATATTCATAATACAGCGTACGTGTAGATTTGGTTTCCATATATTGGAGTTGCCATATTCATGCGGCTGGCATGCTTACGTGTCCTAGTCGTACGTATTTTGGGACTGGGACGTGACATAGGGAAGGTAAATGGTAAGTTTGTAAGTCTCACCGTGTTACCTCTTATATCGCACGGCGCACTGCCACACGACTTAGGCTATTAAATCTTTGCCATGAAACTGATCATAAGGCAACTAGAAAGACAACATAATAGTTGGTGTACGAAACCTATATTACGTGTTTGGATTTGTCGAGCGGGCGAGTAGCCTCCCCACCAGTGCATTCAATGTACTGATAATCTACCGGATCGTTTGCAGGGTTCGGGAGAACCTTATTTGGTGTGGATGCCTCCTTCGTGCGTGCTAAGGCGTGGAGTCAAATCCGAAGCCTTGGAGTATTGCGTCCGGAACTGAAGCACATATACAAGACATAATGTTAGAACATCGCATGTACAATCATTCCATAAATTGTAGCCACTTGGCACGCTTTTACTGTTTCAGAGAGAGAGGCTTGAGCGACTTGTAATCCCGGCTATGTGCCGCCTGTAAAACTTGTTTATATCAATAAAGAGTTTGTTTTATTTCAACTTGTGTTATTCAATGCTTCCGCTATCGTCGACTCAGTGAACTTGTTACCAAATCGCCTATGCGTTTATAATTTTGCTGCACTCGGACAATCTGTGCGACTATGTGGCTTAGAACTTCTTACCGCCAGACAATGAACCACGGCCTTGCACGGGCGCGGCTCACGGTCGTGCGGCATCACGTCCGGATGGGTCGAAGCGATCGTCCCGCGGGAGCGCTGGCGCGGTCATTCTCGCCTAGCAGGGACGGCCGATTTAGCCTGCGGAAGATGGGACGTGACAGTAACAACTCAGCGGCTTGAGCATGTACATGCTACAACATAAATCTCCTCGAGCCAGTTGTTGGGAACCCTTCGTAAGCATCCAATCTTTGTCCCCAAACAAACTGCGACAGCCATCATCCGTCAGCCTCCCTGCCGAAACCAAGTTGTAGCGCAAACTCAGTACATGTCGCACATCCTTGAGAATGAGCTTCTCACCAAGTTTCGTTGTCAAGTGTACATCACTAATGCCTAAAACTGCATCCATTTCCTTGTTGTCCATCTTCACACGTCCAAACTCAGTATATGGAGTGGCGTGATACGACGCCCCCCGTGTCCATGACCCAATCGCCATCATGACATATGCCACAAGGTTCCTCTGCGTAGGTTGCTGCGATGATGAGATCTCTCATAGCCGTGAGATCCTCCTAATCATCCTTACCTTTGGCCTTCTCAGCTTTGAGCTTCATACAGTTCCTCTTGATATGACCCCTTTCGCCATAGTGATAGCATCCCTCCTTACAGTCCACAGTCGCAAGATCTCGAGAACTCCCCCATGTCCTCGCTTGTGACTTGGGTCTTTCCTTCCCGTAGGAAGCCACCAGAGCGGACTCCTGCGACGATTCCACTTGCTTACGCCGGATATCCTCGTTCAACAAGCTGCTTTTGACTTCCTCCATCGTGACAACTCCACCAGGCGCGGAGTTGCTCACCGACACCACTAACGTCTTCCAGCTTTCCGGCAGAGAACTCAAAAGCAAAAGGGCCTGAAGCTCATCATCAATCACCATATTCATCGCAGACAACTGATTGATAATACCTTGAATCTCATTCAGATGTTGTGCCACTGGGGCACCCTCATTGTACTTCGAGTTGACGAATTTGCTAATCAGAAACGCCTTGTTGCTAGCCGTCTTCCTTTCGTATAGCGAATGCAGCTTCTCCCACAATGCTTTTTTCGAACTCTCCATGGACATGTGGTGAAACACCGAGTCGTCCAGCCATTGACGGATGAATTCAATGGCCTTCCGATCCAGTCGTTTCCAGTCTTCAGCAGCTTTGTCCGATGGCTTAGCGTTGTCGCCCTCCAACGAACCATGCAAGTCCTTGCACCAGAGCAGATCCTCTATCCTTGGCTTTCAAATCGCCCAGTTCTCCCCTGTGAGGGTGATCATGAGAGTGTTCATCTGCTCCGTAGACATAGTTGCCAGAACCTAAACCAGTAGCTCTGATACAAGATGTTGGTATCAGACTAACAGACCAGGGCTCTGATACCAGATGTTGGAAATCAGACACGTCCTGCAAGCGTTTCTACACCGTGTCTGAGAGTGTCCGCAGTAGATACTTGAGGACAACCCACATGAGATAATCAACTTTTGTCTAACGAACACCAAGCACAAATAAAGACAAGTATATGACGGTGACTACGTCACATGGACAAATTTTAACCTTTATAACTCAGGTGATATTACAAGATTGACAAAATCAATGTTGAACCATTTTTCCTAATAGATTCAACCCCCTCACCACACTCAAGAAGAAAAGAAAGAGATTACAATTGAAATCACTCACCAACCTGTATCATTCTTCTTGAGCGAAGGCGACGACTCCTCGATCAGATATATTTTTTCCTTCTGTCTTGGATGACGGAGTCCTAAGAGCAAAGTACGGATTTTCTCTTAGATTTTCTGTGGACGAGCACCCCGAATCTCCAACTTGTGCTATACTTTTGTGCCTCCACCCTCCTTCTATATTTATAGGATAAAAAATCATATTTTAGGTCATAATAGAATTTTCTAAATAGAAAATCTTAAAATAAGAATCTTATTCCACCTAAAATAGCCCAACACCAATTATGAATGTCAAAATATGGTCAAATTAAATATTTGATATAAATTTAAAATCTAATCAAATCTTACATTTAATGTAGATTTTTAAATTATATCAAATCAAATATTTGACCATATTTGGACTCCAAAATTCACCAAATTCAAACTGTATCCTAACAATATACAATGATGTAAAATGACACAAATGTCCACAAAATAAATTTAAGATCAAATGTGTCTCACATCGGTACACATCGGTATTTTTTTTTTTTACTTACAAGATGCTTGTCATTGTTGGAATAAGTCTTGTCATTTTCACCTGTATTTACTTATAAAATTTCACAAATATCATGTCAAACAAATCCCTACCACACAATTGACAAGTATACTCAATGGCGTGCTTTAGTTGTTCTGAAATTTCTTGTCTTTATTTGTACCATCTTTTATAAATGTAGCAACAAAATAGTACAATTTAAATTAAATTATGTTAACATGTGTCACAAGTACATATAATAATATATTGATAAATAATTATTTTACATATGTACGTCCACCAGCATATTAAATAAAACAATATTTTTATAATACCTAGCTAAACCTTTTATTCTTTTAATAATTACATAGTTGTGTTCCATGTACACACACACACACACACTCTCTCTCTCTCTCTCTCTCTCTCTCTCTCTCTATATATATATATATATATATATATATATATATATATATATATATATTCTATATAATGCCAAAAATAGGCTTCACCGTGGAAGTTTTCTTCCCAAAAATGTCCTTCAATATATTTACTAATTAAAAGAATACCTACAATAAATTTTACTGATAACCATTTAAGAGATTCATTAATGTATTACAGAAATCGAAGTGTTTATACTACTTGCTAAATCTTCTAAGATGTTCCCACGGAATTTGAAGGATTGAATTCTTAACCTATATAATTAAAAACAACAAAATTAAATCAACTCATCAACATCATCCACTCCAAGATACGTGCAAAGCACGTGCATATATACTAGTATATATATATATTGATCTCTTTTCCTACTTATTATGTTTTTTTTTGCTAGATAAAACATAACTCTCTCACCTAATAATTAAAACATTTTATATTAATTTATCTAAATCGATTCACTTTATGAAAAAGAGGAAGAGATAAATACAATTTTTAAAAATATGCAAATTAGATCATCACATAATAACAGAAAAAAGACTATCACATCCAATCTTTGTAACAATATTATAGGCCCTAATAACCTCGAATCTATCTAAATAGCTAACACTAGAAACAAAAACTACATATGATAATCTTGGTTACAGGTTCAATTCAATCCAAAATGTAGCTTTTGCTAATCTTTACTCTAACATGACAATTTGATAAAATAAATTATTATTAGAATAACTTTTATTAAATTATACTAAGGCGACGGAAAAGAAAAAGAATATATGAAGTATACAGGGTTCTTTTTTCTTTGAGGTTGACATGAAGCATTAACATTTTATTTTTGTGGGCATGTGGTGAAATTATGGCCAGGACATTGCAAATTCTACAAGATATTTGTTTGTTTTGTTACTTCTTTTTCGTCTTTTATTCGCTTATTGTTCTTTGGACCTCCTTTAGATTTAGAGATTGGTGAAATGTCAATAATATTATATCCACTAGTTAAGTTATCAACCTGCAACCTCATATTTATCGAATTCAACTGAATTTTGTGGTCAATGAGAAGAGGTATAACTTTTCTGGCTAGACAGATGTCTCAGAATCAAACCACGGTTGTATCAAAGACCATGCACTGCATCTCCATAGTCATGGTAGCAATCAAAACAAGAATAAGAGAACCAAAACACATGTTCTAGCTTTCCCCCTTTTCATCAATTGTACATGTATATTTTTTGAAACTTAGAATTTTATTCTTTTGCAAGCTTGCAATATTACAAAAGTTCTACGACATTATTTTTGTATTGCTCTCTCTTCACCTTATATTGAAGATTAGAAGTTATCCATGCTTCACTTTCTTCTCAAGCTCCACGACATGTATTATTTGTCTTATTGAAAGAGCACATTCTTGTTAATAAGAAAATACAAAGCTCTATCAGCTTCATTTATGTTTTGTTTCGATTGGTTGGAATAAAGCGGACTTTAATTAGATGTAGATTAGGTTATAATTGTTATCAACAACAAATTAGATCACTTGCCATTGTTCATAAAAAAAATGTCAAACGATCTACATAGATTGATTCGCAAATGGACTTTGCACCAACATCATGTCGAAGTTTTATTCCTTTCGTTTTTTTAAGGGATCTGCAATTTTCAATGGTGGATGTCCTTCACGGTGACAAAAAAAAATCTCGCCTTCTCGTCTCCCCATTTTCGCTGCTAGTTCGATCCTTAGAAATAGAGAAATCATTCCGTTTTGCTTTTAGATATTGACACCTTTTCTTCAAAATATATATATATATATATATATATATATATATATATATATATTTTGACCAATAAATGGTTCAAATTTCTCTTCAATTAGAACATTTTCTTCCTCGTATGGAAACCCATTTAAATCAATTTTTTTGAAACACTGTTTCGAGCTAGGCGGAGTCATACGCCCCTCTACCTTAGTTCGAGCTAAGGAGAAGCATAATATTCCTTTCATTTAACAATTAAATAGTGGAAGTTGTGGCATGTACTTCATGATGGACAAAAACAATACAAAATTCCTTAGAGGAACTCATGAGTTCTTAATTTTTGGAACTTACACAATTTACAATCATTGAATTACATCCATCTTATCTCTTGATTTTTTTTTCAAAGGATCTAAATACAAAAATATAATGGACTAAATTAAAAAAATTGTCTACTTGTCATATCTTTATTGTAAGTTCAACTCATGAGTTCTCTTTTATATATATATATATATATATATATATATATATTATTAAGATTAAATTATTAAACTATTCAATTATTTTACTTAAATTTTGATCTAAGATCGGCCCAAAACAATACGGTCCAACTACTGCTATATTTATTCAGATGAACAAAAGACTCCCTTAAGATAACATAAGAAAATAATAATAATATAATATTATGCCAAAAAAATATAACTTTTTTTTGTATAAATAGCAAAAAACAAACATATCATAACTTTATATAATCTTTACTAATATATGGTGGATTGAAAATAGTTCAAAATTGAGTCGTCTAAGTCGTTTACAAATATTTCATTAATTATTTTAAAAAATATAACTAATTATTTAACTATCTAATATGAATTAATTATAGCTGTACATCTCTAACTCAAGTGGTTAATATGTGAGATTTTTGTTGTTGTTGCTTGAATTCAATTTCTAGAAAGGACAATATTTATAATAATTTTTTATTTAATTTTGAAAAAAATTTGAGTTGCAACAACTTTATTTATCAATATTCAAGGTACACCCCACACGATTATCATAATGTATGACGGTCTCAAGAAATAGTTTCCAACTAACTGTCAATTTCTTTGACCAAAATTTTTGGACAAAAATATCTCCTACTTCTTACACGACATATATCTCCCACTTCGTACACGGCAAATGAGGGACCTGGAAAGAGGGATCCGGCAGATATCTCCACTTCGTAGACGGCAAAGAAGGGACTGAAAAGAGAAAAATAGTATTTTCGGTAAAAAAAAAAATAACAATTAATAATTTCCGTTAAAAATTGGAACCGTCGTACATTATGAGCTTGAATATGTGGATAATCATCCATTAACCACTGTTTCCGTCCGCACCAAAAGTAAAAAACCTCCCACAAAAAACATAACCCACAAATTCACCCCAGCTCGTCGCGTGGTCCCCGCGTAACTTCTAGCGCTTGGTCACTTCCTAAGCCGGTTTCTGTAGAAATAAAGTACTTACTAGCGCGTGCCGCTAAAAAGGACACGTGTACAGTGACGTGGTATATGGCTTGGCGCTCCGCTCGTCCCCATTGGCTTCTTCGTAGTCGTCGTCCTCCCCCCTCCTCTCCCCCTTACTCAGATCTTTCTCACTCAAAATTAGGGTTTTTTTTGTTGTTGTTGTGGCTATTTTACGAGTTGAAAGCGGCCATTCGGTCAGATTTCGGTGGGTTATTGAAGAATTCGGTGCCGATTAATCGTAGGTATGTGGGAAATTTTCCTTTGATTCGATGTTTTTCGAAATGTAGGATTTTATGCTGTGGATCTTTTGGTAATGGCGGAAATCTTTTGCAACAGGACTAGGTAGTTTCGTATTTCTAGGGGTTATTTCGGTCTTTTTGGCAAAAATAAGGTTTTTGGATCTGTACGTTCTGAAACTCCGAGCCTTCGACTGCCGTTCGATTGGTCGTTCTTTATCCGGTTAAAGACAAATACGACCCTTTTCCCAATAGGGAATCACGTTTAAGTACATAAAGATAGTAACTTTTTCTTTTGTTTATTAGCGGATAATTATGTTTTAATTTTGTATAGGAAGATAATTGCTTGCTTTTTGAGAAGGTTGGAACTCAGTTAAAGTTAAGATTCATTAAATATAATGCAGTTTGCTTGTAGTTTTATATTGGTAAAAATTGGAAGTTTGAATTTTTAGATATTATTAATTTCGTATAGGAAGAGACTTTGGTTATAGTACCAAAAAGTATGCTATACTAAATTCAATATTTTTTGTCGATAAGAAAAGTGAAGATAATTGTCCTTTGTAGGACACAGTCACACAAATATATTTTTATGTTGGATTTTCTATTTGTACAAATATGAATTTAATACAAAAAAAACTTTGAGTTTCTCATAAAGTCGAACTCTTGATGGAAATAAACTTTATATTCAGAAGATATTGAAAATGCAATGGCGATTCTTAAAAAAGCTATATACTATGCAAAGAAAGTAATTAAGTTTCAAATTATGTTAGTTTTTGCTTATAATTATATTAATATTGTACTTGCAATTTACTTGATTTGAACAATGACTATTAATTTCAATATCAATAAAATTTATATTGTTGTTGATATGTTTAATCTGATGGCTACTTTATACTCTTAATCAGTTATTACATAAATAATGTTTTTTTTAAAATAAAATGTATTCTTAATTGACAGTGTAAACTATAAAGATTATGTACTCCAGCGTCATGAGGTTCCTTCGCATGGAGATGTTTATAAATAACAATAACTAGCATAATATCAAGGTCCAGCATAAGTAGTTGAACAGCATACTAAAAAATCTTTCAAACTCTATGATAAAACGAAAATTGGTCTTCGTGGCTAGTAGTAGGATGACTATCCCTATCTCGTACTATTATGTGCTGATGGCTATGTTTGCATGGACACGGATATGACACGGCGTCACAGACACGACACTTACTTTGGTGTATCACAATGTTTGTTGGAGTGTCCAGGTTGTGTCTGATACATGTCCAATATGCATCCGACACAAGGCCCATGTTTTTGGAGTGTTTGTGCTTTCTAGACTGATGATCTCTTTTGAAGAAAGTGTTCCCCGCATGCATGTGAGTCTTTCCAAATTTTCTAGGAATTTCGCAAAGTGGCTTCTTGATTTGTGGTCCATGGTAAATTCATGATGTTCCTTTTCACATTAATGAAGGGGTCTTGCGCTGCTGCGCACTAGCACAAAACTCATAAAAGTGTCCTACAAGGAAACCTAGGTGTTGCAAAAAACATAAGAAAGATGGTGGATTGAGACTATGTACAAGGATCTCTTCTTACATTATTTCTATTGGCTCCATTTGATTTTCTTATACTTCTCGTATCAAGCATCTACTCATTAATTTTTTTTTTTTTTTTTTGCAACTCGATCCTCTTCCCCGTTGCTTAGAGAAAGTGAGCCACCAGTTCAATTACAAGATACTAAGTTGGAGTCTTTCCGTTGGTTTGACTCGATGCATGGAAACCAAGATTTTTCAATGCCTTTTGGATGCTTCCTAAATGCTAAGATTGAGACTAAGTATGAACCTTGACTTCTACCCTTTTTTTTCATCACTGCTGTGGAAACCAGCCAAATATAGTAGGAAGAGGTGAGGAACTGCCCATCCAATTGGTGTATGGTCCAGGCATTAATTAGTCCGGAAAGAGAAAAGTTCTTGGGGAGTTGGTACAGGAATGCTATTAGTTTCGGAAATTGTTTAATTATTGCTTGAGGGTTTAAGTGGGAATATTTTCTATTTGGGATAATTGCTATTTGTTTTTATTTGGTGCATTAGAGGGAATGCTGTTATTTCAAAGATTGTTTAGTTGTTGTGGAAAAGAGAGCGGAATGCTGTTACCTAGAAGACATTTTATTTGTTATGCATGGTGCTGTTGCATTGTACTAGTTCGTTGGTGCATGATGATTTGTGCATGTCTTGCTGACCGATGTGTGTGTTGCTTGGAGAAGTTTCTCCTAGCGAGTCTCGATAAGTCTTGACAAGTGCATCTGTCCACATGAAACTATGAGAAAAATTAGACAATTTACTTAAATGATTACTTAAATTAATATTTCATTCTTTTAATGCTATCCTTTACAATATCCTCATCCATAAAACAGTTTGCTGTGCTTCTTTCTCTAAATGTTATTTTGTGGTTTATGTATGCCGGGAGATATGTTCTTGCCTAAATTTTGCTAGGTGTCTTACAAATACCAGTCGGCGTGCTTAAGGTGTTAATGGAGTTTTAAGTGCCACAACTGGAACAACGCACTAATATTTTTCAAGTCCTACAGAAATCAAGTTCCATGGATAATGATGAAGCTGTCATTCCTTCCAAATCGGACAAAGCATCTTCTTCACCCACACAGGTAAACAGAACCAAGTTATGTCTTCTTTTAGTTTTTAACAATCAGAAAATATATTCCCTTATGCAGCCCCTATGGATATTCTGTTTTTGTCTATGAAGCATATATATATATATATATATATATATATATATATATAAGGTAAACGGGATATGAGCCATAGGCTCATATTATGAGCCATGCACATGTGGACAAATAGAAATGGATTCCTACATCCCATGTGTACCCATGTGCACTAGTACAATCCATTCCTATTGGTCCACATGTGCATTGGCTCATGTAAGAATATGAGCCTATGGCTCATATTCCTTTTTTCCATATATATATATATATATATATATATATATATATATATATATATATATATATTGAAGAAGGTAAATATTATAGATAGAACCAAAAATTACAAACTATGATCTAGTCCAGATTACAAAATAGGTTATCTTGGATCCAGGATATCTACGTCAGCTTCTATATTTCTTTGTACAACAAAAATTAGTGAGAGAAAGACCCTCAAATATATATATATATATATATATATATATATATATATATATATATATATATATATGGGTCCGGATCCGGAGCCCCGCGGGAGCCCACGACCGTTGGATAGAGCGGGCTGTGCGCGGGAGCCCTACGCGGGCCCCCCGATCCGACGTGCCGGGGGGCGGGGCTTCGGCGTGGCTCCACGGGCGGGGTCTTTGATCCGGACCCTATATATATATATATATATATATATATATAAAGAAGCCTGAAATAAGTACCAACAAATCATTTTGTGTCATCATTATTGGTCTCAAAGCATTCAACAAAACATATTCAGTCTTAAAAAACAAACAAATACGAAACACGTCTTTAATCTTCATAAATATACTAAGTCGCAACGCCAACACCCTACACTTGCTCTTTGATGTGATGACCATCATACATAAACAATAAAGCTTCTAACTCATCAAGTAACAAATTTGCAAATTTGAAACTACAGCATCATCAAATGGCTCAAATTAATCTCCATTAATGTCATATATCTTTGTCTTTGCACCAGCGAAAAGTTAGTGTTGGTTCACCTATATTTGGGTTACGAGGTCGGATTACCAGGTTAAAATGAAATGGGTTAGATTATCGTGCCAAAGTTTCCACGAAGTACCAATGAAGTACCACAAATTATCCAAAGCTAAGATTAAACATAAAAATGAATAAAAATTTGGGTATGTATGTTTACTTACCATGAGTATCCAAGGACTACCAGTACCCGGTGCAACTACGCCTACCAAACGAAGTACTCATGCTTTCGTAGGTTTTTGTAACTTTAACAGTGACCTAATGAAGCAATGATTGCTCCAAGCTTGCATATTTTCTGATTGCATGGATTAAGTTTCTAATATTCAGTAGGTATCTCATATTATTGTTGTGCACATGCTATATTTTGCAATAGATGCCATGTTTTTTTGTATTCCTACTCTCGACCTAATGGTCATGGAAAGCCACTCATTTTTCTCCTTTTGTCGGTCCACTCTTACCCACATGTTGCATGTATAGGATTATTAAAAGAACTTGTTCATTTTCTTCTTAGGTAGTTAAATGCTGTATTTTACAATTATGGAGTCGTGTTCAATTTAAAAGGTACATATGTAGTTTGTTGTAGAAACTCTGAAGTTTATATACTCCAGCTAAATTGTCAAATAAGAGAAGACAAGAAACTTCCAAACTTGCTTCTTTGTTTCCCTTTGTACACAATTAAACATCCGAGCCTTCATGCCCTTCATTTCAAGTTTCAACTTTCATGTTCTTTGATGTGATAGCCATTGGGAAATCAACAATATTCACTTTTGATCATTGAGACAGCAAAACCTCCTGACTAGTTTTAGAGCACACACGATTAAGAATACATCTCTATTGGTTGCTAGTGGTCACCGCATTGAAAGTCCTTGTACTTTAGTTATGTAACCAGCATAATGAGCCAGACAAATAAGAAGCATAGACCATTCTATGTTGTTCGCAAGGCTGGTCGACTGTGGAAGGGGTGTGTGGGTTGAAGAGTGCTAGGAAAAATAAAGAACTGTACTACAGGGAAGAGAACTATGTGTGGGGGCTAACGATAAGAAATGAGAGGATAGCTAATTTGGTAAAGGAAATGTCAGGGAGATGTATGGCTCAGGAACCATATAGAGCTCCTATACACAAACACTTGTTGAGACTCAAAATCTTGCACTTCGTAATTATTTCAACTCATATTCCGTTGTCTCGTCTACTGCATCATATCACCCTGTATAGGACCATGGACAAGAAACTCATGTCCCTTCATTCCTAACATTTTATTCACACTAACACATGACTCTTCATCTTCTATAAACCACCCACGATAGTTGAGAATTATAATATCTAATAAAGAGAAAAGGGCATAGGTCTACAGTCTACACCATGTGTGGAGTGGCTCTCCATCCTTATTTTTCACAAACTGCCTTTAGTTTGGTAAAACAGAGCAATCCTGGTGATCTACTACAGAGCAGTCATAATGATCTAATACCATGTGAAATACCCTGCAACTGCGCCAAAACTCTAGAGTTGTGGTAAAATTTGAAGGTTTATATTTATATGATTCCAATGACGAGATTCTTGCACCTTCTTAGATGAAGATATTCTCTTCCAATATTGCTTATATTTTTGGTGAGGCTGACTAGTAAGAGAGCAAGACTTTTTAAGAGTCCTTGCTGTTTGGCACTTGACCACAAAAGCGGAGTTCGGAGTTGAACAGATCATGTAGAGAGCTTGGGGAAGAGGCAAGGGGGTTCTGTGTGAGCCACGTGTACTCAAATGTAATGCAAATGCAGTGAGATGAAATGAAGAGGTCCAGATATTTAAGAAAGTAGTGACCATAGGAGTTACATACACATACAATATCCATCTGCTATAATGCCAGAAAAAGACTACATAACAAGCGCTAGCAAAAATAATTGTTGATGTGAAATGTATACGGGTATAGACAAATGCTTGTACATGAATAATAAACATGTACTTGTTTTTATTGATTGCATTATCATATGCAGCAGCAAAGATTAATTTTCTTACTTTTTATTTGGCAGGAGCAAGTGGCTGTCCATCCATATCCAGATTGGGCAGCTATGCAGGTCAAGTACTTCCAATAGATGTATGGTTATTTTTTATTGGTTGCCACGGAGATATAGTCCAGTCTGTGACCACTCCTTAAGGTCGTCTAGCTACTATTAGGCTCCGATGCTCCATATGGGTTCCTTTTGAGTTTTGACCATTGAAACCCTTGGATTTCTATAATAAGACCTTTTATGATTTTATCCCAGTGAACCCCTAAATTCATAACTGTAAATCACTGCCCACGTAACTGAATTGCCTGCAGTATTACCACTTTGACACTTTTAGCTTCCGAGTTGGCATGCTTCATTAGTAGCTTATCATTCCCTTCTTCATGATGGCACCAGATGTGAAATCTTCCATTTGCATATTTTATTCTAGGTGTCTATCATCAAAAAGTATTAACACAAAATCTGGAATTTTTATTCACATGATCAGGCATATTATGGACCAGGAGTTCCCTTGGCGTCGTATTTCAGTGCTACGGTTGCACCTGGCCATGCACCTCATCCATACATGTGGGGTCCTCAGGTACTTTGATTATATATATGCTTGTTAACTTTCTTGATACGAAGTTCTTTATTTTGTTGTGGAGCTATTATCTTTCAAAGAGATGCATCAGTCATTCCTTTTTCCTGACAAGTCACTGCTGCCTTTTTTGATATAGTTTAATCAGCACCAACTTGTCCAAGGTTTTGCAAGTGCGATGCTGAATTTATTAAGAGAATGTAGATCTTTAAGATGAAGAATACCTCAATAGCATATCCGTCTCCACCCGTCACACACACACTACATGCTACATATATATCGTAGCAAGGAACTTGTTCCTATGCACTATGGGGGTTGGGGGGGGGGGGGGGGGGGAATCAAGTGTTGCTCAGTTGTAGTTTTAGAAAGTGGTTTCAGAATCAGGTGTTAGTCAATTGCGGTTATTATTAAATCACAAGTTTTAATTATTTGAAATCACACCTAGCCGCATGCCATAGATTTTTGTCCGGTGGAACATCAGCCTTCAACCATGCAATTTCTAAATCTCACATAATCATTGGGTTATTTGAAACTTTCTCATTAAATTATTTGAAATCACACCTAGCCGCATGCCATAGATTTTTGTCCGGTGGAACATCAGCCATCAACCGTGCAATTTCTAAATCTCACATAATCATTGGGTTATTTGAAACTTTCTCATTTTATCCCGTACTTTTTCTCTATGGTACCACTTCTTTTTCCCCATGAATATGTGACTTCTTCATCTCCCTCCTGTAAACCTCCAACCAACTTTCTGATATAGAAGAACAAATCCAGTGATTGGGAAATATTGTTTGGAGATCATTATTAGATCAAGTCAGTCTTTTGGAGTCGAAGGTTCGAGAAAAAATGATTCATCAATTTTTTCTTTGCATTTGAAGTTGGTACGTCTCTTTTCTTCTTCTCCAATCCTTGTGTAACCCTATTTTTTTTTTCTATCAATCATCTTTGTATTAGGATTTTGGATCATAAAAGATGAGATATTCCATGTATCTAGTTTTGCTTTAATATTTTTAAACAATTGAATACTATAGTGCATTTTAAGATTAATAAAAAGAGAAATCCTAATTATGGCTCCAAAGTCCAAACCCTAATTCTTTTTTATCCTAATCTAAATTGGTTTTTATATTTGCGTGATCAAGTGCTTATGATGAATTTACATCCAATAATTCTAATACCATTTTAATTTTCTAGCCAATTTTTGTTTCATATTGTTGAATATGGAAGTCCAAAATCTGTACATGGCTTCTATTTTTGTTGGTCATTGGCTATTGCTGATGTTAGGTTATACTTTTAGAAGAGGAAATGTTGATGCTTATTTTGCAAGAAATTTGTCTTTTCTTCATATTCACATGTAGTTGTTATGTACGTGAAGGAGAAAAGCAAGATACAGTTTTTTTTTTTTTTTTAACGATGACCTATTTTTGTTCACACACTAAAACAATATCAAAGCCAACCATGACATAATTTAAACAAATGATATAGGTGTTCTGACATTCGGTAAAAAAGAGTCAGTTTCATAACTGACTAGTACCAATTAGCCTGATTTTCCGAATATTTCGTCAAAGAAATTCACTCCAACTTTCAAATCTCTCTATATCCTTGTCAGATTTAGAAGAAAACACTTCCATTCCATGTTCTTTATGTAAATCAAATTTTAACTACCAAATCCAACTTTTTTTTATACCAAATTTATAGTTTTCATCTCCTATCCCCTTGATTGAAGAACGTCGGTCGAAGATGAACTAAAATGTAGGAAAGTTCTCATTGCTTGCTTATTTGTTAATTTTCTATTTTACATCTGAAATTTTTAGGACTTTAGTAATTGGCAGCATGGATAGGTAGGTCATAAGTGAAGTTATTTTTATATGCTGCCTAAAGACCTTTGAGTTTCTATCTACACATTTACATACGAAGAGTAGAATTAATATGTTTTCATTTTGTTCTTTCATTCAAAATGTAATCCTTCTGTAATCAAGATTTTTTGCTTAGATGTTTTTTTTTTTTTTTTGGTCAGATGGCTGACATGAATTTTTATATTTCATACTAGAGGAAGAAAGAAAAATTACCACTCTTGGAATCAAAGCTATTTTTGTTGTTTATATACTATGGGCTTAGTTTTAGTTTGGCTCTATATTTTCTTTGATTGAAATCCTTCTCCTTTCTCTTTTACCTTCCAATGTTTAAATGTTACTAAATTTCTAAAAAATAAATAGTTAGTAAACTTTTATGTTTATGTTTCAACATTGCTAAGTTGTATGTTTATCTTTTGCTTACCAATGTTTATATTTCAACTTCGGTAATATTTTTTTATTACTTGTGACATTAAACTGGAGACTTTTTTTTGGGTTTGTTTTCTTGGAATACTTTTATATTGAAGTAATTGCTATGCATGTAAATATGTACATGTTGGTCTCTTGCGTTGCAATATACGTACAATATTTGATAATATAGTCGTTATTTATTTAAAATAGCTTTACTTTTTCCCCCATGTAATCAATACCAATTTTTTTTAGCCTGTCAGAAAATAATACTAACTTCCAAAGGACATAATTTTTTGGTTTATCAATATTTAGCATAAAGTGATGATGGAAAGCGTGAGATTGTTTCATAATAGATATAGTTGTTTGATGGAAGTTTACAATGCTCACTTGTTTGATCAATTATCAAGATATAATTATCTTAATTATAACCATATAGTCAAAATATTAATTATCGAGTATATTGTTATCAAATTTAATATCTAAGATGTATGGACACTCCAAAAGTCATGTCATGTCCGTGTCATCTAGGACACACGTAGCGGACACGCCACATACACACTAAAATACGTTATGACACCAAAATAGGGACCAAATTCGTGTCGTCGTGTCGTTGTGTAGAATCTGTCTCCATGCAATTAAAAATTAATTAAAGAATAGTTAATAAAGATTAATTAGTTTAATGAAATTAGTGAATTAGGAACAATTAGTAGTTAATAAAACTTAATTAGTAATTCAAATAAATTAAATAATGATGATTATTATCTAATATTAATAATAATATCAACAATAAAATATAAATCTAATATCTAATTATCAAGATCTTACCTTGGTAGGTTTGCCCAATACTTATGAGTCTATAGAAAAGATCCCATAGGCCCGAAGTAGAACATGATCAGATCATTATTTTTGATACAAGACGACACAAGAAAAGGGTGGAAATCCTTTCTCTTGCGTCTAATAGACTATTAGGAAGACATGTAACTAATACCAAGAGAAGATCTTGCTAGAAAACTTAGAATCCTGGTAAAAAAAAATGTAAAAGGGCATGACTAAATAAGTACATTAGAAGCCCCCAAAAGAAAAACTCCTGAAGCAGATCCTCCATCCTTGGCATGAGAAGTTGGAGGAGGCAGTTGTAGGGTTAGATCATCCCTGATGGTTTTCTTCCATCCTTGGTGCGGGAGGATCTTAATCTGCCAAATTCTCTTTACCTGGCGACTGGCGGAACATGTTCAAAAATAGCAGAAAAGGAGCAGATCAGAATCTCTTCTGTAGAGGATTTGCTATAGGTCCGAGCGAGTGCATGTACAGGCTCTATTATACCTGTCCGGCCATCTTACCTGATTGATTAGTTTGAGATGACATCAAGAGGGTAATGGGTGTGGGTATACTCTTTGCCATTAGACGAGAGGCTTTGTTTTTGTAGAAGAGATGCATTATACTTTTATGGTTTTTGTTCTGAACTAATCATTGCAAAAGTCGGCATCATCATCCGGGCCTTTTCCCATTAGTATGGGTTGGTTATGGAATCATTGCGAGAGTACATTTCTTATTATTTAAAAAAAAAGATACATTGTACTATTTTGATATGGCAAAGTGGGACAACATGAAAGCAATATTTTGCTGTGATTTATTATGATTTCTTAATGGCATTAGATGATGCACGTGTTTTTAGTTCCAGTCAAGGTGGTTTTTATATCTGATATACTATTTTTATTCCAGCCTTTGGTACCACCTTTCGGGATGCCATATACTGCGATCTACCCGCATGGAGTTTACTCTCATCCTTCAGTAACCCTTGTAAGTTGGAGATGAGATTGACATTATGTCTTCTGTTTACCGGTAGGGCAGATTTAGTTAGGCATTTAGGATACGTGTAATGTTAAAAGAATCTATAACACAGAATAAGCAATCACCGAATAACTGCCTGACTGGTTATGGGTATTTAGGACCCTAACGTTCACATACATGTAAGATGTAGACACTGTTTATATTATGTTACAAGTTTTTGGCAGGAAAGGTATATAAACTTTGTTCTTATTCCGATTTGACATTGCAGCCAATACCCATCCTCGATTTGACATTGCAGCCAATACCCATCCTCGATTTGACATTGCAGCCAATACCCATCCTCTGGTGTGAGTCATAATTTACTAATAACATACTAGTATGTTTCTGTTTTGTCATTCTCGAGTATGATGACATTTGGTGAGCCATTACATACTGCTTGCAACTGACTAGTCCAGTAATTGTATTCTATTCAGGTCGTTGCTTTAACTTTTGTAGGTGGCTTCTCCGTCAACTGATGTACCTGCCAAATCATCAAGTAACAAAGATAAGGGCTTAATGAAGAAGCATAAAGGGTTTGATGGTCTTGCTGTATCAAATGGCAATGTTAATGCTGAGACTACGGTTGCACTATCACATAGGTTTGTTTTACAGTTTATTTTTGTCTTAAGTTCTCAGCTCTCAAATAAAGTAGTATTTTAGTGTATATAGGACTAATCAGGTTCTAGGTGGTCCTTGTTTCGAACCTTGTCAGTTGCAACTCTCTTTTTTGACATCCTACCTCCTGTTAGTGTTAATGTCAGGCATTCCACATGTGCTTAATTCATTGGGAGAACAGGTGTTGAGAGTTGACTCTGTTTACATTGTTTGGCCCACAATAGCCACGACTTTACGAGATTAAGTCATGCTTTCCATTAGCCTGTACTCTCCAAAACCATGTTTCCTTGCTGATATAATCTTCTCTTTTCCTTGATGATTTTATGTTAATTCCAGCTTCATTGTGTTAAATATTGATGGTGTATGCTTTTTTATCTGAAACTTGTTCCTGCAGTGGGGAAAATGGTGTCGAAAGATCAAGTGAGGGGAGTGATAATAATGAATCAGGGGTACCCTCTCTGGACCCATTTTTTTTATATCATAATGTTCATTGGATTTTCATAGTCATACAGCTTTGTGTTTACACAACCATGCCTGTATATTGCTAGGGTAAGGAAACCCCAAAGAAAAGGAGTCCTGAAGTTACACCAATCTCAGGTATCACCTCTTTTCTGTGAATTATAGTTTTTGACTTATGTAGAAAAAGATATTTATCTTCACGGTTACTACTATTTCTATCCCTTTCTGGGAGCATGAACTATAAATTCAAGCTCATGTCTATCTCCCATAGTAGTTAATTTGGGATTCTACTAGAAGTTGGCAAATGTGCGCCCTTAATGTTCGGGATTGCCAATAGGGACAGTGAAAACTGAACAGAAATGGGATGTTCATTATGGTTATAATGTTTAAGATTACTAGATTTTCCTGTAGAATTATGAGAAGTCAGACATTAGGTAATTCAAGTTGATCTTTTACAGGGAATAGTAAAGCTCGCGGACCAGTTAGTGCAGATCATGGCGGGAAGGTGAAAGTAGCACCAAACTTGTCTTCTGGAGTTATCACGGCCCACTCAACTGTCGTAGGAAAGCCAGTGGGCACCATGCCTGCATCTAGTTTTACACCACCAGTGGAGTTTAGGGCGCCTACTGCTAATCATCTCAATGCTGGAGTACATGCTGAAAAATGGGGCCAGGCATGTAAATTCTGTTGATGTTTCTTTCTTTGTACCATGTAATTGTCATTAATAATTGTGGTGTTTTCTCCAACTGTTTATGGATTATTTATTAATCATATAAAATTCTTTTGTACAGCTGTGTGGTTCTATTAACCTATAAGCACATTCTTCTGTTACATCTGATTGCTTATTCTGAGTGAGGTCCCAAATTTTATTTTCTTTCTGATAGCTTTTTCCCTTCAGGATGAGAGGGCATTGAAACGAGAAAAGCGGAAACAGTCTAACAGAGAATCTGCAAGAAGGTCAAGATTAAGGAAACAGGTAAAGTATGGTAGAATCACTGGTGGCCTGAATTTGCGGTCTCTTCTTCTACTCCTTTTTATATTTTGAGAATATTCTTGTACTTCTTTCTCTAGTATAAGATTTGTTCTTTGCTTCAGTTTGAAACTGAGGAGCTTGCTGTGGAAGTTGAATCCCTGATTGCAGAGAATACAACTCTGAGGTCTGAAATTGCTCGGCTTAAAGAGAACTCGGAGAAACTGAAAACAGATAATTCTGCACTAACGGTAGTCTGAACCTTTATTACTATTTACCTTCTAACCTACAATTACTTCGTTTTGATTGCTGTTATCTAGTCTGATGTAAAGTTTACCACCCATCATGTCTTATAGAGTTGCATGTGTAGCTGAGACACAATAACTCTATCCATAATGTTGCACCATGAGTATAAAAATTGATTCTCTTTTGAGGAAACACACTTGATGATGGAGAGTTGGGCATAAGTTTTCACAAAATAATCATTTTAAATGTTTTATATTTTAAAAAAAAAATATTGTTAAATCGTTAGTGTCACTTTCATACTATTAACAGTTGGGCTTTTCACAACCCATAATTTGAAATATTGGTCATCTTTCTTGGTTGAGACACTGGTCCTGCATCAAATGATACCAGTGACTAAACCTAGGCCTGGTTACTGCAGAAAGTCCAGAAACTCAACCAAGATCTTTGTCCTAGGTAGGAAATTAAATCATGTAATGCACTGCGCTTGACAGACTTACTGAACACCTTGATTTGACCTCGGAATTACCAGGAAAAACTGAAGAATGTACAAGAGACGTCACCTGATGAACTGGAGAATCAAGAAGCACCAACGGTGGTTGTAGAGAACTTCTTGTCAAGAATAGATGAGCTCAGGGAAGAAGACACACACAAGAACTCTAGTAGCGGCAAGCACAAGCTTTTAGATTCCAGTCCGAGAACAGATGCTGTGGCTGCAGGCTGATTTTGGAGTATTGGTATTTTCCACTAATCGGTTGTAGTCTTGGGAGGCTTTTGTCTCCTAAACACTACTAATTTCACTATGAAAGAGCAATTGATTCGGCAAAAGAGTAAGCAAAATTATGGAAATATCCCTGTGGTCTGTGGTCAACCTCACAAACATTGCGTGAATTATGGAATGATCAATAATTTTATTGTATTATCTAATTTGGTCTTTAACTTGTAACTGAATGATCCATCCATGGTGTTCAATATTTTATAATCTATGTTTGAGACCACGATGGTAGAACAGAAGTATATTTCAAAGTCTTAACTATATACGTGGAAACTGAACCAGTAGGTACATAATATTGTTCAAGAAACTCTTGCTTGTTGGGTTAACTTGAAGGTTTAATCTGTAGATTTTTACTCCATCCTTCTCAGTTGGTAGAAGTTATTGTACATGCACCTTTATTTCCTTCAACTTCGATTATTATCGACTGCTGGAACCTGGTTTATTAGTACTCCTTTTACATATGCGAACATGAATCATGGTGTATTCTCACCATAAATAAGTGCCAAAACAACTTAGTAGCGTAGTTGAGTTGGCATGAGTTGGTACAGAAATGTGACCCTCTGCTTGGGTTTCCAAAGATATCTATACTTGTGGTTATATATGATGCAAAACGTTTATTCCAAACACACACGTCTTTAAAATTTATGTAATCTATATTTTTGGTGCAACACTTTCTTATCTAAAAAAATATAATGATTTATGGATAAAAAAATTATTATTCATTCTAAGTTGCTCGGTGACTTATCAGTTCTGTATTATTTGTTCTATCGTAAGTTACCTACTATTTGTTATATCATATTTCGTTAACTATTCATTTCCTTCTCTTTTACTCCTCATGGGAGATTCAGATCAGATAATTGGATAGATCCGATAGAAGCTTCACTGGAAACCATGTATGGTATCACTCTCTTTTCAATCTTTTTTTTTTATTCGCTGTTTTTTTGGCTATTTTTTTGGTCTTTTGATGTTTGCTTTGATTGTGTTAGTCATCCTTCTCTCAACTGGTTAGTTTACCCTTTTTCTGTATTTTTTTTTTTATTACTACTTTTCTGTAATTTTCTTCCCGGAACTAATGGTCTCCCATTTGTAATATCAAAAGTTGGTATATTTCACATCTATAGCAGTTGCAGACAACTAAAGGTGTTGAAGTCTTTGATGACAGCCAACTTATTAGTTGGTTTACTAATTCCCAAGCCAATATATCTTTACATTCATGTATTTTTGTCAGTATCTATCTATCGTTATCTGAACTACTGATCTGATACTTGTACAAGAATTACTGATCTGATACTTGTCTCAACTAGTAGTTTGATAGATCGGGTATAAGCTTCAATTCTCCTTTTCTTTTCCAATGTTTCTTTTGAATTTGTATACATTTGTTCAAAGATCATTTAAAGTACATTTTTTTTAATTAATTTGATGGCATTATTTTGCCATATTTTTTTGTCTTTTAAGGTTTTCTTCAGGGCCGGCTCTTCCTTTAGGCAAAGGAAACAGCTGCCTAGGGTCCCATTCTTTTAGGGGTTCCAAAAATATGGGATACTAATATATAGGTATATATGTAATCATCAAATTTTTCTTTTTCTTTTTCTTTGAAAGGTCCGGACAAGCTATATCTGGCTGAAAAAAGAAAAAATATGAAAAATAATACATATGGTTTGGTAAAACGTGACAATCAATTAAGATCAGTTACCGTTTCTTTTTCTCATCTCTTGTAGAAATTATCGTACCGTCCTCGCCTCTTCATCTTTCCTATTTTATATAAAAAGAAAAAAAAAAAGTAGAAGCCATGCTCTCTCTCTCTCTCTCTCTCTCTCTCTCATACAGCTGCAAGCGCCTGCAAGGACGATACTCGTATATAGGTACATTTTCAAAAATATGGGATACTAGTATATAGGTATATTTTCAAAAAAATGTCTCATATTTGGACTTTTGCCTAGGACCTCCAAATGACTTGAGACGGTCTTGGTTTTCTTCGATTGTGCTAGATTTCTACAAGAACTACTGGTTCGATTCTTTTCTCAACTGGTTACATTGATTCAGATTCGATTATCCAAATAGATGGATACAAATTTCATTAAAAAATTGCACGGTATCAATTCTATTTTTTTTTCCAACGTTTTGTTTGGATTTTTATGCATTTGATCAAAGATACTTTAGAGCACAATTTTTTTTATTCGTTTGACACTTTCTTTGGCCATATTTTTTTTTTTTTACTTTTTTTATTCATTTGACACATTTTTTACCATAATTTTTTGGTCTTTTGATGTTTGCTAAATTTTTATAATTTTTTTATTTGTTAAAGTTTCTTTTTTTTTTGGAAAGATGTTAAAGTTTACCACCCATCATGTGTTTGAATTTTGAGATCATTATTATTTGAGAAAGTCTTATTCTTTTTGTTGAAAGAATTAATCATTTTCATCTTTCCCTTGGAATTCATTGTTTTCTTCTTTTGAATAAAAACATTTTATCATTTTTTTATAAATTATTAATTAAATTAATTCAAAATTTATCAAATCTCAAATTCAATCTTAATCTTCGTTTTGGAGCACAAAACCTTTTTATCAAACGTATATTTTATGTTACAATTAAAGGCTGACGGTGGGGATCAACAATTTTCTAATTCCTCGTGCTAAAGATTTTATCTACATTAACATAATTGGTTTTGTTAACATATGTCCTTAACACATTGATAAATGTGCATTTTATATTGGTAATTTTACCAACATATTTATCAATGCACATTTTACATTTATCAATAGAGTCGATTTTTGTTCATCCACCAAAACTATGATGTATGTTCACCTTCCAATTAAGTATTGTCACGTGTCAAAATAGAAGTCAAAATCACTTTGATTGTTCACAAAACTACTTCCAAAGCATAAAAAATATCACGTGGCAACACTTGATTGGAGGGTGAACATACACCCTAGTTTTGGTCGGTGAACAAAAATAGACTCTTTATCAATATACATTTTAAGTGAAAGGTGAATTAATAAATGTGTTGGTGAGAGTACCAATATAAAGTATACATTCATCAATCTTCCATAATATTAAGCAGCTTCTAGACGGCTCAAGAGTGATCCGTCTAAGCAGTGAGTAAATACTCAACCAATTAAATTACAAAAAAATACTTACGGAAGATAAATAAAACCTTAAACCAACTTTCATCTTGTCACGTCCCAGTACCGAAATACGGAGACGGACATGACCAGCTACCCCGTACAAGGTACTATACGTCGTACGTCGATCATAGCTGTATAAGACAAGGGGGTGCAGGCTACAATCAAGTCTCCTATGGTCAAGAACTTCTATGTCTCAATCATTCAAACAAGAAACAGTAAGCATAGAACATATATGATAAAGCAATAAGGCGTCCCAAACGCTTTCTCAAAATGTTCTGGAGTCTAGCGGTGCAAAATAAGAAGCTGGAAGAGTAACAAAAGTACATGACAGTGATTCAGCTGCAGTCTGATTTAATATAATCTTGTAAGAAAAACTATTGTCTAGATGAGCCGGCTAATATAAACGCCAAAAAGAAGTAAATGTGCAAGATGAGCAGTGAAGAAGAAAACTCACTCGCTATCCCCTGCGACCATATTCCTGGTGCACGCCATGAGTTGGGGGAAAGTATGCTGGATCTTTAGGAGCTGTCTCGAAACCTGGCCATGCAAAATCAGTGGGGTTAGACCCCAAATAACAAGTACCACAAAGGAAGCACGAAATGAAGAAACAAAAATCCAAGGAAAATAATATAATATTACATAGGTTCAATGTCGTAACTTAGGTCCATGGCATATCCTAGAGCTAAGGCTCAACCCAACAACCAAATAAGGACAATGGTTGAACCCTTTCACTATGATAGTCCATTTTTCTAGGCTACTAGCTGAATATATACAATCACAACCAAGTCCATTTCTTATATCGGCCAATCATTTGTATTGCTTACTATTTTGTGGAGTCTGAGGTTATCTCAGAATAATTTATAATAAGTATCCTCAGATCACGCCAGTGCCGAACATGAGCTAACCGAACCAATATAATAAAATATGCACTTGTAGGATGCACCAGTCCCCCGTAGGGCCACTCGCTAAAAATATGGTATTAGCGGTTCCAATTTTCCTATATTGAAACAGTGGATCGGTATAATAATAAGTCAAATACTGCACTCCACTAAGGCGGATGATATACAGTATCTGGGGTGGCCAGTCCACAACGCACTTAGAATGAATCTCTGTGGGAAGGTTCGTTGGCATGATCTCGGAATACCGTTTCCTCCAAATGTTACTACCACTTTTAGTTACTTAATAGCCCTATGTTGTGTTTGAAATCTCAAGGTGTTGTCGCATAAAATTTTTCCTTAAGATGTCGTACAAAGTATGGGCATGCTAGATACGAATCCATGGAAGTTAAATCTGGATTCACCCGAGCGTGTGTGCAACATTCATACAATCAATATCCTAGCCACGCTTTGGTAGTTGACTCGTTTATTATGCCCGTGCTGGAAAAATAATGTATATATTTATAATATCACACATTCAAGGATTTGGAGGCATTCTCGATGCACAACCCAAATATAATCACTTAACACACGACAAGATGTGTCGCTCATCGGCGCACATTAAATCATGAATAATAATCAGGCAATAGTGGTATCAGCACATATACAGTATTCGAGTCAAATTACTAATTATACATTGGGTCACATGAATCAAGAAGACATTCAATCAAAACAATCAAGGTCGCATGGGTCTCTAGGCCGCATGGAAAATCAGGTCGCATGACAATCTTGGCTGTATGAAAAGTCAGGCCGCATGGACCACTTGGCCGCATGCCCATGGTTAAGTCTACTCCTTGGGACACTAATCCATCCATCAAAACAGAAAACTCAAAGAACTAAAAGTGCTCAGAAACACATAATAAACATAGTGGAACAATAATATGGAGGGTTTCTCAATTTCTCATGCAAGGTGTACTTGCCTATGAAATGGAGAGAGAAAATAAAGAAAGATGAAGAAATGAGGAGAGAGAGAGAAAATGTTGGTATATGGTAGGGTTTGAGGGTTGAACCAAAGGTTCTCATGAGTTGAACCAACCCACAAAATAAACTATGAACCAGGTTAAACCAAAGAATGGGTCTAGTCTTCATGCACATGCAACCATGCTAAAATAAAAATACGCTCTAAATATGTATACCGGGAACGGAGAGTGACATCTCTATCCACCTTAGAAAGATTTCGTCCTCGGAATTTGAATCCAAGCAATAGCTAGAGAAGTCAAGACAAGCACGATACAAATCTACTAGCAACTACACATGCAAGCAATATAATCACAATCATAAATGTGACCACTTGATCACAGAATCCGAGATATGAAGGTGTAAGAAAGAATATACCTTCTAAATCGAATAGGTGTAGATACCGGGATCGAATATCGTCCTTACGTGTCATGATCCACACCCGAAAAATCGGGCATGAGTCGTGGGTACGTCCAGCCTACGCCGCAGAATCGGCGGTAGAATGCTGTAAAAGTCCGTTCTAGGTCAACCATCTATAATCTCACAAAACCTATCAATAACCTCTCCAAAAGGAGGGCAACCATGCAATATATATATATGAATACTCAATCACAATAACTAGGGGAAGAGTAAAAGCACGATAAGATATCACAAAGAAACAAAGAAACAAAGAGCAAGACAATATCCAAAATATACAGTCCAAGTCTATAGTCTACAACATCAGCAAAATAATAATACAGTACAGTAATCCAAAATAACAACTGGGAACAACCCAGGAAACCCACATAGCTAACTAGGGCACTAACGACGTCTCCTCGCCGGGCTCCTCCTCAGTCTCGGGGTCACAGCACTCCTCGACGCCCGGCCCGTAGAATGTCGGGCAATAATCCTCAGGATCCTCTGGAAAAATATGCCCAGTCAGGACTGGAGCAAAGTACATAACTCTGAAAGCAACTCCAAATACATGGTAAGGTGTATATGACGAGCAATAGAAAAGTATACAAGATGCACAGGAAATAAATACATGATGGAGCAGATAAGTAGCTGCAAAGTAAACTGGAGAACAATACAAGTAGTAGAGAAGTAACTGCATGTGAGAAAACATGAATACTAGCTAAGTGCCTTGAGCACAAGTTCGTTATGTGATCGGCTTAGGTTGCACATGAATAATCTACGATAACTATGTTATGCGTGAGTTGCATAACCGACATACACATGAATACTGTTTGGTTTTGATCACATAACCAACTCCTACTCCCCTCCCCCACTAATACTCTTGGATCCAACCACGACACGCTACGTACATGATAATAGCTCGCGCACACGAAGGCGAGAGCACAAGAAGCACATGATAGCACATGAGAATCAATACCCAAAGCACATGATGAAATACACGTGATAGAGTACCCGCTGAACACGGTAAGGGGGATAGCATCTCATGACGGGATCTACTAGTACCAGCTCATGTAACAATGTGTCAGAATCAAGTATTACAGTTCTAGAACAGGTGATATAAACGCTATCATGAAATAGAAACTATCAGAGGTAGGTACTCGTCTGACGTCCTGAGCAACTGATGAGGATCGAGATCCGGACCGGTGTCGCAAGAACCTATTACAAAAAACAAGATTAAACAGGGTTCTATGGATTTAAACTCATATAAAATAATTAAAAACAGGCTTCTAGGGATAATCTAGGTCGAATGGGTCAAACCGGTAAAATCTGGGTCAAAAAGTCAACCCGGGGTCCAAAAAGTCAACTTTAGGTCAAAACTAGGTCAAAAATTGACTTTTATGGTCAATGAGGACAATTATGGTCAAAGCTAGGTCAAACTAGGGTGCCCCTAAAATTCTAGGTCAAAATTAGCTCATTAAGCTAGTAAACCCTCAAACTCGCCTCCTCGAGATACCGAGATACCCTCGGTATCCGATACCTCGACCTAGGCTACGCACCCCGTCTAAACCCGCTAAAACCTATGCTAGCACGCATAATTATATACACATATACATATAAAAATAACTCTAAACCTATTCCTAGGCAATTGCTCAAAAACTCCGCTCGAAACTCAATACCTTGGATATCTCAAGGTATTGAGATACCTTGATATCTCAAGGTATTGAGATACCTCTCTAATACCCCTCTAACTACCCCTCTAGTTAACTATTTAAACATATAGACATATTCTTAGTTAATAATCTAGGCTAAAATATATATATCTAGCACATATATATACATACCTACATATCTATATGCATATATATAGATATATCCATAAACACACATATATATTACCTTATACCCACTCTCAAATACATATATATCTATATCTAGTATCTATACATCTACCTAGCTATAGGTATATATCTAGCTATATGTATATATGCCTATACATATAGATAATAACTATCTATCTATCTATCTAACTATTTATTTATCTATCTAACTATCTAGATATATACACATACATATATATATATATACACTCGCTACTAGCTACTAGAGCAACGCGCTGAGCTAAGCCAGGCCACGCCACGCTGCTGCTAGGGCCTGCTGCTGCTGGGAGCAACTGCTGCTGCTGCTGTGTGCACAGCAGCGCGCTGTGCACTGCTCCGCTGCCCCTTCGCACCACACACACACAAACACGCACACACATAAACACATACACAGACACACACACACACATATATATATATATATATATATATATATATATATATATATATATATATACAACTATATATATATATATATATATATATATATACACACACACATTCACACATATAAACACACACACAAACATACATAAACACACTTATATATATATATATATATATATATATATATATATATATATATATATACACAAACTCATACACACACACACACACACACACACACACACATATATATATATATATATATATATATATATATATATATATATATATATATATATATATATATATATATATATATACATACATACATACATACATACATACATACATACATACATACATACACACACACACACACAGACACACACACACACACACACACACACACTCATACATATACATATATATATACACACACTCACACTAATACACATACACAACACAAATATAGGTATATACACACATATATATATATAAATATATATACATATATAGACACACACACATACATATATATATATATATATATATATATATATATATATATATATATATATATATATATAGACATAAACACATATACACCAAACACAACACAACACAACACAACACCACACTCCCAACACACCACCAACACGCGCACAACCACCCCCTACACGCACAAACACATAAATATATATAAAATATAATCCGAGAATTCTAGCACACACTCCCTCCTTAAAATAATTTCGTCCTCGAAATTAAAAGATGAAACTAAGACATGAATGAAAGAAAAGAAAAGAACCATACCTCAGGGCTCGAAGAGATAGGGGTATCGCTCGCGCATTTCATCCTCCCTCTCCCAGGTTGACTCACCTGGAGAGTGATGCCTCCACGCGACGCGAACCAAGGAAATAGTCTGTTTCCTCAATACCTTCTCCCGTCGATCCAGAATCTCCACCGGCTGCTCTGGATAGCTAAGAGTAGGGCCCACCACGATCTCTGAGTGATCCAATACGTGACTGGTATCCGCCACGTACTGTCTCAACTGCGACACGTGGAACACATCATGAACTCCCTCCAGCGTAGGCGGCAACTCTAGCCTATACGCCACGGCTCCGACCCTCTCAAGGATACTGAAGGGTCCGACGAAACGTGGGTTAAGCTTCCCGCCTCCACCGAAGTGAATAGTGCCCTGCGTCGGAGAAATCCTCAGGAACACCAGATCTCCAACCTAGCACAAACAAGGTCTCTGCACTTAGTCTAAAACAAGCAATCACAAGCAAACACAAGAACAAAATCTAGATTCTAAGCTATACCTCAACTCCAAAGGTCTCCGGTGGCTATCGGCCCAATGCCGATGCCTGTCCTGCGCCACCCAAAGTCTATCTCTAATGAGCTTGACCTTCTCTGTTGTATCAACCACCATCTCTGGGCCAAGCAAAGCTCTCTCGCCTACATTATCCCATGATAACGGAGTGCGACACCTCCGTCCATATAACGCCTTGAATGGTGACATCTCGATACTGGCTTGGTAGCTGTTGTTGTAAGCAAACTCTACCAAGTGCAAGTGATCCTCCCAAGAGCCTCTGAAATTCAAAACACAAGTGCGAAGCATGTCATCAAGTGTCTGTATGGTCCTCTCTGACTGACCATCTGTCTATGGGTGATATGCACTACTAAACTTGAGCTGGGTGCCCAAGCTAGCCTGCAGACTCCTCCAGAAATGCGAAGTAAAGCGACTGTCCTGATCTGATACTTATGCTCACAGAAACTCCATGCAGTCTGACTATCTAGTGCACATACATCTCTGCTAGTCTCTCTGTAGACGTACCCACTTTGAATGGTAGAAAGTGGGCCGATTTGGTCAACCTGTCCACGATGACCCGAATCGCATCCTTCCCGCCTAGAGAATGGGGAAGTCCAGAAACAAAATCCATGGTCACATGCTCCCATTTCCACTCTGAAATGGGTAACGGCTGGAGCAAACCTCCTGGCCTCTGCCTCTCCGCCTTTACCTGCTGGCACACTAAGCATCGAGATATGAAGCGTGCTACCTCCCGCTTCATCTCGTACCACCATACATGCTCTCTCAGATCTCTATACATCTTGTTGGCACCTGGATGCATAGAGTACTGGGATCGATGCGCCTCCTAAAGAACCTACTCGCGCAACGACCCACTCAGCACACACAACCTGGTACCGTGCCGCAATGAACCATCATCAGCAATGGTGAAGTCATCTGATAAACCAATCTGAACCTGCGCTCTGATGCTCCTCAGGGACTCGTCCTCAAACTGTGTAGCCCTGATCCGGTCTACCAACTCTGACTGAATCTGCAGTCCCCACATCTGTATCTCAACTCCAGGCACTATCACCTCAATGCCCAAGCTCTCTAGATCTGTCAGAAGATAACGATCTGTAGTCAGGCACATAGCTACCGGATACCTGCTCAACGCATCCGCAACGACGTTCGCCTTCCCTGGATGGTACTGCAACAATATGTCGAAGTCTTTCATCAACTCCAACCATCTCCTCTGCCTCATGTTCAGCTCTTTTTGGGTAAACACATACTTCAAGCTCTTGTGGTCTGTGAGATCTCCACACACTCTCCGTATAAATAGTGTTTTCACAACTTCAGAGAAAAGATGATCGCTGCCAACTCCAAATCGTGGGTAGGGTAGTTCTTCTCATGAGGACGTAATTGCCTAGAAGCATAGGCAATCATCCTCCCATTCTGCTGCAACACATAACCCAGTCGCTTCCCCGATGCATCACTATAGATAGTGAATCCTCCAGATCCTGATGGCAACGCCAACACTGGAGCTGTCGTCAACCTCCTCTTCAGCTCATCAAAGGAGATCTGGCACTCCTCTGACCAAACAAACTCCACGTCCTTCCGGGTCAGCCTAGACAACGGCTTTGCAATCCGGGAAAAATCCTAAAAAAATCTCCTGTAGTAACCTGCCAGCCCCAGAAAACTCCTGACCTCGGCTACTGAGCTCGGAGCACTCCATGCCTCAACTGCCATGATCTTTCTCGGATCCACCGAGATCCCCTCTCCAGTCACCACATGACCAAGGAATTCCACCTTGTCAAGAAAGAACTCGCACTTTGAAAGCTTTCCATAAAGCTTCTCCTTCCTGAGAGTCTCCAGCACTATCCTCAGATGCTCCTCGTGCTCCTCTGGAGTCTTCGAATACACCAAGATGTCATCTATAAATACCACCACAAACCTGTCCAGATGTTGATGGAACACCTTGTTCATCAGATTCATGAACACTGTCGGGACATTAGTCAACCCAAACGGCATCACCATGAACTCATACTGTCCATATCTGGTCCAAAAAGCCGTCTTCGGAATATCCTCCCTTCTGACCTTCACCTGGTGGTAGCCTGTCCTCAGATGATTCCTGGAAAATACCCTCGCTCCGCTTAACTGGTCAAAAAGATCATCAATACGCGGCAGCGGATACTTGTTCTTGATTGTGAGGTTGTTCAGAGCCCTGTAGCACAAAAAGTACCGGAGCACCCCACGGGGAAGAACTAGATCTGATAAATCCCTTATCCTGAAGCTCATCCACCTGCTTCTTCAACTCTATCAGCTCACTGTTGCTGACTCTATAGACGTGCTGGGATATCGGCTTCGCGCCTGGCACCAAGTCTATAGAGAACTCCATATCTTTGTCCGGAGGCAACCATGGCAACTCCTCTGGAAAGACATCCATGTACTCCTCTATCAGTGGATGTAGCAACCTCGGCTCTACCACCAGGGCTCCGCAGAAGACTCCCTCGCTCTGCTCCGCTGCTCCTCTGGCAAACTGAAACTCTGGCTCACCTGGCGGACTAAACAACACCCTGCCTCCACGACAATCTATACTAGCACAATGCATACTCAACCAATCCATTCCGAGTACAAAGTCATAGCTCGGAAGTAGAATTACGAGTAGGCACACACTCAACTCCCGGCCTCCCAAGATAACTCTCCGGTCTCTGCAGACATCACTGACTAGGATGATACCACCCCCGGTCGTAATTTTACAGAGTCTAGCTAAAGGTTCAGCAACAATATAGTGTCTAACAGCAAAAGATACAGACACAAAGCTATGGAAAGCACCAGAATCAAATAAAGCAAGTGCTGGAATAGAATCAAGAAGAATAGAATCTGAGATTACATCACCAATAGGCTCGGCCTCGTCTACGGTCAGGGCAAAAGCTCGTCCTTGCTGTCCTCCTCGGTGCTGCTGCTGGTGCTGAGCAAACCTCTGCTGCTGAGTCGGCAAAGGCTGTCCTTTCTGCTGTGCTGCAGGTGCTCTGGCTGGTCTCCTCTGAGCGGCTCCTCCGCCCTGAGCTGTACGAGCAAGTGCTGAAGGGCAATCCTTCAGCTGGTGATCTGCTGTACCACATAACAAACATCTGCCCAGCCTCTTCCTGTAAATATTCCATCCGTGCCCCGGCTTCCTAAAGAAAGGGCAAATGATGGGCTGCCTCTGGCCCTGCTGCTGTCCCTGCCTCTGCTGCTGGGGCGCCTGCCCGAAGGGCACGCGACCCTGACCCTGGTGCTGCTGAGTCTGCTGGAACGGCCTCTTGGCTGGGCCTGCACTGCTGCCTGCTCCGGAAGCGTCTCTGCTCCTCTTGGTCTTCAGCTCCAGGTCGTCCTCAGCCCTCTGAGCGTCGCTCACTATCTGCTCGAAGGTCGCCTCGCGGTCACTCTTAGTCAAGGACTTGACCGCCATGACCAAACCCTTGCGGAACTTCCGCGCCTTCGCTGTCTCAGTCAAACCCTCAACAAATCTGCCCAGACGGCAGAACTCTACTACATACTCGTCCACTAGCATGCTCCCCTAGACGAGCGCCTCAAACTGACTCTCTAAAGCACTGAGAGCCACATCCGGGAAGAACTTCTCCTTGAAAAGCTTCTTGAAAGCCTCCCAAGTCAGTCCCGGTACTGCTATCCGCGTATCTGTGCGGTACCAAGTAAGGGCAAGATCAAACATCTGGCTACCCGCTGCCTCAATCTGCATACTGGCTGGGATAAGTGCCAGTCTAAAGATACCCTCAATATGCTCGATCCAGTCGTCCGCGTACAGGATCCCCTCCATACCTCGGAACTCCTTGGGCCGCATCATCTGAAAGTCGATAATGGTGCCCGGCCTCGGATGCTGAGCCTGCTCTGCCTGTGGCTAGATCTGAGCCACTCTATCCACTGCTGTCATAGCCACCTGATGAGCATTCTCAATGCCCATCCTCATAACATCCACCTGGCGGTGCTGCGCGTCCATCATCTCTTAAAAGAACGTGAACAACTGCGTGGCATCAACTGGTGCAGGCGGTGGTGGAGGAGGTACCACCAGAACAACTGGTGTAGCTCTCGGATCGATAGGAGTAAGAGGATCTCATTGAGAGAAATAGATGCTCCCTCGACCGCAGGAGTGGCGAGTGGAGCGGTAGCGGCTGCCGGAAGTCGAGCAGGACGAGAGGTGGCAGACCACTCGGTGGCAGCTGCTGGAACGGTGCGCTGAGACCGTGTCTTCGGAGGCATCCTGAACACAGATAAAAAAAAGTCAATACGGTGCAAGAAACGATATCATCAAAGAAGGGCAGTAATATTACAAAAGAAAACAATTTCAGAAAAATTAAAGATAGCAAAAGAAATCAGGAAGGGTCCTAGTTGTGATTGAGCACACTCTCTCTCAGCCTATATCCTATATCCTATTGCAGGTAAACCTAAAAACTAGACCTACATGGGCCACCACCAAAAATGTGTCATGACCCACACCCGAAAAATCGGGCATGAGTCGTGGGTACGTCCAGCCTACGCCGCAGAATCGGCGGTAGAACGCTGTAAAGGTCCGTTCTAGGTCAACCATCTATAATCTCACAAAACCTGTCAATAACCTCTCTAAAAGGAGGGCAACCAAGCAATATATATATGAATACTCAATCACAATAACTAGGGGAAGAGTAAAAGCACGATAAGATATCACAAAGAAACAAAGAAACAAAGAGCAAGACAATATCCAAAATATACAGTCCAAGTCTATAGTCTACAACATCAGCAAAATAATAATATAGTACAGTAATCCAAAATAACAACTGGGAACAACCCAGGAAACCCACCTAGCTAACTAGGGCGCTAACGGCGTCTCCTCACCGGGCTCCTCCTCAGTCTCGGGGTTACAGCACTCCTCGACGCCCGGCCCGTAGAATGTCGGGCAATAATCCTCAGAATCCTCTAAAAAAATATGCCCAGTCAGGACTGGAGCAAAGTACATAACTCTGAAAGTAACTCCAAATACATGGTAAGGTGTATATGACGAGCAATAAAAAAGTATACAAGATGCACAGAAAATAAATACATGATGGAGCAGATAAGTAGCTGCAAAGTAAACTGGAGAACAATACAAGTAGTAGAGAAGTAACTGCATGTGAGAAAACATGAATACTAGCTAAGTGCGTTGAGCACAAGTTCATTATATGATCGGCTTAGGTTGCACATGAATAATCTACGATAACTCCGTTATGCGTGAGTTGCATAACCGACATACACATGAATACTGTTTGGCTTTGATTACATAACCAACTCCTACTCCCCTCCCCCACTAATACTCTTGGATCCAACCACGACACACTACGTACATGATAATAGCTCACGCACACGAAGGCGAGAGCACAAGAAGCACATGATAGCACATGAGAATCAATACCCGAAGTACATGATGAAATACACGTGATAGAGTACCCGCTAAACACGGTAAGGGGGATAGCATCTCATGACGGGATCTACTAGTACCAGCTCATGTAACAATGTGTCAGAATCAAGTATTACAGTTCTAGAACAGGTGATATAAACGCTATCATAAAATGGAAACTATCAGAGGTAGGTACTCGCCTGACGTCTTGAGCAACTAATGAGGATCGAGATCCGGACCGGTGTCGCAAGAACCTATTATAAAAAACAAGATTAAACAGGGTTCTATGGATTTAAACTGATATAAAATAATTAAAAATAGGCTTCTAGGGATATTCTAGGTCGAACGGGTCAAACAAGTAAAATTTGGGTCAAAAAGTCAACCAGTGGTCCAAAAAGTCAACTCTAGGTCAAACATTGACTTTTATGGTAAACGTTGACTTTTATGGTCAAGGAGGACAATTATGGTCAAAGCTAGGTCAAACTAGGGTGCCCCTAAAATTCTAGGTCAAAACTAGCTCATTAAGCTAGTAAACCCTCAAACTCGCCTCCTCGAGATACCGAGATACCCTCGGTATCCGATACCTCGACCTAGGCTACGCACCCCGTCTAAACCCGCTAAAACCTATGCTAGCACGCGTAATTATATACACATATACATATAAAAATAACTCTAAACCTATTCCTAGGCAATTGCTAAAAAATCCCGCTCGAAACTCAATACCTTGGATATCTCAAGGTATTGAGATACCTCTCTAATACCCCTCTAACTACCCCTCTAGTTAACTATTTAAACATATAGACATATTCCTAGTTAATAATCTAGGCTAAAAAATATATATATATAGCACATATATATACATACCTACATATCTATATGCATATATATAGATATATCCACAAACACACATATATATTACCTTATACCCACTCTCAAATACATATATATCTATATCTAGTATCTATACATCTACCTAGCTATAGGTATATATCTAGCTATATGTATATATGCCTATACATATAGATAATAACTACCTATCTATCTATCTATCTATCTATCTATCTATCTATCTATCTATCTATCTATCTATCTATCTAATATCAATCAATCTATCTATCTATCTATCAATCTAACTATTTATTTATCTATCTAACTATCTAGATATATATACATACATATATATATATATATATACACTCGCTACTAGCTACTAGACCAACATGCTGCGCTAAGCCAGGCCACGCCACGCCACGCTGTTGCTGCTGCTGCTAGGGCCTGCTGCTGCTGCTGCTGTGTGCACAGTAGCGCGCTGTGCACTGCTCCGCAGCCCCGCTGCTGCCTCGTTGCCCCTTCACACCACACACACACAAACACGCACACACATAAACACATACATAGACACACACATATATACATATATATATATATATATACAACTATATATATATACACACACACATACTAACATATATACTTACACATACATATATACACAAATATTCACACATATAAACACACACACAAACATACATATACACGCACATATCTATATATATACATAAACACACTTATCTATATATATATATATATATATATATATATATATATATATATACACACACACACACACACACACACACACACACACACACACACACACACACACACACACATATATATATATATATATACACACACACTCATACATATATATATATATATATATATATATATATATATATATATATATATATATATATATATAGACACATAAACACATATACACCAAACACAACACAACACAACACTCCCAACACACCACCAACAAGCGCACAGCCACCCCCTACACGCACAAACACATAAATATATATAAAATATAACCCGAGAACTCTAGCACACACTCCTCGAAGCTAACCCAACGTGCGCACAAGTCCGAAACTAAGAAACTAAGTCGAAATGGCCGTTCGGTCATTTCGACGAACACGTGGTGTGCGGTTCGGAAAACCTCCTGAAACGCACACCAAACCAACTCAGAATCGGCCCAAAATTTATCCACGGGTTCTAAACGATGTCTAGATCCTAGAAAAAATGCTAACTCATCGATTCTAGGTCCGTGGCAAAAACGCGCACGCACTTAGAACCGACGACGACGAAAATGCCCGAAACGCCCATTTATCTGCAACACGACTTTACGTGTCCGAACGGAGACACGCACTAACCCTCAAGACACCCGACAACGCCTACCTAGGTCCGTCTAACCTAGGACATCACCCAAAATTGGGCCAATCTTAGATTTTATCCAAAATTGACACAAAACCTAGTGTCAAAATCTCCAAACACAACCAAACTTGTTCCAACTTTCTTCCACGGGTAGCCTTAGGGTCTAGAAAGGTTCTAAACCACTAATTACACTATATTAGAGTAATTTGTAAGAGGAAAGTTAGGGTTTACCTCTTGGGAGTTGGAATCCCAAGGCCAAAGTCTCTAATTCACTTGAAATCACCTCCCTCAAGCTCCAAGCCTCCAAATCTAGCCTCCACACTAAGTCTAAGCTCTAAACACCTAGATTGGGGAAGAATGTAGGATTAGGGTTCACATCCATGAAGAATAGAAGAAGAAGGAGGAGAAAAGACTTACTTGGTAGTGGGAAAAAGAAAGTAAGAAGGAAAGAGTGGAGAAGAAGAAGAAGAGTGAAGGAGTGATGAAGAATAATAGGGGCTGTTGTGATTTCGGGAATGGGGTTAGAATTGGGCCGTCCATATAGTATAAAGGGTTTACAAAGTCTCCAAAAGACCAAAATATCCTCCCTAACTTGGGTTTGGGGTTCCAAAAGTACTTAAACTAACTCCCAATCTCTCCAACTAACCCATTAAAAATATAATAATATTCTAAACCCAAAAATAGGTCTTACAAGGGTGTGGGTTGGTTCGGACATGGGTCCACTAGGGTCTGACATGGGTCCAGACTAGCCAAAACCCTAAAACAATCAATAAAAAATAATATGATCACTAATTAAATATAAATATAAATAATTATATACAATACACAATTTACCAAATAAAAAAAAATCCTATTTTCTAGAATCGGGTAGTGACATTACGCCTCCACGTTGATTCCCTTAGAGAGTGATGGCCCCAAGCAACCCGGACAAGAGAAATAGTCTGATTCTTGAGCACCTTCTCCCTTCGGTGCAATATGGATACATATTGATCCTCATAAGATAAGTCAGTACCAACGACTAATTCAAAGTGATCGAGAATATGGCTCAGATCCGGAACATACCTATTCAATTGAGACATATGAAATACATCGTGTATCTCATGTAGCGAAGACGGAAGGGCAAGACGATAAGCAACATCGCCTATCCGCTCGAGAATATCGAACGGACCTACATTTCTGGGCCTAAGCTTCCCGCGAACCCCTAATCTAATGACTCTACGGGTAGGCAAAATTCACAAAAATACGTGGTCACCGACATGAAACTCTAAAGGTCTATGATGCTGATCTACCCAATGCCAATGCCTATCTTGTGCAACCCGAAGTCGCTCTCTGATCTATCTGACAACTTCTACTATCTGTGTGATCATTTCAGGACCTAACATCTTCCGTTCACCAATGTCGTCCCAAGCCAATGGTGACCTACACTTCCTGTCGTACAGTACTTCGAAAGGTGTCATCTGGATACTGGCCTGATAACTGTTGTTGTACGAGAATTCCACAAAGTGAAGATGATTCTCCCAAGATCCACCAAGATCTAAGGTACAAGCTCGTAGCATATCTTCCAAGGTCTGGATGGTTCTCTATGATTGTCCGTCTGTCTGGGGTGGTAAGTTGTGCTTGTAATGCATGCTTCTAGCGGTTTACTTATGGAACACTTGTTACTTTGACTCAGTTGAGAATCGAGTCTCGGGGAAACCTTACCGCCAAATCAACACGGACGAAGTGTAATAAACCCTTCAAACTGATAGAACAATTTCTATTAAAATAAGTCCAAGAGTTTTCGTTGGTTATTTTGTTGCTTGGTTTTGTGTTGCTTTGTGTTTTGTCTTGCTTTCGATGACTTGGTTTTCATGATTCACTTTTTTGCTTGCATATTATTTTTCAACCGTAAGAGAAAGAGATCGAAGGATGCTAACCAAGTGTTGTTACAAATTTTAGGACGTATAACCAAGGAGTGATCGTTGTATAAGACTTCTCCATCCTCTCGTTGATTTATTCGGTGAGTGGCTTCGGCCCTTCGATGAATCCTTAGTCTGCACGCCTAATAAAATGATCTCTAGTTCACTTGAATTACTTATTTCAAATGATATATCACCAACAAGATAAGTTAAAAAAAATAAACTACATGCTTGAAGTATTAGAATTTTGCTTTACTATCAATTATGTTGTATGTCCCTCGTTCCTATGCTGCGCAACCCGATCTATAGCAAGTTCTTATGTTTTGAACATGATCTGTGGGATAAGAAAGAGAAAGATGAACTCGTATGTTTGTTATTCACATGTGCATTGTAGTGTCTTGTCTGCTAGATGTTTCAAGTCATGCATTGGTCTCGGGCAACTTATGCACAAGGTTCATCTCTTGAACGGTTCCTGGGGCACTGAGAATCGGTTGGTCCGAAAAAAATTTTGTTGCATCCTGAGATATAAAGTCATTGTGATCTAGTGGGATATTTTGTCTATTAGTGAAGAGCGGAACCATGATGTCACAGCTGCTAGTATTTGTGTGTGTTAGTGAAGGGCTGAACCTTGAGTCACAGCTGCTGACATACAAGCATGCTAGTACAGAGCTGAACCTTGAGTCACCACTGCTAATCATGGTGCAACCCATGGACCATCATGTAGTTAGGTCGCATGCTAGGTTTACCTTCTTGTATACCTAATATTTAATGCCAAGATCGATTCATAAGTTAGACACATATATAAAAATTATTGCTAACTTGTATGTCTGCTGCAGGGATAATCGCTCGACCGTGGGTAAGAAATTATCATATGCATGGTTTAATTTATCGTTTATGTTTCTTGATTGAATTGTTAAAAAGAAACTAGACAACTAAAAAGATCACATAATAGAAATGCTAGCTTTACTTGTATACTTAGTGTGGATTTTAAGAAGAGTTTGGCCACGGTCGCTCGCCAGTACATGTTGTAGTACTGACCCACGTTTGTGGGCAAATCTTCAGGTTCTTGTAGCGAGAGCTTGGCGAGCATTTTGAACCAGTACTAGCGCATCCATCCAGCGGAACCGTACTCGTGCTGCTTCTTTTGCTTTTCTCTCCTGTGTGCAAGCTCTTCTTCTACTAGTTGTTTTGATTTTTGGTCCTACTACAAGGACATGATGTATGGACGTTGTGGCTAGTTTTGGGTTTGTAAAAAGGGATGTAGCCATCTATGGCATATTTTGTAATCAGCCAAGAAAGTACTTTGTAATCCAATCTTCAAGTATTCAATAAAGAAAGTATTTTGTGTTTCTATCAAATGTGTTCAACTTTGGTTCTCTGTATTTTGAATTATGTGCCTCTATATATTTATATTTTGGTCTAACTTATGTCTTGTGCAGGTACTATGCCTGGTGCAAGCACAACTTAGGCTTGCACGACATCGCGACCAAGCGAGGATGATCGGTTCCGTAGGGACCAAGCGAAGACGATCGGCCCTTAAGGTACCGGGGCGAGATAGTGCTGAATCTTAACTTAGTGCCCAAGCTCTGGTGCAAATTTTTTCAAAAATGAGAAGTGAACCGTGTATCTCGATCTGACACAATACTTACTGGGATACCATGTTGTCTCACTATCCGTCGCATATACATTTCAGCCAATTGTTCTGTAGACTGTTCTACTCAAAAGGAAGAAAGTGAGCTACTTTTGTAATACGATCTACTATCACCCAAACTGTATCTCGACTAGTCGGTGATCTAGGTAAACCAGTCACAAAGTTCATCGTGATTTGTTTTCACTTCCACTTGGAATAAGAAGTGGCTGCAATAATCCTGCTGGTCTCTGTTGTTCTGCCTTCATTTATTGACATATCAGACATCGCGATACGAAGTTTGCTATTTCCCTCTTTATTTTATTTTACCAAAAGTGTTGCTTGATATCTTGGTACATCTTTGTGCCTCTCGGATGAATGGAATATTGGAAACTGTGTGCTTCAGTCATAACTTCTTGCCGAATATCCCCGCTTGATACGCATAGTCGATTCTCAAACCTTAGCGTTCCATCCGCATGTATTGTCAACTCCTTCAATAGACCCGACTCACATTCTTCTCGTAGCTTTTGAATCTTCGGGTCCTCTGCCTGAACTAGTTTGATTCTATTTACCAAAGTTGACTGAATCTGTAGGCTAGCCTGAACTCCTGTACTCTATGGAAGTACTATATCGATACCTATCTCTCGTAAGTCTTCTAGAATATGCTTCTGAGTAGTCAACATAAATTTGCCACTTCTTCTGCTAATTGCATCAGCTACTATATTAACCTTGAATGGATCGTACTGAAGTTCTATGTCATAGTCTTTCAACAACTCTAGCCACCTTCTCCGCCTCATGTTTAGGTCCTTCTGCGTGAACACATACTTCAAACTCTTATGATCTGTGAATATTTCTACTCGATCATCATATAAGTAGTGCATCCATAGCTTAAGTGCAAACACTACTGCTGCTAACTCCAAATCGTTAGTTGGATAGTTCTTCTCATGATCCCTGAGCTGCCGAGAAGCATATGCTATCACTCTGCCTTGTTGCATTAAAACACATCCAAGTCCTTTGCCTGATGCATCACAGTACACTGTGAATCCTCCGAATTCTGCTAGAAGAGTAAGGATTGGAGCAGAGATTAACTTCTTCTTCAACTCTTCAAAGGCTATCTGACATTCTGCTGACCATATAAACTTAACTTTCTTGTGAGTCAACCGAGTCAATGGTGCTGAGATCTTAGCAAAATCTGACACAAATCTTCTATAGTATCCTGCCAAGCCCAGGAATCTACGCACTTTTGCTACTGTCTTTGGAACTGGCCAGTTTTCTACTGCCTCTACCTTCTTGGGATTAACTGACACTCCTACTCCAGAAATAATGTATCCAAGAAAGGATATACGATCCAGCCAAAACTCACACTTACTAAGCTTTCCATATAACTGGTCCTCCCTCAAAGTCTGCAGAACTATCTTGAGATATTCTTCATGCTCCTCCTCATTACGAGAATATAACAGGATGTCATCGATGGATACTACCACAAATCGGTCTAAGTAAGGCATAAAAATATGGTTCATCAAGTCCATGAATACCGCTGGAGCATTAGTCAGTCCGAATGGCATAACTGTCACGCCCCAGTCCCAAAATACGTAGGACAAGGAATATGTAACATGCCAGCTACGCATTCGACCAGACTATGGTCCGACTCGAATACGTATAAGCTGTATTATAATGGTCACTATCTAAATAATCAAGTAAATATAAATATCTATGCCTCAATCCACAATGAACATAATACATAAGAATGAGCTACATATGCTAAAGTCGGCCGTCCCGTAACACACAAACTCGAATAGACTCGAGAAAGAAATATGAGTCTATAAAACTAGGCTACAACATAAGATGAATAAACAATATAAATAAATAATCATAACTCTGGTAGATATGATATAAGTACATGGCAGCAATGCCCGCATGATAAGCAACACATGTCAGCAACTCCAAAGGCTCCATAATCGTCTATGCTGCAAAAACTGGCAGGGGACCAGGTCCTCAGAGGGACGTAACAAGGTACAAGAAATAATATGCCAAAAGTAAAACAGTATAATACCACATACTCAAGGATAAACTACTTTAACCAACTATGTGATTTGCAAATGAGAGTATGGTATCGTACCCCGGGATGGTACTCACGAAAGATCCCAATGGACACTTCCGTAATCTAACAATACACTCAAGGCTCCGTGTGGGGGAACTAGGAGAAAGATGTATATATATAAATATAATACTTTAGATGTACACATGAATAGTAAAGTAAAATATGCCCAGAGCACGATGAAGACTCTCCTCACCCAATGTAACCTCACGTCTCATGTTTACGATGTTTCATGTTTATAATACGCAAGATCATGACCTCTAGCTAGTGCAACGAGTCATAATAATATCCATATAATATGCAAGTCTCATATCATTAATCCTGTAAGCCTATACAGAATCCCCATGAATAACTCAAGAAAGATTCTGTCACCTGAAATAGTTTTAAGTGTCCTAGGGTATGGCGTACTTGGTAAAGCAAGCACGTAAAAAATAGGATCGTGGAATCAACTCTCTAAGTGATGTTACTCGACTCCACGTACGACGTCGACACACGAATCTTGTTCGAACTCTAAGCAACGTCTCATGGTCCTAGGGTAAACACACACATCGTACATATCAAATAACTATAATAACTAAATAAGATAATAAAGGCAAGGAACTGTGATACATCATGACAAGGTACACTTGCTTGGATTCTGAACTCCGTCAACTGCTCCTGGGAAAGTAAAATCTGCACGTACACCTCCGGATGCTGAAACAAACATCACCAATATTCTTAGAATACTTGAAATATCTAGGATTGACTATCCATAAGTCCAATTTAGACACAGGGACAAAATTGACAGTTTTGGGTCAAAGTAGGGTTCACATGTGGCCCACTTCGCACCGAAAAATATGTCAAAGATAAAGTTCTCCAAATTCGTCAAACTCAGTGTCTACGAATCCATAATAATGGCACAAACCCAACGGAACGTCCAGAACTGGATTCCGATAATCCGGTCACGAAATCGCCCGTCATGTGGAACCATAGGGCCCACAAAACGACGTTTCGTCAACGTTCTCAGAATCGAACCAAACTTGGGTCACAGGACCAGCGTAATGCTGCGAATCCGATGGCGCAAGTTTCGTTACGAAACGACAAGCACACACGAAGTTACGACGAGTGTCAGAACAGACCGATATGGTATTTTTTGGCGGATACGCATTAATTTCGGTATGCACGCACATCCAAATCAAGTTTCGCAAAAGCTCATACGTCCGTGTTGATGATACGTGCCTTTCGGTGCAACTCGCACATGACGAAGTTGCCTCGTTGGTGGGACACACCCGTATCGCGAGATTTTGGGTGTTTTAAAAATAAATTTTTGGTCGTTTTGGAACAAGAATAATTTAAACATTATAGCAAACTAATAAAAACTACAAGAACAGTAAAAATCTTGGTTATATTATGAAGAAGTCCCTTTAATTATATATTGAAAATAATTAACGAATTGGTAGAAAATTGGGCATGAACATGGGTACTTGAACTGAAATTCTGAACTGTTTTCGAATAGTTTTTCGGCCAACTTTCGGTCGATTTTTCGATCAAACTGGGGTGCCTAAATTCGTTCCACTTGAAGAAAATCCTAAAGGGTTAGGTTGTGAACATACCAGCGAAGATGGGACGCAAATCGGACAAGCAAGGAGGGCGGTGGCTGTGCGCGAATGGGGGACCGGAACTGTTGCCGTCGTTGCTGCTGCTGTCGCTGCCGTTGCCGGCCGCGCTCCGGCGCTGCGGCGGTCGGCGGCGCTCCGGCGGAGGTGGAGGCGCGGGGTGATGGATTAGAGATTTGGTTTTTTTGCATGTTTATATATAAGTATGTATATATATAGGAGGGGGAGGGCGGTTTTGCTGTGCACGGGTGATGGGAGAGTTGGGTTTTAGTTAGATTCTATTAATGGGTTTGGGTTAATGGGTATGGGTTTGGGTTTTATTTCTTTTTCTTTTCTTTATATATATATATATATATATATATATATATATATATATATATATATATATATATATATATGGCCATTAAAAAATGTTTTGGACCTCAATACATTCCAGAAAAATTATACAGTACTCTAATAATAGTTGTACACCCAAAAATATATTTTTTGCACAATATTATTAACTAATTAAATACACATAATTATAAATCCATGAATACTATATATTATAATTAGCTAAAAATAAATAAATTTTTTTCCTTAATCACAATAATTTCAGAATACCAAAAATATTAAATTCTAAAAAATCAGGGTGCTTACAATAACTAAGAATTCGAAATGCCCATATCGTGACCTAAATGCTGTCTTTGGTATATCTTGCTCCTGAACTCGCACCTGATGATATCCTGACCGTAAATCTATCTTAGAGAAGACTCTTGCTCCACTTAACTGGTCAAACAAATCATCAATCCTTGGTAATTGGTACTTGTTCTTCATGGTCACTGTATTAAGCCACATGTAATCCATACACAACCGCGTCGATCCATCATTCTTCTTCACTAATACCGCTGGGGCTCCCCATGGTGATGCACTGGTCCGAATAAACTTCTTCTCCTTCAGTTCTTCCACGTGTCGATATAACTAATCAAGTTCTGATGGTGACATTGGGTACACCTTCCGAGATACTGGTTCTGCTTCTGGCATCAACTCTATACAGAACTCTACTGCTCTAACTGGAGATAATTCGAAAAGATCGTTGGAAATAACATCCATGAACTCTTCAACTATCTTGGGCAGCGGGTTTGCTTCCCTTGCTACTGGCTATTTTCCTTGAACGCATGACTCAGAGCTGTTTCGCACATTTTTTATGATTCTTGTCTTTTCTTCCTGACACACTTTTCGGCCTGTCATATCAATCACTTTTTGACACTTCATTGACACCTTATTTATTGAATCATCACTCCGCACTTGCCCCAATGAGTAGACTTTAAGTCTGAGCATGCGGCAAGTGAGTGCATACGGCAAGTGAGTCCATGAGGCCAGTGGGTGCATGCGGCAAGTGAGTCAATGCGGCCAGTGGGCACATACGGCCAGGAATTCTTGTATGCATTTTGTATTCCCTTTTATTATGATCATTTATTATTTCCTTAGTGATTATTGTTGTGTGCTTCCTTATGTCGATACAAGTTTATGTTACCAGACCAGTTTTACATGTAAGTTCACAAGACAAGTTTATGTACAAGTTCTCAATCCTTTCGACACTGTGGAAATGATTGTGTATGAAAATCCATTACATTTGGCATCGGGCAATCGAGTGTGAGTATTGTCTAATACATTGCGTATTGTGAATACGATAACTCGTGAAAAGCTCGTATTCGTGACTCGTCATTCTAGGGAGTTCTGAAGTGTCCATGACTCAAGAACTTGAAATAATTTAGTAATAATTAAACAAGATAAGATTTACCTAGATCATTGGAAGGAAAGAATATTGTGCTACCGGCTACCCCGATCTCTAAGGGCCCCATGCAGCATGGAACAACCTTGCTAGGCAAGGACTCCATGACTGACCAAGTTTATGCGTGCTGCGGCACTTATAAGACAAGTTTATATACAAGTTTATGTTACATGACAAGTTTATGTTTATAAAGTAAGTTTATGATCACAAGTTTTAGTTTATGCTTATAAGTTTAATTTCTGTTTATGACAAGTAACAAGTTATATTATTATATGGTTGAATGTGCATTTAAGTTTACCAGACAAGCGTACCCTTGGGCATCCGGGCTAACTACAGTGTCGGTGGTAGCAATATTCTTAAAATATGCATGTAGTAATTAATGTCTGTGACAATCCTAGCTAGTAAATCGTAGCAAGCCGTAAAGTTGTTTGGCCATACGATAAATTATGTTACTTTCATTATAGTTCGTTCTTCTAGTTTCATTTTCTCCCGGCGCGTGGTAAGGGTGCTAAGTTCTGCTCGGGTGAAGGTCTGTAACCCCGGTCCTTGTTGGTTTAAGGATTGTGGTCCCGATCCAAAGTAGTTCCTATGCTCTCTTGCCGCTCGTCGCCTTACTTTTATTTTTGCACTTATTATCAGTTCTTCCAGTATTATTCTTGAGATACCTAAATTGGTATCGTACAAGTCTCGATCAGCATTTATTTTTTTATGTCTCTTTATGCTTATGTTGTGATGTGTTGGTTTATCACCTCGAGCTCCTTTGTGGTACTTATTTCTTGGGGTACTGACCTCACTGGCTTTGCATGGCCAAGTTACCCCAAAGAGAACCAGGATCCACCGTGCTTTCAGCAAGATGGCTCGCACTCGTTAGACTACGACCGAGGCTCGCGAGTGGGTTTCCTTCTTCCATCCCTCGTCTTGATTACTTTATTTTGTGGTATTTAGCAAGGGGCAGAGTTAGCTCCTTATATTTTTGAGACTGCGATCAACATGATGTATATATTAGACCATGGCTGGTATATTTGTTCATGTATTATTATACTCTGCTAGTGCAGTATTTTGTATTCAATAGCCTCAAGATCATATGTGATATGTAATTTGGGATGCCTCTTTACTTTTATGTATGATATACTCTTGTATTTGTATTGCTGGATTAAGATAATAGAATTTATCGGTCTTAGGACTAACGTCATAGCATGCTAGAGTTCACCCATCTGTCTTCTAGACAACCTTAACATATTGCGGCTTACTTTGGTATTCTGCAAGGTGCAGTTGGCCATGTCAGTCCCCGTTTTTGCCCAATATTTTAGGAGCGGAACGTGACAGGTTTGTGCGCCATATAGTTTCTTGCTCGCGCATAGTGTGCCACTATTCCTGACTAGCCTATATTTGGCACTTGCGAAGTACGCCGACCCAGGACTTTTTATGATTGATTGTGCATGCATGGGTACTATTGTGCACTTGATGACTATTCTAGATTAGTTGAGCTTGACCATGATTGATGATCTATGATCCCAAAATTTGAGGAATCGATGAGGCATTCATGACCGTGACTCGATCATATAAGATTCCTAATTAATTGTGACTCCTGACCTGATCAAACATGATTCATGTGACCTATTGATAGGTTTGGTATCCTGACTTGGTTATTGTATTCATGCTGATACACTTGTCCATCTCGCCTGTTTATAAATGCTACATTATATACTGAGTGTGTAATATTGACCAACATGTACACTGAACGTGACATGATGATTCTTGCTTGGTACATAATACTATATTCCTAAATTCTTGGCATTCATATCACAGTAGGGTTAATTAGGTAACATAAAATATAATTAGAACATAGGAAGGGAACGAAATCCCGAGATCGTGCGTGATGGACCGCTGTATGATAATTTTTATGGCGTACAAGGCTGGCCACCACGGATGTATATCATCTGCATGTAGTGGAGTGCAATATTCGACCTTTTTATATTTAAGACCGAGCCAAAATTTTCCTTATAGGAAGGTTGGAATTGTTAGTGATTTATCAGCGCGTTGGCCCTACGGGGAACTGATACGTTAATTAGTGTAGTGGCCCTATGGAAAAATGGTACGATCATAATTTTTTGTTTGTATAATATTGGCTCGGTTAGCCCTGCTCGACATGGCATGATCTGAGGATGCTTATTATTATTATATCTGGGATAACCTAGATTCCACATAACAACCGTAACATTGTTTGGTCGTTCTAACCTGACTTGGTTGTGATTGTAATTCTGCTAGTAGCTTAGGGACATAGACTGTCATAGTGTGGTGTTCAACTTCTGTCCTTATTTGGTTGGGGAGTTGAGTCATTATGCTATGATGGAATATGAACCGAACTGCGACACAGAATCCTAGCTTTAATAATCATAGAATGTACCTTATCTTGGGTGGCATGGCATTTTCTGTCCTTGTTTGGTGAAGGAGTGACATGTTATCCCAAAGATGGGGCACGCGCTATCACGACCCATACCCGGATGATCGGCACGAATACGTAGCAACGCCCAGCCTACGCCATAACATGACGTAGAACGCTATACTATGTCATCAATACTAACTATCATATTTCACGATATTAATATCCTAACCTATCAATGCTAATCTCAACTCCATAAGGAGGACAAGATGAATATATAAAGGAATAACAATACTCAATCACGATAATCTATAAGGAAGAGAAATGACACGATAATGATATAAAAGAAACAAAGAAGTCGAGAAATATATATCACAACATCAATGAATCTTGAGTCTAGCTATCTCAATAACAACATAAGTCTCAAATGAAATACAACTCAAATATCTCAAAGTCTAATAATCAAATACAAAATAAATGATAGGCTCTAAGTCTCCACTAGTGGATCCGCTACTGGAACGGATCCTCCTGAAGCTCCTGAGTGTAACCCTCGTCTACTCCGAGTCCATAGTATGTGGGACAAAATGCCTCGAGATCCTTTGAAAAATATTATCCCATCAGGAAGGAGCGAAGCACATAAACTAACAGCAGTTCCAATTATATTGACAAAGACTATAAAACAGTGAGTAATGAATATACATAATAGAAATAAAATATTAGAAAGTAAAGAACTGGAAAGAGACAATCATCATATCACAGGTACATGGTAAGCAATAAAAAATAGGTAATATAAATACTAGCAAGTATAAAATAGAATAGGAAATAGAACTACTATCTAACTGCCTTAAAATATTAGTTCATTATGTAATCGACTTGGGACTAGATCAGGCTTGCTAGATATGATTAGCTATGATACATGTAAGGTCCGACTAACAATCTGGTTAGCTATTATGCGTGTAAGGTTAGGCTAATCATATGTAGCAAGCTATGAGGCAAGTAATATGGTCAGGCTACACCCTACGTGTGGTGTGGGTGAGCTATGATGCATGTAAGGTGGGTATGATCACATAACTTACTAATATTTTTCCGTCCCCGGCTAGTACAATGGATCCAATCATGACTCCTCATGACATGTATCAATAATACTAGCCCGTGAATCCACTGTGTCAGAAATCAAGTATAACACTACAGAACTAGAATTATAGTAATTATCAAAATAATAAAAACTGTCAGAGAATGTACTCACCTCTGTCCAAAGCAAATAATGTCACTCGATGTTCGAGCTGGTGCCACGCACACCTAGATATTAATGACATGTCAATTTGGATTATATAAAGGGATAATGAGCTAAAAATGCATTAAATCATGCTCTCTAGGTCAATACTAGGTCACACTAAGGTATAAGTCTATATTGGTTACTAACTAGTTAATATTAAGTTATACTAACTATACTAGGTCATTAACTAGATTTCTATGTTAATACTAGCTAGTTTACATTAACTGACACTAGCACTAACTTACTACCAAATGTTAACTGACACACTGAATCACTGATACTGTTCACTAATATTCTTACACTAACTGATATACATCAAGCTAACTTAGACATTCCTACCTACTAACTCATAACCTGACTAACTACAATTGTGATACACTAAACTAATATAATGTTGCTTGTTACAGTTGCATAACAGAACTGCTACTGCTGCATATTAATGCCTGCAATAAAATTGGTAGCTCCTACTAATCTATAGGTAAACACATGAACCCCCTTCTTACAACCCTGCAGTCATAGGCACAACAACACAGTGTCAAAACTCACTGGAACTCGAGACAAAGCTCATTATAACCATCCTGACACAGCCCAGGTATTAGTACCTGACACTGATCCCCCTTATCTGTATTTGATTAACTAAAACACCTTCACTAATTTACTGCGGGTAGGAAAACTTGCTGCTACTGCTACTATCACATCCAGGTATCCCCTCACTGCCACACAACTAAACACACATATAAACACACAGTCATGTACTGTCAATGAGGAACTGAACATGCACCCTTGAACATGATAACATTACTGCAATAAGAACTCCTAGGCACATTGCTGAGATATTAAAATACTACACAAGTTCATCCATAGTTTAAGAACTGATACTCACTCGTGTATCAAAGTCTAAGTCACTGCTATGAAGCTGATCATCCTACACACTTCGATACACAAGTCACAGTCATATGTTAACTGAAATCTAGTACACCCACTGCTAACAGAGAGTATAACCTACACTAACAAGCTAACATCCATCACTGATACATATAAATATTAATATTTACATATACATACATATATGTCTATATATATATAACATTCATATAATCATATACTCATATATATATAACACACACAATAGGCATTAAGTCAAACATTATGTATGCAATATATAATACACTATGCTACATACTCCATTGGAATACCAAAACCCCCAATATGCCACCATGTTTATTCCTATATATCAAATATACTTATAAATTACTAATACAACTTGTTACAATAGAAATTAAAGGAAAATCACACTAATCACCCAAATTGGGCTCCGTATTGTCACGTCCCGATCTCCCGCAGAAATCGACCGTCCCCGCTAGGCGCAAAACTACAGTGCCAGCGCTCCTATGGGACGATCTTTCTCATCTGGACGTGATGCCGCACGAGCACAAGTTGCGCCCGTGCAAGGCCATGATCCGAACATGCAGTAAAATGACTAAGCCACAGAGTCGCACAGATAGTCTGAATGTAGAATAATAAGAAATAAGTAGGCGATTGGTAACAAGTTCACAGAGTCGTCAATAGCGGAAGCATTGAATAACACAAGAATCGAAGTAAAATAAGCACTTTATTGATATTACATAAATATTACAAGCGACGCTAGGCCGAGATTACAAGTCGCTCAAGTACCTCTCTCTATAAAATAATAAAAGCGTGTCAAGTGGCTGCATTTGTGGAATGATAAATAGAAGATGTTCCAACATTATGTCTTGTATATGTGCTTCAGTTTCGGACGCAACGTTCCAAGGCTCCAGAGCGAATTCTATGCCTTAGCATGCACAAGGGAGATTTTTACACCGAACGAGGTTATCCCGCACCCTGCAAGCAATCTGGTAGATTATCAGTACATGAATGCACTGTAGGGAGGCTTCTCGTCCGCTCGACAAATTCAAACACGTTATATAGGTTCCGTGCACCATCTATTAAGTTATCTTTCTAATCTTGCCTTAGGATTAGTTTTATGGCACAATGTACAAGCCTATTCGTGTGGCAGTGCGCCGTATGATATATGAGTAACATGGCGAGACTTACCAACTTACCATTCTTCCTTTCCTGTCCAATGTTAAAACTAAGTTAAACCAAGCACGAATGCATATATATAAAATCCAAGGAAAATGCATAAGCAAATACGAGTGTCACGAGCAAGGTTTTGTTTCAGGTGCACAAGTTACACGGATACTCAGATGTGTTGCAGAAGATGTTCAAGTGTTCAAATATGTACAAGTATCTTTATGTTTGTAATCATTTAAGTATTACAGATTATCAGGCATAATGCAATGACTCCCATGCTGGTTGCCGCTAAGCGAGGATGACTTATCTATATGAACAAGAGTCGCTGGCATAGCCATAAAGGACGAGTTATAGTCATGAACGAGTATGGTGTACAGCATAAATTATATGAGGCACACACGCCATCCTGCTTGTACATAAAATATATTGTTGCGTGAGTTCCATCCGGATCGAATCAGCCCCGGTGCCCCAGAGGCCGTCCGTGGAACGAGATTCGAGAATCTTCCTTGTTCAACAAGTTGTCTGTGTCATGCAAGTCTTGGGTCTTCCAGATTAACAACATGACATGATAATTCTTGATTCTTGTTCTGAACGAGTATTGCTCCATGAGTTATGATTCTTGCTCTACTTGACATTATTCTCGTTCATAGTTAAACTTGACTTGATACATTCCTCTGGTTCAAAAACTGCCTTGGCGACCTAACGGTACCGTATACTTGCAGGTTCATATTGCACAAAAGGACTATTTGATAGTCTTCTGGCTAACTAGATGCCTGCACGATACGGATAGTGTTATTTAATTACGGCATAAATTCATATGGCAAGCATTAAAACGAGGCAACAAATACAAGCTATAATGTTAGCAGGCAAGCATGCATTTATATGAAATATAAGCATTTACGTTAGATCGGCCTAAGGGGTAGTACGAGGAGTACAACCGTACAGGGACATATTGAGCGACATAATCTTTGGGACGAGCAGTGTAAACAAGTGAAACAATGTACTACGAATAGTATATAATGATCTACTTTGGCATAGCGGGGTCTACTTGCACGAATCTAAGATAGCATGCGAGGGTCCAACTAATAGCCACATTTTATTTTCATGTTCTAATATAAGCAATACAATATGTGATTATTCCCTTAGCTAGGTGCGTTGTATTCTTTATTAGCATGCAAGGGGGGTGATTCACCTAGCGACTAGCATGTATCATCCATATTTTAAGTGTGCTGGCTAAGTAAAGATAAGTTTATCGTAGCCACCCACCTTAGCGATGATTCGCCTCGGTCGAGCGATACTTTGAGCGAGCCTTGAAAGTCTAAGTCAATACTCCTGAAGGGCTAAGTCTGGAATCCTTTGTCTCAAGAAAGTCTTTCGGCTGAGCAAAGCGGGTCGGGTCGTTGCACTTGCGCCATTTGAATCGGTTGTCCACTTGAGCAAAATGGGTCGTTATATTATACACCACTCAAAAAAGTCTCGTCCTCGAGACTTTCTGAGCACAAACTTTTCTATCAAAACTATCGAATATATCTCAACCATAGCAATCGGTGTCGCGTGTATGCTGGATCTGTCTCATTGAATGACTATATCATTCAATCCACGATCTGACTCGGTCTCTACTGCGTCTTAGCGCGGAATATATCGTTTAACGCGGGGTATGGTATGATCCATCTTGAATGATGATCTAGGGCTGAGGCAAACTTATCCAAATTGTTATACTCGTCCGTGCAAATCTAACATATTCATTTGCACTAGCATTCGAGATCAGCATATCGTGAGTCAAGATCGTGCACATATACAAAGCGTCCCTCAAACATATACATGTCAACCAACTTAGCGATAGTAAAGTCTTTGCACTCTAGTTTAACATATCATGGAGTCTTGGATCGTACACACGTTCAAGGCGTCCCTCAAACATATGCATTCAACCAAACTCATCAATAGCGAAGTCGGACAAGCTACTTACAAAAATTTCAAGGGTTCTCGTCTTATGAATCACGATGATACCTCCAATAGGGTCAATAAAATTCTAAGTCATTTCCATTCCAACCAAGAATCAAGCATTGCACTACCGTCAAGCACGATCTGTCTGATCTACTAACTAGCGTTCATTCTATTCGTGTCAAACATAGCACACACTTACCGTTTCAAGTCTAACTCTAGGTCCTGCTGCCCCAGTTCTATGGCTTATTCAAGCAATGCTCTAAAGTCGGTTACACAAGTTTTTTCACTTGGCACAGGGTCGTCTGCCTAATTATTAGGTCAACTAACAAGGTCATAGGTACAAGTTCAAGCACACGATTTATCGTGTAAATTTTTCGTACGATGCTCGTTCCAATTCCTAAGGTCAAACCATTATTCATTTGCACGGGATATTCTACCCAAGCTTGTTTTACCCAGATTTCTAAACATTGAGCACGAATTATCCTACTCACATTAACGCGTTCATTGCACAGGTTTTGAGTCTATTCAGTCAAATCCATGATATATCCATATCGTATGGCAAGCCTAGCAATTTGTATAGTCTATCTCCTCAAACATGTTTGATAGAATCTACCTCTCTATTAAGTCTAGACCACCAAGCCATGATTCAATTCTAAATATTTGATCTCAATCATAACTCTAAGTCATCCAATAAGATTCATGTATCCGTTCATAAAACCATCAAGCGTGTCTTACTCCAGGTTCTAGGCTAACTCATCCAGAAAATACTTTCGATTCACTTACATCCTCAACTCGTCTTATCCTGTCGAACTGCAAGTCAAGACGACCATTCAATTATTACACTCCGGTCTCCCATAAGTTCGATCATCCTCGCTGGACATGAGATCACTACGCCAACGCACCCGCTAGATAATTATCCTAATCCGGACATGATGCATGTATGAGCATGGAGTTACGCTCGCACAAGATAAGAACGTCAAACATTATGGTTATTATCAAAATGATCGAGATACCTTATCATTATACTTTGCTCCATCCAAGATATATATAATCTTTTAAGTCATGTTCGTTCATGTCATGATCATAATTAGTTTAGCCAATTCTTCCAACTTCAGTGTTTATCGTTTAATCATTCTATGGTCTTACTTCTCGCATTCCTTAAATAACTAAGTTTAAATACTCAAGCCAAAGTCTATCCACTTTCGATACATCCTATTCATTGAGTTTGTTAAAATAATCATCGAGCAAGTTTTCGTGAGTTCGATCATCCCCGCCGGACGTGAAATTGCTAGGCCGACACTCCCACGGAATAATCGTTCTCGGTCGGGCCTGATTGTCGAAGGTTTTCATTCAAACTAGATTCAAGATCATTCTTCAAAACTCCAGATCAAATCCGTTATCGCTTACCTCTTCTATCGAACCACAATATTCATTCCTGGGCTAACTTCTATTCGAGCGATATCCTACTCAAGTTCAATCCGTTTGATTCAATTTAAAATCGCTCGCACGATCCAACAAGTTTCCACCATATTTTCTCGACCAAGATATTAATTTTATTACCTTGAATCCCTATTCGATATAAGCCTTATCACTTGTTCAATACATTCTCAAATCGTTCAAAACAACTATCGCACGAGACTTATGAATTCGTTTGAACATTTCTAAAATGATCCATACACCACTCAGGAATTGAGTCACCCAATTAAATTATTAATCATGTTCGCATCACTCGCTAGCATATTCACCAAGTCATTCTTTAGAATTCATGTACGATACCTAAGTATCGCCTGGTAAATCTTAGTCTCGTATATATACTGTTGATAGTCATCCAAGTAAGCCATATCTGATTTGTATCTACCGACACGAAATACCGTCCGAGCTATTTTTTAAAATTCAAACACGATCTCTATATTTGCCTTAGCGATAATCTGATAATGTTTCTATCGGTTTCCATTCTAAGTCTGACTTATCCTTATCTGAACGATATTCCAATCTCGCTAGCAAACTTGCTTACAGTAAAGGATTTTGGCATGCGATACTCAACACAACTTAGCCGAAAGGTTGTGTGCATAGCTAACCATCCGAAAGATATTCTATTTTGCACACTAACCTGCTGGATAATCACGTATAGGTATTCAAGTTTGCACATAACTTACAAATTCTACCACAAGTCTATTCCCACAGAGTCTAACACAGGTCGAAACAAGGGTCTTCGCATAACTATCCAGTACAAGCAATCATATCAATCACATACAATTTTTGAAAGTATTTAGACTCATTGTATGGAATATCCCAATGGGTCAACAAGAGAGTGTATGCACATAACCCACGAACGAGCTTTCAAAACTGAAAAAATGATAAGAAGTCCAAAGACGTAAAGCCAATGCACTGATACCAATATGTCATGTCCCGATCTTCCGCAGAAATCGACCGTCCTTACTAGGCGCGAAACCACTGCGCCAGCGCTCCCACGTGTTGGCACAATATTTAAGTTGAGTTTTTGAATATGGCTAATCGATTAAGTTTAGCATTATGGTAATTGATCAATCACTATAGTATCTTCTACTTAAACTCAACATTGCCAGATATATAATATTTGCTTCTGTATATTTTTTTGTTCGTCTAACATGTACTTGCAGAAAATAATAAGCAAGATTAGCAATGGACATATGTTATATGATGATGAGCCAAAGAAGGTGTTATACCAGAAGATTTCGTCCAACCGCCTACGACTTATCTGGAGCCATACACCCGGGGGTTTCGCAGCCCAGTCAGCGGACGGGGGTCAAGGGGGCAGCGCCCTTCATGGGAGTTCGGGGGCGAAGCCCCTAAAAGGTATTCTGATTCCCAGATCTAGTTATCTTTGGACAACTTTCGTCAAGAAAAAAACGTCTTCAAGTTAGCAGATATTTCAGAAGTTTGGCGTCATTAGTGCTCTTGGTTTGCATATGTAATTTGATATTTTATTTGAGTCTAGGACTTATGTAAGTCGAGTCGCACTGGCAACTAGAAAGCAACTCAGTCCACTCAAATAGTCTAAAATCCATCCACCTAGAAATCAGGCCAAAAATATCTTGAACCTATCCACCAAACTAGTCGACATAAAAACTTGGATCTACCTAAAATAGGTCAACCGAACTCAGACCGAATTTGTCTTGAATTTGTACCAAACTCGGTTACCCTTTTACTATAAAATCATCCAGTTGTTATATACCTGATTTCTTGGCCTCCAACGTCCGAAAATTCAAATATTCCCTATCAAATTCTGGCCGAACTCGGTTTATTAATAACCTATAAATAGAGTTAGATTTTCACATTCTTACTCACTCAACCATTCTCAATCTTTCTATCCTATAGTGAGTAAACCCTCAGAGCCTAAACTTTTTTTATCTCTGTAGAAGCATAAAAAATACGCTGAAAAGCTATACGCAGCATTTTAGTGCTGGGTAGCGTAAAATATGACTTCGGAGCCATCGGCGTACAACAGAGATTTTCTGCTGAGCACAGCGTAAAATATAAGCTCAAGGATTATCCGCGTAATGCAGTATGTCCAGGCTGCTTCAGCGTAAAAAGGGGTGCTATATCGTCTTTATGGCGTAAAACTCATCCGCTTTAATGCAGCATTGAAGTGTACGAGGAACGCTTCGTATTCCCCAAAATAAACTTGTCAAATCGTGCAGTGAACCTGACGTCTGACTCCTGATAAAGAGTACTGCACGACTACCCAGACGACGGCTATAATGATGGCGCGGCACAGCGACCCAGACTGTCGTTTAGTGACATTTCCTTGGCGTAAACCGCTTTTACGCGTACAAGGGAATACGCTGCCTAGTTTTACACAGGCAGATGTGAGCCGTTTACGCTCCACAGAAGACAAACAGGCTGCCATGTCAAAAGTTGCTCTTCGTACAGGGCTCGAGGCACGCCTCTGTAATTAATGAGCAGAATGATGGCAAATCTTCGAGACGGCAGATCTTCGAGACATGCCTCTGCATTTAATACGCGAAAGGCTGGCAAATCTTTGGGACACGTCTCTGTATTTAATGCGCAGAATGATGGCAGATCTTTGAGACACACGCCTCTGGAATACGCTGCCTAGTTTTACACAGGCAGACGTGAGCTTCTTACGCTCCGCAGAAGACAAACAGATTGCCACGTCAAAAGCTGCTCTTCGTACAGGGCTCGAGGCAAGTCTCTGCATTTAATGCGCAGAAATGATGGCAGATCTTCGGGACACGCCTCTGCATTTAATGCACAAGATGGGGACAGATCTCTATATTTAATGCAAGAGATTTGATTATATCTCCAAAAGCCGTAATTTCGGCTAAAACGTCCACATTATCACTTTCGAGCATTACGCCATCAGGATATTTTTAGCTATGGGAGCACGCTGTACGCTATCTCCTTGGAATACGCCACCAGGCCATTTTCAGCCTTGAAGAGTACGCTGTACGCTATCTTCCTGCCATACGCCAGCCCAGGCTACATTTGCAGTGGTACGTATTATGGCTATTTGGTTCAGAATTCGCTCAAAGCCTCAGTCAAGGAAGGAGGATCAGCTATCTTCTACGCTAGCTACCTGTCCATGTAGCATCAGGCTTCTACACCCATTCAGCTTCTATGCCTACTCGACTTCTATGCCCGCTCGGCTTATATGCCTACCTGGCCTCTACGCCAGTTTGATAAACTATTTGGCTTCTACGCCATAGTGACAGTTATTGGCTTCTACGCCAACCTTTTCTACGCGAGGGATAACTACCTACGTGGGTTTTATGTCGTGGTCTTCGTAGCAGTTATACGCGTTATCTCTTTATGGGACACGTGTCACACGCTCATTCAAAAGATTATTTATACGTAGATAACGGTTATTATAACCGTCGCATAAAAGGTGCTATACTTTCCACTGCCCGGCTTCTACGCCGACTGATGGTCACTGTCACTAAAAACCCTATAAATAGGGACCTCTATCGACAGAGGGAAAAAAGGAGAATAAAAGGTCGAAAAACTGAAGGTCAAGGAACTAAGAGTCGAAGAGTCTTTGAGAGAGAAGAATCCAGAGCTCAGGCAAATAGTAGTGATCGACGACTTTGGCATCGAGCATCCACTCTCTTTTACAACCTTCGAAGCTGTTTTCTGTCTTCTACGGCACTTCTTCACCATCGTGTGGTCCAAGGGACAAAGTGATCGACTGCAGATCAGACTCCTATAGCAATATTTACCCAGATTAAAAATTGTACTCGACATCCTCGTATAAGATTAATTGTACAATCTTGTTTGTAAACTAAAAAGCGGGTTTCGTATAAACCTCATCCTTATTTCTTTCGTTTATTATCAAACAATCCCCAAGATCAACTCCCTAGCCTTCTAAGTGCCAAGTGCGGTCTCGGTCTAGAAGTCTACAGAGTTGTAAAGAGCTTGGCTCCATCAGTTTCCTCTCTTCTTCTGTGTGAAATCTGTGTGCCCTTCGTATCAAATGCATGTATGTGAAGTTGCGAGCCTTCGGATCAAAACTTATGGTATAAAGAAGTGGCAAGCCTTCAGATCAAAGCTTATAATTCACTATTGATGATTATAGTGAATAAAACTCCTAGCTTGAGTTCTCGGGACTGGACTAGTCCTCTCAGAGGGAAACCAGTATACATCGCAGTGTTTATGTTTGCTCTCTCTCTCTTACTTTATTATAGTGCATATACACTGTTAGTTAGTAGCTGCCTCCACTCTGCTTAATTTTTAATTGGATAGATTATTCCGCTGTACTCTATTCACCCCCCTCTAGAGTTGCCTTACGGTCCTTCAATTGGTATCAGAGCAGGTAGTCTCTTATTTTGTTTCTGATCCCAATTGCTCCTTCAATTGGTATCAGAGAAGGTAGTCTCTTATTTAGTTTCTAATCCAAATTGCTGCTTCAATTGGTATCAGAGTAGGTAGTCTCTTATTTAGTTTCTGATCCCAATTGCTCATTCAATTGGTATCAGAGAAGTTAGTCTCTTATTTAGTTTCTAATCCCAATTGCCCCAATTGCTCCTTCAATTGGTATCAGAGCAGGTAGTCTCTTATTTAGTTTCTGATCCCAATTACTCCTTCAATTGATATCAGAGTAGGTGCTCTTTATATAGGAACTATTGCTCATAGCAATTGCTCATACAATTGGTATTAGAGATGGTTCTCTTGATATTTTGCCTTAACATCCTTAGAGACGTATGGAAACTATTAGATCTATCAACACCAACAATGGTGAATGCCAGTCCACAAATAGGCCACCCCTATTTGATGCTACTAACTACACATACTGGAAGACACGTATAAGTTTCTACCTAAACTCACTTGATTTTGACCTTTGGGTTGTAGTAGTAGAAGGATATAGGAAGCCACCTAGAATAGTCATAGATGGCAACCTTGTAGAGAAATCTCATGATAAATATACAGACACCAAAAAAACAAGCTAGTCTTGATGCTAAAACTATTAACACTCTATTTTGTGCTGTAGACAGAATTAAATTTAACAGGGTCTCCACTTACGGCACTTCACACGAAGTATAGAAACTTCTTGAGGTCACTCATGAAGGAACCTCCCAAGTAAATGAATCAAAAATAAGTCATTTGACATAAGAGTATGAAACATTCAAGATAAAGCAAGATGAGACAATCACTCAAATGTTCACAAGATTCCTCGACATTGTCAACCCTCTATCATCTCTTGGCAAGGAGTACAATAATCATGAAAAGATTCATAAAGTACTCAGGGGACTCACCAAGAATTAGAATCCCAAGGCCACTGCAATCATAGAAGGGAATGATCTCACCACGATGACCCTCGAGATGGTAATGGGTAAGATGATGACTCACGAGCTGGATCTCAAGGAATTTGAAGAACCCACTCCAAAGAAGAAGACAATTATTCTCAATGCGCATCACAAGAAGGTCATAAATTATGACTCTGACGCGATGAATCTCAAGATGAGGAAGTTGACCTGATCACTCGAAACTTCATAAAATTTCTAAAGCTTGAGAGATCAAAAAAGAAGAAGCTTAATAACAACAGTGATGAAGAGCCTATTTGCTACAACTGTAAAAGGCCAGGCCACATGAAGAAAGATTGCTCCAAAGCAAAAAAGAGAGAATCGATATGAACGATCAAACAAAGAAGAATCTTCATCTCACAAATATGCAAATACAAGCATCTGGTGTGAAAGTGAAGCTAGCAATTTGGAAGAAGAAAGCCCTCGACATGCTGCAAAAGTATACTTAATGGCATTAACTAATGAGGTAAAAGATAATCCTTTACTTAAAGAGTTTTCTTATGATAAATTATCTGATGCTTTTAATGATTTATTTAAAGATCACAAGAAGCTTATGGATAAGTATAAGCAAGCCAGAAAAGAAATTAAATCTTATCAGCTTTAGAATAAAAAGCTTACTTGTTTACTAAATGAAGCTAGAGACAATTCCTCTCCTGACGACTATGATGACATCTCCAAACTTAATCTTAGCTTACAATAAGCACTTGACTGCTTTGATGAAAGTAATCAAGAAAATGCTAAACTTAAGGAGGACTTAAAATAGGAGAAGGAGAAGTACTCTAATGCAACACTTAGAATTGATGCTCTTACTACTAAATATGATGATTTATATGCGACCTCTAAAAAGTTAGAGATTAGATTGAAAAGCAGGTCGTACAACCTACTACTCAGTCTAACACGAGACACATGGCTAAACAAAAGAGCACTCACAATAAGACACCAGCAAGCAAACCAAATGCTTCACACTATCATGTATATAGAACACAACGTACTTCACATAATTATGCATTTTATTACAAATATTCACGCAAGACACGTCACACTACTTCACATACTCATGTCTACCATTTTATACCAAACACAAATGCTTATGCTACATGTCATTACTGTAGTTTAAAAGGATACATTACACATTAGTGTAAGTCTAAAAAATTGGTTGATATGAACATATATAAATGGGTTCCCAAAGCTAACAAATAAGGATCCAAATCTTGGATACCAAAATCTCTGCCTAATGATGTAGGTAGAACGCTTTGTGTCAGAATTTAGCACCAAGAAGAATATTGGTGATTACAAAGCTACAAAGGTCATCTACCAAGCAATTGCACCAACATAAGTATGGCCACTTGAGCCACTTTGGTAACGTGCTAATTATTTTTTCTTAAATGGCTAAAATTGTAGAATCTAGTATATTTTTAATCAATATTTTACTACTATTGATATCCTTTAGTTCTTATTTATTTTTAAATCAATATGAGATATATAAAACTAGCATGATTAGTTTAATTCTCTTTTGATTCATGGCTAGTTATTGATTAGTTCATACTATAGAGTTATTTACTTTCTATTAGTATGACACAATTGTTATGTATGCTTTATATCTTTTAGTAAACTTTATTCATCAAGAATTATGATTCTAGATTTCAATATTGTATGATATTATAATTAGCATATATACCTATTAAATCTAAGTTCTTTAAAGATAAGATTACTTTTGGTTATAAGCCGAAAGGGTCCTTCAGTCAAAAAGGTATAAATAGCCTAAGTGACACGGTACTTAAGTGTATTTGGACCACCGCTAGCTGGAATTCGGCCCTTACAGCTAACCCAAGATGATCAACACTTGATTGAATAATGATTTGTTAAGGTCTATTTGCAATTGTTTTCATAATACACCTATGAATCTAAGTCCTACTTTTGACTTAAAATTGATAACTTTTTGTATAGACTGTGACACTATGACTTTTAGTAAGCTCTACTGGGTTTTTCTAATTGTTTCAAAATTATGCCACTTAGCTTTAATTTGAGTTTAGACTTTGACTAGTTACAATGATATTAGAGAGTTGTTGTTTAATTATCTATTGTATATGACTAAATGTGCATATTTATTTATGCTTCTCTTGTATTATTGTTATCCAATATTTTATAATAATGAATTGAATATGTTTGCGTCTAGATACCTTCATGATATGCAAGGTAACTATTCACGACATTGTTATAGTATACATGTCATTATTCTACATATGGCGATATTCTAGCTACTTACTCCTAATTTACCACATGATCATATTATATGCTTTATACTACTCACCTTGTCTTCATGATATACACTTTGTTTGCGGGGGAGCTGTAAACAATATATTTGACAAAGGAGGAAAAATATGTCAAATATGTGTATATTCGCCAACGTCGTACTACGGGGGAGCTTATGCACATGTAGAAGCTTTGGTAAAATTTGTATCAATATCTCCTATTACGGGGGAGCTTCTTTTTGATCATGTCAATGGGGGAAAAGTAAGTTTAAGTATGTAAGTATATATTTAAGTAGTATACATATAGTGATTTGTGCTTATTAATTTTGATATATGCATCGATTATATGTCTTAAACTTAACTGATTTGCCATAATAAAAAAGGGGAAGATTGTTGGCACAATGTTTAAGTTGAGTTTTTGAATATGGCTAATCGATTAAGTTTAGCATTAAGGTAATCGATCAATTACTATAGTATCTTCTACTTAAACTCAGCATTGTCCAGATATGTAATATTTACTTCTGTATATTTTCTTGTTCGTCTAACATGTACTTGCAAAAAATAATAAGCAAGATCAGCAATGGACATATGGTATATGACGATGAGCCAAAGACGGTGTTATATCAGAAGATTTTGTCCAACCGCCTATGACTTATCTAGAGCCTCGCATCCGGGGGTTCCGCTGCCCGGTCAGCGGACGTGGATCGATGGGGCAGCGCCCTTCGTGGGGGTTCGGGAGCGAAGCCCCTGAAAGATATTCAGATTTCCAGATCTAGTTATCTTTGGATAACTGCTGTCAAGAAAAAAAGCGTCTTCAAGTCAGCAGATGTTTCAGAAGTTTGGCGTCATCAATGCTCTTGGTTTTCATATGTAATTTGATATTTTATTTAAGTCTAGAACTTATGTAAGTCGAGTCGCACTGGCAACTAGAAAGAAACTCAGTCCACTCAAATAGCCTAAAATCCATCCACCCAAAAATTAGGCCAAAAATATCTTGAACCTATCCACCAAACTAGTCCACATACAAACTTGGATCTACCTAAAATAGGTAAACCGAACTCGGACCAAATTTGCCTCGTATTTGTACCAAACTCGATTACCCTTTTAGTATGAAATTATCCAGTTGTTATATCCCTGATTTCTTGGCCTCCAACGTCCGAAAATTTAAATATTCCCTACCAAATTCTGGCCGAGCTCGGTTTGGTAATAATCTACAAATAGAGTTGGATTTTTGCATTCTTACTCACTCAACAATTCTCAATCTTTCTATCCTATAGTGAGTAAACCCTCAGAGCCTAAATTTTCTTATCTCCAAGATCAACTTCCTAACCTTCTAAGTGCCAAGTGCGATCTCGGTCTAGAAGTCTACAAAGTTGTAAAAAAGCTTGGCTCCATCAGTTTTCTCTCTTCTTCTATGTGAAGTCTGTGTTCCCTTCGTATCAAACGCACATATATGAAGTAACTAGCCTTCGGATCAAAACTTGTGGTGTAAAGAAGTGACAAGCCTTCAGATCAAAACTTATGATTTACTATTGGTGATTATAGTGGATAAAACTCTGATCTTGAGTTCTCGGGACTGGACTAGTCCTCTCAGAGGGAAACCAATATACATCGCGGTATTTGCATTTGCTATTTCTTTCTCTTACTTTATTATATTGCGTATACATTGTTAGTTAATAGCTGCCTCCACTCTGCTTAATTTTTAATTGGGTAGATTATTTCGCTGCACTCTATTCGCCTCCCTCTAGAGTTGCCTTACGGTCCTTCACCGCGGGACGATCTTTCCTATCTGGACGTGATGACGCACGAGCACAAGCTGCGTCCGTGCAAGACCATGATCCGAACATGCGGTAAAATAACTAAGCCATAGAGTCTCACAGATAGTCTGAATGCAGCAAAATAAAAAACGAACAGACGATTGGTAACAAGTTCACAGAATCGTCAATAGCGAAAGCATCGAATAGCACAAGTATGGAAGTAAAAAAAGTACTTTATTTATATTGCACAATTATTACAAGCGGCGCTAGGCCGAGATTACAAGTCGCTCAAGTCCATCTCTCTCTCAAAAATAATAAAAGCGTGCCAAGTGGCTACATTTATGGAATAATACATAGGCGATGTTCCAATATTATGTCTTGTATATGTGCTTCAGTTCCGGACGCAATATTCCAAGGCTCCAGAGCGAACTCCGTTCCTTAGCACGCACGAAGGGGGTTTCCACACCGAACGAGGTTCTTCCGTACCCTACAAGCAATCTGGTAGGTTATCAGTACATGAATGCACTAATGGGGAGGCTTCTCGCCCGCTCGACAAATCCAAACACGTTATATAGGTTTCGTGCACTATTTATTAAGTTATCTTTCTAGTCTTGCCTTAGGATCAGTTTTATGGCATAATGTACAAGCCTACTCGTGTGGCAGCGCGCCATGCGATATAAGAGTAACACGACGAGACTTACCAACTTACCATTCTTTCTTTCCTGTCCAATGATAAAACCAAGTTAAACCAAGCGTGAATGAATATATATGAAATCCAAGGAAAGTGCATAAGCAAACACAAGTGTCATGAGCGAGGTTCTGTTTCAGGTGCACAAGTTACATGGATACTCAGGTGTGTTACAAAAGATGTTCAAGTATTCAAATATGTACAAGTGTCTTTATATTCGTAATCGTTTAAGTATTCCAGATTATTAGGCACGATGCAGTGACTCGCACGCGAGTTGCCGCTAAGCAAGGATGACTTATCTATATGAACATGAGTCACTAGCATAGCCATAAAGGACGAGTTATAGTCATGAACGAGGATGGTGTGCAACGTAAAGTATATGAGGCGCTATACGCCATCTTATCATGTACATGAGACTATCAATCTTAGAGCGATAATGGCGCAACATAAGGCGCACATGCTATCTTGCTTGTACATGAAAAAGATTGTTGCGTGAGTTCTATTCGGATTGGATCGGCCCCGGTGTCTCGGAGACCGTCCGTGGAACGAGATTCGAGAATCTTCTTTGTTCAACAAGTTGTCTGCGACAGGCAAGTCTTGGGTCTTCCAGATTCACAATAGACATAATAATTCTTGATTCTTGTTTTGAACGAGTATTGCTCCACGAGATATGATTCTTGCTTTACATGACATGATTCTCGTTCAGAGTTAAACTTGACTTGATGCATTCCCCTGGTTTGGGAACTGCCTTGACGACCTAACGGTCCCGTATACTTGCAGGTTCATATTGCACAGAAGGACTATTTGATAGTCTTCTAGCTAACTAGATGCATGCACGATACGGATAGTGTTAGTTGATTGTTGCATAAATTTATGTGACAAGCATTGAAACGAGACAACGAATACAAGCTACAATGTAAGAAAGCAAGCATGCATTTATATAAAACATAAGCATTTACGTTAGCACGGCGTAAGGGGTAGTGCGAGGAGTGCAACCGTACGGGGACATATCGAGCGACATAATCTTTGGGATAAGCAGTGTAAACAAGTAAAATAATGCACTACGAATAGTATATAATGATCTACTCGAGGCATAACAGGGTCTACTTACACGAAGCTAAGATAACATGCGAGGGTCCAACTATTAGTCAAGTTTTATTTCTATGTTCTAACACAAGCAATACAAGATGTGATTATTCCCTTAGCTAGGTGCGTTGTATTATTTATTAGCACGCAAGGGGATGATTCACCTAGCAACTAGCATGTATCGTCCATATTTTAAGTGTGCTGGCTAAGCAAAGACAAGTTCATCGTAGCCACCCACCTTAGCGATGATTCGCCTCGTTCGAGTGATACTCCGAGTGAGCCATGAAAGTCTAAGTCTGAACTCCTGAAGGGCCAAGTCTGGAATCCTTTGTCTTAAGCAAGTCTTATCGCTGAGCAAAGCGGGTCGGGTTATTGCACTTGCACTGTTTGAATCGGTTGTCCGCTTGAGCGGAACGGATCGTTACACGTATCACGCGGTATCGCACACCTATTGCGATACGGCCTATTTGTATCCAATTGTGGACACGTAACTAGTATCCCAACCCGATCTAAATCCAATTGGACTGAATTAGTCTCATGACACACACTTGATGTGTCAATCTCGTAATTCTCCCAAATTGCATACAAAAATCTATGTATATGTGTTCATACATAACAATTAGGCCTAGAACTTCATCCTATATGTAGCCCTATGCTATTGAGGTATTTCTAAGAGTCAAATGCATGATTTAGAACCTAATTAAAAGAAAATTTCAGAATTTATAAATTGGGAGATGGATTTCCAATGCAAAACCAATTGGACACGATGTGGACACGATCTTCTCGCCAAACTCCTTCTTCTCCAAAGCTTCTAGCAATCTAAGCTCCTTATGCTCATTATATGGTGAGAATGAGAGGAATTGAGTATGAATGTGGTAGGAATTGATGGAGAATGGGTTGCTTGAAGAAGAAGAAAGAAAATTGAAGAAAAATGACAATTGGATCCACTTTCTCTCTCCTCCCCTCTTAAGTGGCCGACCCCTTAATGGGCATGGGTTTGGTTTGAGGAAGATCCAATAGACTCATCTACAAGTTTCTAAAGAATTCTATGGGGTTCTTGTGTGTTCTCCAAGTCTCTCCTAATTAATTAGGAAGGGATCAACTAATGAGAAGGAATATTCTATCCTCTAACTAACTAATCTTAATTAATTAATTACTAACCTTGTCATGACTAATTGGTTGGGCCATGGACCTACTAGTTGTTTACTAACTAAGTTCATATACTGGGCCAAACTAACTAGCTAATACAAAGGCCCAATAAATACGATAAATAATAAATAATACAATAGTAATAAATAATAAATATAATAATTCACAATAAATATCAAAAAGACTAAAATATCCCTCTAATAGAAATAGGTGGTTACACGCGCCAATAATTTTTGGCTCTTGCACTATATGTTTGATCTGATTTTTTTTTGTTTCTTCATTCGTGCTTCCTCGTGGTACTGCTATTTGGGGTCTAACCCTACTGGTTTTGTATGGCCAGGTTTAGAGCCAGTACCAGAGGATCCAGCTTATCCCCCTTACGATGACGCGCACTAGACGGATGATCGTTGAAGGGCCCGAGTGAGTTTCTTGATCATTGTTCGTCTTGTACATTCTACTCTTTTGGTCATTTAGCCACCAGTACTTGTTAGCCGGCTTGTCTGGACATCAGTTACCTTTTACATAACTGTAATATAATCAGACTGCAGTTGATCTCGATGGTGTAACTATTGACATTCTGCTAGCCTAACATTTTGATGGCTAGATCTCTAGAACATTCCGATGGAGCGTTTGTGACGCCTTACGGTTTTATCTCATATGTTCTATGTTGTTGTTACTTGCTTGAATGATTGAGACATAGTTGTTCTGAGACCCTAGGAGACTTATTGTAGCATGTATTCCTTGTCTTTCTACAGCCGTGACCGTCGTACGACGTTCTATATCTTGTACGGGAGAGCTGGCCATGTCCGTCTCCATATTTCGGTACTGAAACGTGACAGTGTTCGACCTTTCGGCCCGTCGTCGCGTGTGTGCACAAGCGCGCGCACAGATGCGTGCAAAGTAGCACGGCTGTTCGAAAAAAGTATTCATTCATAATGGAAACCATTTCTCTTGAATCTTGTATCTAGTATTGGAGTCACAAATAAAATAAAATTGCAATACACATTGTTCGTTATAATTATTTTTCAATCTATTTATATGGTCTCCACCACTAAATTTTTCAATCAAATATTTTGTCCTCCTTCTCGCGACCCCTCTTTCTCCAAACACCTATCATGTTCAGATCGTCCATTTTCTCTCTCACACAACCTTGGAGTATGTGGTGGAACGAGAGGAGAAAAGTAAAAAAAAAAAAAACAGAAAATTTTCTGTAGCCAAATAAATTTATATTAAATTCATGCAAACGAAACAAGTTTGTAAAAATTTGAAAAAAAGACACAGTCCACCAACAGTGTTGGCGGAAAATACAACTGATGTACACGTAGGCAGAAAAAAAATAAAAAAATTTAAAGTGGGGCCCACAAGCCAATTTTTGCCAACACTGTTGGCTGAAATTGGGGGGTGGGGCCAATTTCAGCCAACACAGTTGGCGGAAATTGGGTGTAGGGCCCACGGGTTCATTTGATTGGTTCGGTTTGGTTTGGTTGGTTGGATCGGTTTGTTTTAATTAGTTATGTTTTTGTTTTATTTATTTAGTTTTGTTTTGTAATTAGATTTAAAAAAATTATTTTAACAAAATAAAATTAAAAGTTTGTATAAATATTTTTTCGAAAATTTGTTTCCAGGGCATCAAAATTTGTATAAATTCCATCTATTGGGCGTTTATATTTTACGTCTGCCATCAAAATTTGTATAAAATATTTTAAAAAATTACGAAAAAAATATCAATTGGGCGTTTATATTTTTAAATATTATATTTCTATCGTTAATTTTTCGCCATTAACAGACGTTAAAAAAAATAATAATAATAAAAATTTGCCGTAAGAATATTACGTCTGTCGTCGAGCAGACTTTGAGCGGCCATAACTACTTGTTTTGAAATCGTTTTTCGTTAAACAATAAGTCGATTTGTATATTTTTGACGAAAGTAACACAAATCGTGTAGAAAAAAAATTTATCCGAAGTAAGATGCAAATGTTACAGGCAAAAATATAAAATTTAAAACTTTAAAGTATCATAACTTTTGACTGAGAGATCGAAACAAGCTCTAGTTTGTGCCAAAATGACCGTATCGAAAAATACTACTGGATAAACTGTTTCATCGTTTTACGGACTTCGAAAATTTTCAGAATCGCAAAAAAACGATGTTTCGACCTCCAAATTTTACTTTCGGTCATTTTTTTTCGAATATTTAAAATTTACTGTAGCAAAATTAATTTATATTGGGTGTGGGCCCCACGGATTTAAAACGATATTTCAACCTCCAAAAAAAATTAGGAAAAAATTAAATTTTTTTTTAATTAATTGTTTTAAATCCGTGAGGCAAGAATAGTGGACATAAAACATGTGCAAAAAAATATTTGTAAATTTTTCTTTACTATTAATTTATTTTAATTTTTTTTCGTTAAAATATATTTTCTTAAATTAAATTCCAAAACTAAACTAAATAAAAAAAACTAAAACATAACTAATTAAAACAAACTAATAAAATAAACCAAACTAAACCAACCAAACAAAACCGAACCACCCAAACCAACCTGCGGGCCCCACAAGGCAAAATTTTGTCAACACTGTTGGCTGAATTTGTGCTTACACAAATTCAGCCAACAGTGTTGGCGAAATTTTGCCTAGTGGGGCCCACTTTTGCCTACGTGTTCATTTTTTTTGGTTTTCCGCCAACACTGTTGGCAGACTTTGTCTCTATTTCAAAATTATGCAAACTTGTTTCGTCTGCATGAATTTAATATAAATTTATTTCGCTATAGTAAATTTTCTGTGAAAAAAAGGATGGGAAGGATATGGAAAAAAATCGTTAAAAATATAATGACCTAGGAGGAGAGATGAGAAAGGGTACAAATATGTCCATTAACCATGAAGCCGAATAATTTAAGAAACATGTGTGGACTTTTAAGTAAAATACTTGTGATTGAGAGAGCCTTTACTTTAGTAGGGTTAGTCTGCTCTAAATGCAGTAATGTTTACTTCAGTAGTTTGGTGGTATAGTGCCAAATGCTAAGCAATTTTATGTAATTATGTTTCCAAAATCAGAAATTTTTATATAAAAGAAATATATTAGGTTTTATTGTGCCAAATGAATTTTTTTTTAGAATATTACAGAAAAAGGGAGGTGGCGCCCAAAAAAATAAAAAATTAAGTCTGGGGCCAACTGGGTTGGTGCCAAAACCCAGAAGAAGAAAAAAAAAATGTGTCTGGAGAAAAAAAAAAATGTGTCTGGCACCGACTGGGTTGGCGCTGGAGAAAAAAAAATATCTCACATTTTTAATTTAAAATAATTTTTTATTAATATTAAAATAGTTACAATTTAAAAAAAAATTAAAATAAACTTCCTATCTTATTTGTCGTTGTATAGATAAAATAAAGATAGGAAATTTATTTTAATTTTCTTTTAAATTGTAACTATTTTGATATTAATAAAAAAATATTTTAAATCAGAAATGTCAGGGTTTTTTTTTCCCCCGGCACCAACCCAGTTGACGCCAAATATTTTTTTTGTGTGGGTGCCAAAGCGCGTAAAGCCTAATATATTTCCTTTATATGAAATTTTCTGTTCCAAAAACCTAAAAAGTTTTCATAATATATCCTTTTATCAATGATCTAAATTGGTGTATTATGTTAGAAATTTGTGAACATACATATTAATACAATAGTAAATGCACGTGGGTTGCACGTAAATTTTTTTTTTAATATTGTTAAAAATAGTTTAAATATTTGTAAACTCAGATTTGTTATATATATATATATATATATATATATATATATATATATATATATATATATATATATATGTGTGTGTGTGTGTGTGTGTGTGTGTGTGTTTTGTAAAACTGTGGATATGTGTTTAGATATAAAAAAAAATAGTTTAAATATATTTTGAATATTGAATATATTTATATTTGGATTTGTTATATATATATCTTTATATACATTTGAATATATGATTAGGTAATTATAATAATTTTAAGATGTTTCTAAGTGAAAAAATAAGTACACAGGTAGTTAGAAACTTTTAGAATTTTTACGTGAGGATTATTAATTATTAACTACGTGAAGAAAAGAGTGAGTTACGGATGATGAGAAGAAAGTTGGTTTTAAAAGAGTGGACTACAGATGATGAGAATAAAATTAGTTTTAGAATTTTTTTTTATCTTCCGTTAGTTTTTTTTTGTTAATTAAATTGGTTGGGTATTTATTAACGGTTTGGACGGATAAGATGTGTCACTCACCGTTCCCGATATACGTATTTGGAATGTATTTTTATTTTAGCATAGTTGCATGTGCATGGAGACTAGATCCATTATTTGTTTTAACCTGGTTCATGGTTTATTTTGTGGGTTGCTTTAACTCATGAGAACCTTTGGTTCAACCCTCAAACCCTACTATATATAACCCAACATTTTTTTTTCTCTCTCTTCACTTCTTTATTTCTTCCTTTCTTTAGCTTTCTCTTCACATTTCATAGGCAAGTACACATTGCATGAGAAATGGATAAACCCTCAATATTATTGTTCCATTATGTTTATTATGTGTTTCTAAGCACTTTTAGTTCTTAGAGTTTTCTGTTTTGATGGATGGATTAGTGTAGATCTATATTTCAACTTAGGATTTTTATGAGTTTTATGAGTTTTTTTTTGGTGTGATATATTAAACTTGTGTCTTTGAAAACCAGTTTTTTGCTACATGATAGAGCTTTCAATTTAGAGCATTTTGGCTTTTGGTTCACCAGATTTGGACATAAAATAAGGATTTTATAAATAAAATAAAATTTTAGTTTTTGGAGCTTTTTCGCCATGGCCGAACCTGCTGTTGGAGAAGACGAAGTTCCTATGCGGCCAGTGAGCATATGCGGTCGAGAGTGCCATGTGGCCCGGGAGGGTCATTGGGCCTAAACTCTTGCCACATACTGACAACATGCGTCCATCTTGTTGGACACATGTCTGCTGATTTACACAAGTGTCCTTGAACACCTTGTGCTTTCACTCACTGAACGAATAAAATTTTTGCTAAGTCCTAGATAACTCCATGTGATATTGACTCCATGCGGCACCGACACCCATGCGGCCATGAGAACATGCGGCTACTATTTTCTTGGACGCATGGCTTTGAACCGTTGGCACTTATTTCCATAAGTTTTGTCTTTTCTTCCTGACACACTTTATGACTTATCGCCTCGGTCACATCAGTCACTTTATGTCACATCACTGACACTTTATTTATTTGACTATCACTTCAACACTTGTCCTAAGGAGTAGACTTAACCCTGGGCATGCGGCCAAGTGGTCCATGCGGCCTGACTTCATGCGACCTGACTTTTCATGCGGCCAAGATTGTCATGCAGTCTGATTTTTCATGCGACCTAGAGACCCATGCGGTCTTGCTTGTTTTGATTGAGTGTCTTCTTGATTCATGTGACCCAATATATAATTGGTAATTGGACTCGAATACTGTATCCGTGCTGATACTACTATTGCCTTATTATTATTCATGATTTAATGTGCGCCGAGGAGCGACACATCTCGTCACGTGTTAAGTGATTATATTTTGGTTGTGCATCGAGAATGCCTCCAAATCTCTGAACATGTGATATTATAAATATATACATTATTTTTCCACCACGAGCATAATAAGCAAGTCAACTACCAAAGCATGGCTAGGATATTGATTGTATGAATGTTGCATACACGCTCGGGTGAATCCAGATTTGACTTTCATGGATTCATATCTAGTGTGCCCGTACTTTGTACGACATCTTAAGAAAAATTCTAATGTTACCACGTCTTGAGATTTCAAACATAACATAGGGCTATTAAGTAACTAAAATTGGTAGTAACATTTAGAGCGAACGGTATCCCGAGATCATGCCAACTGTCACGCCCCAGTCCCAAAATACGTAGGACCAGGAATACGTAATACGCCCAGCCGTATGTATATGAATTCCAGTATATGGAAAACCATACACATATGTACGCTGTAAATGAATATGCAATCCATCAGTGGTAATATACTGTCATAACAAGTCACACACCATCTATATCTCATCCACAGAACAAAATACTCAGTGGGAGCAAAACTGACATATAACTGGATATCAAAGTGTATAGAGTCTATAGTCTGGGGAAAACAAATCCACTACAAAACGACTATACTAAAGTAGACACAAAAATCCCTAAAACAGTGATCATAATCACAGAAACTCCGTTGGTAGGAGCTCCTCAGTCTCGTAAGTAACATCCGGTCCAGGTCCATACTCTTGTGGAAACTCCTGATCGTCCATATCTGGAAAGGGACCAGGTCCTCAGAGGGACATAACAAGATACATAGAAGCATGCCAATAAGTACTGAAATATAAACATCCATCGGGTCGCCTAACCATCTAAGTGAATGCAGTTTGAGGACAACTTTGAGTGTAAGAGAAAGTGTAGGCTAGACATATGCTGACGTAATTCACCAATCGTGACAACTGGCTAGTATATGCCACATATGCCCCCCATCCCAGGGGCGTATGGTAAACAAGATTAATAACTACATAAGAAAGTGGGTGTCCCGTACACTCATGAGTTGTCCTTCCTGTCCCAATGATCTATGCATGTTGCCTCCACCACATGCTAATATCCTAAATAACTGCCAGGTCTACTAGCATACAAAGTTTCTATCAGCAGTCATTCTTAACGCACGGCCATGCGTACAGGAGGCCATCCCTGTCACGCCGTCCGTGATCTATATGAGACACACACCCGTGTAAACTACTGTGTCATGGTTAATGAACCTAATGATGCTTTTTAATACTGGGTGGTCTCATAATTAGGTCATAAATCTACAAAATATACATATATATAGGCAGAATAAAACATGCATGTACCAATATGAAAGGTAAAATAACAGTATTATGGCAAGATATACTTGCCAAGTAAAGTGCACGTCCAAAGTTGTTGCTGTGATCGGAGGAAGGAGTTATTGCTTTGTAATTAATTCTATATAGGAATATGGGGCGGTGGAATTTACTTAATGGTTAAGAAAACTCTTGCTGTTGTTCTTCTTCTTATTGGTTTAGGTGTGCGGCTGTAGATATTTTCTAAAGAGTGGTGGAATGAGAAACTTACACGTGTAAAAGAACAAAGCAAAGCAAAGTTGAGTTTTGCTTCTGATACAGATATTTCTTTTTTAATAATTTGTGGTTGAATTCTACGCAGAGGGAAGAAAAGAAGAGTTTACGCTGGGTAAATAAGCGATGGTTTAGTTACTGCTGCTGCGGCAGTGGTTTATGCTGGGTAGTTTGCTATTGCTTTTGATATTTACGCACAGAGAAAATATACGCGGTATGGTGAGGAGTTTGCTATTTGACTGTTTTACGCGAGGTGAACTGTTGATGTTAATTTCTTACTTTACGTGCGAAATTGGTTTTGTGCGTAGAGAAAAGGATTTGGGCAGGTTGGGTTTTTATGCATGAAAGAGTTCTGTAGGGTTTTCGCTAAGTGAGGTTTACGCTGGGATGATTAACGGGTTGCGGTTTTAGTATAATAGGAATTATACTTTAATAAATAGTTTAAATAATTAATTAAATAATAACTAATACGGTTTTCAGAAATGGGGGTTTACACCAACGAACCTTCCCACAGAGATTCATTCTAAGTGCGCTGTGAGCTGGCCACCCCAGATACTGTATATCATCCGCCTTAGCGGAGTACATTATCTGACTTATTATTATGCGAGCCACTGTTTCAATATAGGAACACTGGAACCGCTAGTACCGTGTTTTTAGCGCAGTGGCCCTACGGGGGACTGGTGCATCCTACAAGTACATATTTTATTATATTAGTTCGGTTAGCTCATGTTTGGCACTGGCGTGATCTGAGGATACTTATTATACATTATTCTGAGATAACCTCAGACTCTACAAAATAGCAAGCCGTACAAATGATTGGCCGATATAAGAAATGGACTTGGTTGTGATTGTATCTATTCATCTAGTAGCCTAGAGAAATTGACTATCATAGTGTAAGGGTTCAACCCTTGTCCTTGTTTGGTTGTAGGGTTGAGCCTTAGCGCTAGGATATACCATGGACCTAAGTTACGACATTGAACCTATAAAATATAATATTATTTTTCTTGGATTTTTGTTTCTCTATTTTGTGCTTCCTTTGTGGTACTTGCTATTTGGGGTTTAACCCCACTGATTTTGCATGGCCAGGTTTCGAGCCAGCACCTGAATATCCAGCGTATTTTCTTCCAACTCATGGCACGCACCAGGAATATGGTCGCAGGGGATAGCGAGTGGATTTTCTTCTTCCCTACTCGTCTTGCACATTTACTTCTTTTTGACGTTTAGCCACCGGCACCTGCTAGCCGGCTCATCTGGATATTAGTTTTTCTTATATGATTGTATTAAATCAGACTGCATCTGAATCACTGTCATGTACTTTTGTTACTCTTCCAGCTTCTTATTTTGCACCGCTGAACTCCAGAATATTTTGAGAAAGCGTTTGTGACGCCTTATTGCTTTATCATATATGCTCTATGCTTACTTTTTCTTGTTTGAATGATTGAGACATAGAAGTTCTTAACCCTAGGAGACTTAATTGTAGCATGCACCCCCTTATCTTATACAGCCGTGATCGCCATATGACGTATAGTACCTTGTACAATATAGCTGGCCATATTTGTCTCTGTATTCCAGTACTGGGCCTTGACAAGGTTTTAGTGGTGGCCCATACATGTCTATTCTTCAGACTTGTGGGATGTCAGGGTCATAGGAGTCTCAATCAAACATGATCCTTCTTGAAACTATGAATTCGTACTCTTCAATACCCAGCTTGAATTCTTCCAGATTGGTTGCTTCCTTGTTCCTTCTTGTCTTGTTCTTGATTATTTCTTGTGCTCTTCTTTAGGGCTTCTTCTTCCCCCGATGTTGCAGCAGGAGAGGCAGAGTTGCCGGTGGAAAGAAATCCTGTGGAACCCCAGCCAAGGATCTGAGTTGAGCCAACGATGAATGGGACCGAGCAGCAGGCTCCAGGTGTCCCCGTACCTCCCGCAGTGCCGGCAGTACTGGATACCCCAGCCTTACTAGAGATTATCCGTAGATTATTGGCTTTCCAACAACACCAGATGGTGGTGCAACAACAACAACAGTAGCAACATCAGCAACAATAGCTCCATCAGTAGGAACTTAATGTCCTGTTGAACCAAGGATTGCAAACGGCCCTAGAACGAGGCGAGAGGACAAACTCTGGGATATCTATTAGATTTTGCAGACTGAACCCCAGATACTTCGATGGCACGGAGGACGCAATCACGGTAGATGATTGGCTCTAGGATATTGAGACCATTCTGATAGTGGCTATAGTTTCGGTCGAGGAACAAGTTGACTTGGTTCGCCTACATCTCCAAGATCTGGCAAGAGATTAGTGGGCTACGATGGAGGTAGGACTGAGGCATCCTATTTTATGGGAGGACTTTAGGACCCGGTTCAGGGCAAAGTACTTTGGGATTATGGTTCAGTGTGAGTTGCAGCAAAGGTTCATTAACCTCAAGCAAGCAGGAAGGACAGTAAACGGTTATGCGGCGGCGTTTTGTCGACTTAACAAATTTGCTCCAATCATGGTGGCAATAGAGTTGGAGAGAGCAATAGGATTCTAGCAGAGACTTTACTTGGAGATCTTGCACATGGTAGAGGTGCACGACTATCAGACTTTCGAGGCGGTATTGATAGCAGCCAAGAGGGTCGAGCTTACTTCTCAAAGATGGCATCAAGAATAGTAGATCGGAAGAGGCCTCATGGAAAGAATAATAAGGGAGGACCAGTACCCCGTGTAGCGCCCCGTTCTCCCGGTGTGGAGAGCACGGCTAAGAACCACAAGACGGTATCGTTCGATCGGGATAGATTGAATTAAGAACTCGTCCTCGTTATGGATTTGTTTCTTCGGAATCGATTCCCATATTCAGTGGACTGCGCCCCAAGGATCGGCTTAGCGGCAGAGTCAGGAGGGACCTCTCCGCTGCTATCTTTTATTGCCTCGGTTTTCGATGTCGCTTGTTGCTTTCGTGCTTTGAGTTGGTTTTGGGATTTGCTTGTTTTCCTTGAACGGTTTCGATGGTTTTCATTGTTTTTGTTCATTGACTTGCACTTCTATTCCGAGATTGGAAAGAGAGGAAGAAGTATTAATCGAGCTGTTCGTGTGCAGGTGAACGAGCAGTAGGCGGCTTGCGAGCGGAGTCGTGAAGCGCCTCTTTCCTTCTCCTTTCCAAAATCTAAGTGAGTGGCTACCAACCCGATTAGCTAGCCCTGCTTCCAAGCTTCACTCCTTCGCCCCGATCAAACGATACCAAATAATAATAAAAAGAAACCAAGATAAAAGAGAATAGACTTGGTTAATACTGCTTGTCAATCAAACTGTGAACGGTTACTTACTTGCATGCTTGTTCGTTTGGGACATTTATCATATGCATAAATACAAGTTAGAATGTTTGTTCTTCTTTAAATTATGCTATGAAATATACTGAATCAAGAGGCTATGCAACTGAATCATAATACTGCTGGTCCTGAACTGGCGTTGCCTCAACTGCATGAACTGTTAGCTTAATGAAACAATACCGATTCGATCACGGACAACTTGTGCACAAGGTCACTGGTTCCTGCGGACGGTCGCTGGGGCACTGGCACCGATCCGATCCGGACGGAACTCACTGTAGTCTACTGCATCTGAACGGGATAGTTTGCAGCCACTACTGAATCTTCGCTGCATTCCATCCTCGTTCAAGACTAAACGGTCAATTATGGCAACCTAGCCAGTGATCCACTGTATATTTAAACCTGTTGCATACTAACTTGTGTCTTCGTGGCAGGGGACGCATGGTAAGTATTGTGCAGGTAATTCAAACGGGCAGGTAAAAATCTACCGAACGGTGGCACGTTCATTTCAGTATAATTCTATATGCTGCTTACTTGTAAATAAACTAAGGCAAGATAGAAACCCACAAATATGCATGCTTCATTAAAACAACGTGTTGATTGGTATAGTTTGGCTAGCTCGCCTTCACCAGCATATTTCGATATGCTGACCCTCGTTGAAACAGGTTCTCCGCACTAAGGCGAACCGAGCGAGGAGCCGAAGTCGTCTTCCCGATCCAGTCCAGCTGTTAGCGCACCTTCACCGCGCCCTTAAAGCATTTTGAAGACCGGAGCTTGCAACTCTTCATACACAAATGCAGCTCCGTGGCAAAGCTATCCTCCAGCCAGGAGGTCTATATCTTTTGAGTTTAGTAGAGGGATATAATATACAGGACTGCTATCTCATTTTGAGTCATCTCTTTTGTAAGCCGTTCGGCATATTAGCTGACTCGTTCAGGAGTTTGTAATAGATGTTCATTATCAATAAAGAGAACTTTTCTATATTTCAAATCTGTGTTTTAATTTATCTGCGTACTCTGAATATGTGCTTGCTATGCAAATCATTAAAGCCTTGTGCGGGCGCAACTCCAGGCCCGCACGGCGGTCACGATTCGGGGGACGCCTCAAGTGATTCTACGAAATTGGGTCGTGACACCCCGAATGTCAGCACCATCACCTGGCATTCATATACATGATTTAGCGCCACGGAGGGCGGCAGTTCCAACAGTAATAGTACCAACTCAGCAACAGCAGCCAAGGCAGCAGCAGCAACAACAACAACGACGGGGAGCGCCGACAGGTTGTACCTACTGTGGCAAGGGAGGTCATACCCGGGATATTTTTTGGGCAGCTAACAGACTATGTTTGAGATGTGGGAGCCCTGATCACAAGATTACCACGTGCCCATTAATTCAGAGGCCAAGAGGGCCAACACCAGCTCCAAGGGTGGTGCAGCAAGGAGGACCAGCAGAATCAGCAAGTGCCGCAACCACGGCAGCAAGGAGGACAGCAGAATGGAGATCAACAAGGCCTAGGGAAGGCACTCACCTTATCCTTGGAGGAAGCAATAGCGTCAGGCGACGTAGTGGTAGGTAATATTTTTGTTACAACCTTTCCTGCCATAGTTTATTTGATTCTGGAGCTTCGCAGTCATTTATATCTGCACAATATGCGACACGTATTGGATTAAAGTTTGAGGCATTGCCAGCGAGGCTGAATATACTCACTGGCAATGGGATCATAGAAATTAGTAAGGTGTGCCTAGCATGTCCAGTCATAGTATGTGGACATTTATTACCTGCAAAGTTGACCGAGTTCCCTATGGGTAACTTTGACGTTATCTTAGGTATGGACTGGTTGAGAGACAGTCATGCAACGATAGACTGTCGTGAGGGTAGAGTGTTGTTTAGAATTTTTTGTCTAGAAGAGTTTTTCCTTAGCAGAATAGCAAGAGACCAGCATAATCATTTGTTCAGCGAGTGAAAACACAAACAGTTCAAGGATATCTCCAGAACACTTTGTGTAATGTACAGTCATGCATCCAACAAGATGGACACATGCTGTCAGTATACGACAAGAAGTTCAGGCCGCATATCACTCTTTGTATAGGTCGCTGGCCGCATGAAGACTTCGTCTTCTCCAACAAAAGGTTCTGCCATGGCCGAAAGCTCCAAAAACCAAAAATGTGTTTTCTTCATAAAAACTTTATTTTAACTCCAAATCAAGTGAAACAAAAGCCAAATTGCATGAAATAAAATGCTCTAACATAAGAAAAAACTAGTTTTCAAAAACACTAAGTTTTAATGAATCAAAACTAAGGAAAACTCATGAAACCAATAAAATCATAAACTTAAAACTCAGATCTACAAAAATCTATACATCAAAATCCAAAAGTCCAATAACTAAATATGATCAGCAACTCAAGGAGAATATTTTCCATCAAATGCATTTTAAAACAACATATATATAAAAATTCAAAAATTTATGACTTTACCATTGAGCAAGATGTAATTGCCTAAGAGTCCAACGACCTCTTTCTAGCTAGGTCCGGTGCTAGGGTTTGATTAGAGGGAGCTTTGAGGGAAAGGAGGAAGAAGAAAGAAAGAAGAGTAAAATGAGAAAATGAGTGAGGAGAGATAAAGTACTCATATATACTAAGAGAAGAGGAAGATGGTTTAGTCATGGGTTCAATCAAATGAACCGAACCAGGTGTCCATTCTACATGCAGATCCTAAACCGGGTCTATGGTAATGCCAATGGATATTCTATTGGTCTCGGGTAGTCTCTCTCAACAACAAAAAATATAATAAATAAAAAGACGGAACCAACACTAAGAAATACAGCAGGAATATATTATCAGAAAAAAATAAATTCTAAAAATTCAAGAAATACCAAATCTGGAATTGGGTGTAACATCTCTACTTTCCTTAGAAAAATTTCATCCTCTAAATTTCACCAAGGCTAGTCGATCTGGAACACACGAGAAAGCTAAGGAAATCACAAGTCACTAATCAAATGATTATACTAAGCAAATAACTAAAAAAATAAAAAGATAGTTGCAGAAGTAACTAATAAATAAATGCACAAAAGCAACACACAGGAAAATGAAGGCATATGGATACATATACTCCCGAGTCAGTCAAATAGGAACTCGTTCTCGCTTGCCTATGCTAACTCACCTAGACAAGAGCCAAGCCTGGAGGTAAGTCGGTATCAACGACTATATCAAGGACATAAATTCGCAGTCGGGACACATGATAGACATCACGTACCACGAGATACAAAGGCAGAAGAGCAGAGCAAAAAACTCACCTTTGCTCAACGAAAGGATCGAAACGACTATCGTATTTCGAATGGGTCGAAAAACGAGATCGTTTGACAGGAACCCAAGAATAAGACAAACTAAAGAGAGCTCGAAAATCTTACCCACTATTGTAGCGCCTTCGGCTAACAACTGCTCTAGGTTGCCAAATGTTTCGTCAGGCCATCGTCCAGGGGCCGTGGCTCTAACTTGCTGCTGGTTTTGTCTTGCTGGTTGGGCTTGTTAGACTTGCGCATACTGCGCCGGATGTTGTTGCTAAAACTGCTGAGTCTGCGCCAGGAGAGGACGCTGAGCTAGTGGTCGAACTGCTAACACTGTTCCTCGTGGGCCTTCAATTGCTGCCCGAGGTGGAGATGATAACTGTCATGCCCTGATCTTTCACAGGAATCGGTCGTCCCTGCTGGGAGCGAATCACCGTGCCAGCGCTCCCCCGGGACGATCATTTTCATCGGGACGTGATGCCGTACGAGGCTGGGGTTACGCTCGCATAATGTGTCACGCCCCGATCTCCCGCAGGCAATCGGCCGTTCCCGCTCGGCGGGAATCACCCTCGCCAGCGCTCCCGCGGAATGATCGCTTAACCCATCCGGGCGTGATGCCGCACGAGCGTGAGCCACGCCCGTGCAAGGCCATGGTTTATTGGCTAGCGGTTAGAGTTCTAAGCCACAGAGTCGCACAGATTGTCTGAGTGCAGCGGAGTCATGAACGCATAGGCGATCGGTAACAGGTTCACTGAGTCGACAATATAGCGGAGGCATTGAAACAAGTAAAGTAATCTCTTTATTGATAGGAACAAGTATTACAGGCGGCGTATAGCCGAGATTACAAGTCGCTCAAGCCTCTCTCTCTGAAACAGTAAAAGCGTGCCAAGTGGCTACAACTGTGGAATGATTTGTACAGGCGATGGTCAGGCGATGTTCACAACTTATATCTTGTATATGTGCTTCAGTCCCGGACGCACCGTTGCAAGGCTTCAGAGGGAACTCCTGGCCTTAGCACGCACGAAGGAGGCATCCGCACCGCACGAGGTTCTCCTGCACCCTGCATATCAAACTGGTGGATTATCAGTACATTGAATGCACTGGTGGGGAAGCTACTCGCCCGCTCGACAAATCCAAACACGTAATACTGGTTCCGTGCACAACTATTAAGTTGTCTTTCTAGTTGCCTTAGGATCAGTTTCATGCAAACATTGAATAGCTTAACGTGTCGGGCAGTGCGCCGTGCGATGTTGAGGAAACACGGCGAGACTTACCAACTTACCATTTCTCCTTCCCTGTCCAAGGCAAACATGATTTAATTCAGGCACGGGCAAGTATAACATTCAGGAGGCAAGCATATGCAAACATGAGGGTCATTTTAACATGATCGTTCAGGTGTTAAGTCATTCATTGATGTGATGCAGTAACTCGCACGCGGATAGCCGCTAAGCGAGGATGACTTATCTATATGAACAGGAGTCGCTGGCATAGCCATAAAGGACCAATTTTAGTCACTAACGAGAATGGGGTACAGCGAGAGTACAGGATGCGGTCCACACCATTCCGTCTTTGCACAGGATGACTAAACAGAAGAGTTCCATCCGGATCGGGTCGGCCCCAGTGCCCCGGTGACCGCCCGTGGAACGGTGCCTCGTTTCCGAGTTGTCCGCGATATGCAGGTCTGTATTCAGGTCTGGCTAGGCACAGGATCAAGTTCAGGATAGAACATATCATGTTCAATGTACAGGCATGATTGTTCGCAGTCGTATATCAATTGCCAGGCCAGTTGATTCAGTAGTTTGCTCTTCGAGCTGTGATTCAGTGATTTATTCTTTTAGGGTGCAGATTTCCTGGTTCGGGAATTGCCTTGGTGACCTAACGGTCCCGAATACTTTCAGGTTCTTCCATGTGCGGAACGACTACTTAGTAGTCTCCCGAGGTTTGGATGAAAACATGGCAACATTCAAGCCGACAAGCATGCGTTTCTAAAGGAACATAAGCAGGCACGTTGCTCGGACCCGAAGGTAAGCCGAGAAGTGAAACCGTTAAAGGACTTAGCATGCGAGGGTCTGAATATAAGCAGTATTTCCATTTTCCATGTTCTAGCAAGTAATATGAGTTGGGATTATTCCCTTAGCTAGGTGCGTTGGATTTATTAGCATGCAGGGGTGAATCACCTAGCGACTAGCATAATATTCCAGATTTTATGTGTGCTGGCTAAGCAAAGATAAGTTCACCGTAGCCACCCACCTTAGCGATGATTCGCCTCGGTAGAGCGATACGTCAAGCGAGCCTCTAAAAGTCCAAGCCGAATTTCCTGTAGAGACAAGTCTGGATATCTTTTGCTTCTTGACCGAGGCAAAACGGGTCGGGACAGTTGCACTATTGCCGTTTGAGACGGCAGTCCGCTAGAACGGAACGGGGTGTTACATCCTACCCAACTCAGAAAAAGTCTCGTCCTCGAGACTTACTGAGGACAAGCAGTAATCTAGGGTTGAGACAATCCTAGACAAGTCGTTTGTACTTGTTCATCTGGATCTTCACTTGTACAAACTTCGATCTTAGCATATCGCTTAGACTGGATCGTGCGCACCTTCGACATGCATTTCTAGTGTGAACACGTCAACCAGCTTAGTGATAGCGAAGTCTCAGCACTCGAGTTTCACCTTTTCTTAAGTCTTGGATGGTGCACTAGTTCAAGGCGTCCCTCGAATAGATGCATTCAACCAAACTTAGGGTTAGTAAAAATCTCGGACAAGCTACTAGCGATACTCTCAATGGTTCGCACAGGTTGGCACAAAGGCCACTCGCAGCATACAACCAGACAAGCATGCATAACATTCAAAACGTATTTTGAAAGTATTTAGACTTATTGTTGGAACATCCCATCGAGGCATTGAGAGAGAGCGTGCTCATAACCCACGAACGAGCTTTCGAAACAGAAATATCGAATTGAAGTCCAAAGGCGTAGAAGCCAGGCTCTAATACCAACATGTCACGCCCCGATCTCCCGCAGGCAATCGGCCGTTCCCGCTCGGCGGGAATCACCCTCGCCAGCGCTCCCGCGGAATGATCGCTTAACCCATCCGGGCGTGATGCCGCACGAGCGTGAGCCACGCCCGTGCAAGGCCATGGTTCATTGGCTGGCGGTTAGAGTTCAAAGCCACATAGTCGCACAGATTGTCCGAGTGCAGCGGAGTCATGAACGCATAGGCGATCGGTAACAGGTTTACTGAGTCGACAATATAGCGGAAGCATTGAAACAAGTAAAGTAATCTCTTTATTGATAGGAACAAGTATTACAGGCGGCGTATAGCCGAGATTACAAGTCGCTCAAGCCTCTCTCTCTGAAACAGTAAAAGCGTGCCAAGTGGCTACAACTGTGGAATAATTTGTACAGGCGATGGTCAGGCGATGTTCACAACTTATGTCTTGTATATGTGCTTCAGTCCCGGACGTACCGTTGCAAGGCTTCAGAGGGAACTCCTGGCCTTAGCACGCACGAAGGAGGCATCCGCACCGCACGAGATTCTCCTGCACCCTGCATATCAAACTGGTGGATTATCAGTACATTGAATGCACTGGTGGGGAAGCTACTCGCCCGCTCGACAAATCCAAACACGTAATACTGGTTCCGTGCACAACTATTAAGTTGTCTTTCTAGTTGCCTTAGGATCAGTTTCATGCAAACATTGAATAGCTTAACGTGTCGGGCAGTGCGCCGTACGATACTGAGGAAACACGGCGAGACTTACCAACTTACCATTTCTCCTTCCCTGTCCAAGGCAAACATGATTTAATTCAGGCACGGGCAAGTATAACATTCAGGAGGCAAGCATATGCAAACATGAGGGTCATTTTAACATGATCGTTCAGGTGTTAAGTCATTCATTGATGTGATGCAGTAACTCGCACGCGGATAGCCGCTAAGCGAGGATGACTTATCTATATGAACAGGAGTCGCTGGCATAGCCATAAAGGACCAATTTTAGTCACTAACGAGAATAGGGTGCAGCGAGAGTACAGGATGCGGTCCACACCATTCTGTCTTTGCACAGGATGACTAAACAGAAGAGTTCCATCCGGATCGGGTCGGCCCCAGTGCCCCGGTGACCGCCCGTGGAACGGTGCCTCGTTTCCGAGTTGTCCGCGACATGCAGGTCTGTATTCAGGTCTGGCTAGGCACAGGATCAAGTTCAGGATAGGACATATCATGTTCAATGTACAGGCATGATTGTTCGCAGTCGTATATCAATTGCCAGGCCAGTTGATTCAGTAGTTTGCTCTTCGAGCTGTGATTCAGTGATTTATTCTTTCAGGGTGCAGATTCCCTGGTTCGGGAATTGCCTTGGTGACCTAACGGTCCCGAATACTTTCAGGTTCTTCCATGTGCGGAACGACTACTTAGTAGTCTCCCGGGGTTTGGATGAAAACATGGCAACATTCAAGCCGACAAGCATGCGTTTCTAAAGGAACATAAGCAGGCACGTTGCTCGGACCCGAAGGTAAGCCGAGAAGTGAAACCGTTAATGGACTTAGCATGCGAGGGTCTGAATATAAGCAGTATTTCCATTTTCCATGTTCTAGCAAGTAATATGAGTTGGGATTATTCCCTTAGCTAGGTGCGTTGGATTTATTAGCATGCAGGGGTGAATCACCTAGCGACTAGCATAATATTCCAGATTTTATGTGTGCTGGCTAAGCAAAGACAAGTTCACCGTAGCCACCCACCTTAGCGATGATTCGCCTCGGTAGAGCGATACGTCAAGCGAGCCTCTGAAAGTCCAAGCCGAATTTCCTGTAGGGACAAGTCTGGATATCTTTTGCTTCTTGATCGAGGCAAAACGGGTCGGGACAGTTGCACTATTGCCGTTTGAGACGGCAGTCCGCTAGAACGGAACGGGGTGTTACATCCTACCCAACTCAGAAAAAGTCTCGTCCTCGAGACTTACTGAGGACAAGCAGTAATCTAGGGTTGAGGCAATCCTAGACAAGTCGTTTGTACTTGTTCATCTGGATCTTCACTTGCACAAGCTTCGATCTTAGCACATCGCTTAGACTGGATCGTGCGCACCTTCGACATGCATTTCTAGTGTGAACACGTCAACCAGCTTAGTGATAGCAAAGTCTCAGCACTCGAGTTTTACCTTTTCTTAAGTCTTGGATGGTGCACTAGTTCAAGGCGTCCCTCGAATAGATGCATTCAACCAAACTTAGGGTTAGTAAAAATCTCGGACAAGCTACTAGCGATACTCTCAATGGTTCGCACAGGTTGGCACAAAGGCCACTCGCAGCATACAACCAGACAAGCATGCATAACATTCAAAACGTATTTTGAAAGTATTTAGACTTATTGTTGGAACATCCCATCGAGGCATTGAGAGAGAGCGTGCTCATAACCCACGAACGAGCTTTCGAAACAGAAATATCGAATTGAAGTCCAAAGGCGTAGAAGCCAGGCTCTGATACCAACATGTCACGCCCCGATCTCCCGCAGGCAATCGGCCGTTCCCGCTCGGCAGGAATCACCCTCGCCAGCGCTCCCGCGGAATGATCGCTTAACCCATCCGGGCGTGATGCCGCACGAGCGTGAGCCACGCCCGTGCAAGGCCATGGTTCATTGGCTGGCGGTTAGAGTTCTAAGCCACAGAGTCGCACAGATTGTCCGAGTGCAGCGGAGTCATGAACGCATAGGCGATCGGTAACAGGTTCACTGAGTCGACAATATAGCGGAAGCATTGAAACAAGTAAAGTAATCTCTTTATTGATAGGAACAAGTATTACAGGCGGCGTATAGCCGAGATTATAAGTCGCTCAAGCCTCTCTCTCTGAAACAGTAAAAGCGTGCCAAGTGGCTACAACTGTGGAATGATTTGTACAGGCGATGGTCAGGCGATGTTCACAACTTATGTCTTGTATATGTGCTTCAGTCCCGGACGCACCGTTGCAAGGCTTCAGAGGGAACTCCTGGCCTTAGCACGCACGAAGGAGGCATCCGCACCGCACGAGGTTCTCCTGCACCCTGCATATCAAACTGGTGGATTATCAGTACATTGAATGCACTGGTGGGGAAGCTACTCGCCCGCTCGACAAATCCAAACACGTAATACTGGTTCCGTGCACAACTATTAAGTTGTCTTTCTAGTTGCCTTAGGATCAGTTTCATGCAAACATTGAATAGCTTAACGTGTCGGGCAGTGCGCCGTGCGATGTTGAGGAAACACGGCGAGACTTACCAACTTACCATTTCTCCTTCCCTGTCCAAGGCAAACATGATTTAATTCAGGCACGGGCAAGTATAACATTCAGGAGGCAAGCATATGCAAACATGAGGGTCGTTTTAACATGATCGTTCAGGTGTTAAGTCATTCATTGATGTGATGCAGTAACTCGCACGCGGATAGCCGCTAAGCGAGGATGACTTATCTATATGAACAGGAGTCGCTGGCATAGCCATAAAGGACCAATTTTAGTCACTAACGAGAATGGGGTGCAGCGAGAGTACAGGATGCGGTCCACACCATTCCGTCTTTGCACAGGATGACTAAACAGGAGAGTTCCATCCGGATCGGGTCGGCCCCAGTGCCCCGGTGACCGCCCGTGGAACGGTGCCTCATTTCCGAGTTGTCCGCGACATGCAGGTCTGTATTCAGGTCTGGCTAGGCACAGGATCAAGTTCAGGATAGGACATATCATGTTCAATGTACAGGCATGATTGTTCGCAGTCGTATATCAATTGCCAGGCCAGTTGATTCAGTAGTTTGCTCTTCGAGCTGTGATTCAGTGATTTATTCTTTCAGGGTGCAGATTCCCTGGTTCGGGAATTGCCTTGGTGACCTAACGGTCCCGAATACTTTCAGGTTCTTCCATGTGCGGAACGACTACTTAGTAGTCTCCCGGGGTTTGGATGAAAACATGGCAACATTCAAGCCGACAAGCATGCGTTTCTAAAGGAACATAAGCAGGCACGTTGCTCGGACCCGAAGGTAAGCCGAGAAGTGAAACCGTTAAAGGACTTAGCATGCGAGGGTCTGAATATAAGCAGTATTTCTATTTTCCATGTTCTAGCAAGTAATATGAGTTGGGATTATTCCCTTAGCTAGGTGCGTTGGATTTATTAGCATGCAGGGGTGAATCACCTAGCGACTAGCATAATATTCCAGATTTTATGTGTGCTGGCTAAGCAAAGACAAGTTCACCGTAGCCACCCACCTTAGCGATGATTCGCCTCGGTAGAGCGATACGTCAAGCGAGCCTCTGAAAGTCCAAGCCGAATTTCCTGTAGGGACAAGTCTGGATATCTTTTGCTTCTTGATCGAGGCAAAACGGGTCGGGACAGTTGCACTATTGCCGTTTGAGACGGCAGTCCGCTAGAACGGAACGGGGTGTTACATAATGCAACATCGTTAAAGTTTGTGGCTATCATCGAACTGATCGAGTATGCAGCGGAGGGACAGTGTTGCAAACAATAATCCATCTGAGTATACGGGGCAAAGATCAAGGCACGAGGTTATCTGAATACGATGGCATCGTTCCATATATTATGTCCCTCTATAAAAAAGCAGTTCAAAATAATCGATACGGCTCAAGGCATCGAAAGCAGATTTTTGGGTCCTGGGGATGAGGCACGACTATCGCTTCCTCGGACGATCCTGCACCTGTGAACAAGCAAACTGTTGGTGGGTCAGCATTTTGGAGAAAGTCTGGTGAGTCTAAAATCAACGAATACAAGCAACATCCACTAAAACCAACACTAAGTAATTATGTTATAAAATATTATATTACTAGTGATCTTTCTAGTTTTACCTAGGTTCGTTACATGCAGTACAGGAACGGAGTTATATTACTTCTTTTGGAAACATCTTTAAAATTAGAGTTCATGTTCGAATCATTCAAGCACACATGGCAAGTCAATTATTCTACTATCAGGGTGTGCGCAGCGTGTCTCGTGAGCTATACTCAAAGACTCTAGGGATAATGCACCATCTAAGAATTATCTTTCTATCAAACAAACAAGATGAACTATCTATATGCTTTCGGTCCCCGAGAAACTCAAGATCAGTAGCGGTTATCCAGCTAACTAATGACTCTTTTATCTGATGCTATTAGAAGTTATGACTCATGGTTGCTCTTTACTAAAATACGCTCAAAATAGTAGCCGAGACCAAGGTTCATCTCTTCACTAATAGCCATTGTCTGACCGATACGAATGCATAAAATACTATCAGATAAACTCTATGATGCAGACGTAATGAACAAGCAGACCATCTATCTTTTCTCTTCTATCTCTGTGCGGACTGGCTGCCATCTATCTGATCAAGTCCAAGCATGAAGTAGTTCTATCAAAACACAAGCGATATGGAAACATGCTCAAGCAATCGCTTACTCTTTCTTATTAGCATGGCAAGTTTCTTCTATTGACAAGCATTCAAGTTTTAGCTTAGCATGCAGTTCTATTATTCATGCAACGGAAACACTAATCTTCTTAGCAACAAACATTATAAAACTCAGATTCATTATTAAGGTGTGCAAGAATCAGAGAACGAAGTTCTGTCCACTCACCTAGATCAATCATCTTCCGGTTCAATAAGGAGCTCTTAAGAAAGATATTATTTTTGAGTTAGTAAACCGATATCTCTTGTACATAGTGTCTACGCAGAGTGGGGCATTACAGTAACTGTCGGACTGAAGAAGCCTCTGGGTACAGGATCGAGCATGAACCAATCATGTGGTCGGATGCCCCACATCTGAGACACTGGCCATTGGCCCTCCTACACTAATCTTTTGTGTGCCCTGGCTTGCCGCAGTGGCTGCATCTCGCTGATACAGACTGCCTGGTAGATTGCACTGAGGTTATTGTGGAGACTAGAGGTACTGGCGGGCGATGAGTTCTTACTGCTGGTGCTGGAGGTGATGACTGAATATTGGTACTTCTAAGAGATGAATGTGACCTCTTCTGGCCTCCGATCCTTGCTACTAATCTCTGGCCGGCAAGTTCTTGGAACCTAGCTGCCCTGAGTACTGCATCGTAGGTGGTATAATTATGACCCACCGTAAATTGCTGAAGCTCTAGATGTAACCCTTGCTCAAATCTCTTGGCTCGGTCTTTCTCGGAAGCTGCCATATAAGGAGCAAATCGGCTAAGTCGGTAAAACTCGGCCGCATACTGGCCGACCAATCTTGTGTTCTGGCGGAGGTTGATGAACTGCTGCTATAGCTGAAACTTGGCAGTTGTGTGAAAATACTTCTCTTGGAAGTGCTCCTTGAACGTCGGCCAGTCAATGGGCTTCGAAAGCGCCATTTCTTGTGCTGCCCACCAATCTTGGGCAAGATCTGATAGTTGTAACTTTATGACTGCTACATTCTCATCGTTTGGGGTCTTTGTTGCATCCAGGATGGCCTCAAAGTCCCGGAGCCAATAATCTGCTGAAACTGCATCTTCTGTGCCGAGAAACTTGGTTGGGCCCATGCGACTAATATTGGTTGCCGCATTGTGAGTATAATGCCCACTGTTGTCGAGTGCTACTCTAACTCTCTGGCAAAGAATAGTGTTGGTATGTTCTTGTCCTTGCTAAAACTGCTGGCAGAGTTAGACCACTTGTTGCTAAAGCTGGAGTTGTTGTTCTACCATCATCATAGCTTGGATCATCTCTAACATGGCCTGCGAGCCTGCCTGCCCTGGTTGTACTGGAAGAACTGGTGGTATTATCTGGGCTGGGCTGGTATGAATGACGGAGCGGGCTGAACTGGCCGTTCCGACAAGACTGGTGGAGTTGATTATGCTGGTCGGGCATGCGCGACTTGCGGATCTAGCTGATGAAGAGCTACTGATGTTTGCCCTTGGTTCAATATCATAATCTGGCCCTGGCCTACTGGATCTGCTGGAGTTATCGATGCAACCGAACCCTCGAAAGGAGGAGCATGTAGGGTGTCCCTGAAGGATAAGGAAACAAGGATATCAATAAGGGACGAGAATGGAACAATCATGTCAAGCAAGTTTGAAGTTCAAAAAAAGTGAGAGGTGTATGCTGCAAGTGGAGTTCAATCGAAGATTATAGAGGATTGAGATTCTAACAAGATGAGTCCATCCACGAGTCTGAAAAAAGACCTGCATGGGCCACCAAGAAAACCTTGTCACGCCCCGCCCCCAGAATACTAGATAAATACGGGGACTGACATGGCCAACTGCACCTTGCAAAATATCGAAGTAAGCCGTAATGTGTTAAGATTGTCTAGAAGACAGATGAGTGAACTCTAATATGCTATGACGTCAGTCCTAAGGCCAACGAATTCTATTATCTCAACCCAGCAACACAAATACAATAGTATATCATACATAAAAGTAAAAAGGCGTCACAAATTACTTGTCACATATGATCATGAGGCTAGTGAATACAAAATACTGCACTAGCAGAGTATAATAATATATGATCAAATATACCAGCCATGGTCTAATATATATATCATGTTGACCGCAGTCTCAAAAATATAAGGAGCTAACTATGCCCCTTGCTAAATACCACAAAATAAAGTAATCAAGACATGGGGTGGAAGAAGAAAACCTACTTGTGAGCATCGGCCGCAGTCCTACGAGTGCGAGCCATCTTGCTTGAAGCGCGGTGGATCCTGGTTCTCTTCGGGATAACCTGGCTATGCAAAGCCAGGGGGTTAGAACCCCAAGCAACAAGTATCACAAATGAGCTCGAGGTGAAAGACCAACACATCACAACATAAGTAGAAAGAGACATAAAAGAAATAAATGCTGATCGAGACTTGTACGGTACCAATGTACGTGTCTCAAGAATAATACTGGAAGAACTGATAATAAGTACAAAAATAAAAATAAGGCGACGAGCGGCAATAGAGCATAGGAACTACTCTGGATTGGGACTACAACCCTTAAACCAAATAAGGACCGGGGTTGCAGACCTTCACCCGAGCAGAACTTAGCACCCTAACCACGCACCGAAAGAAAATAAAACTAGAAGAGCGAGATATAATAAAAGTAACATCATTCATCGTACGGCCAACAAATTTACGGTTTGCTACGATTAACTAGCTAGGGTTGTCACAGACATTAATTACTACATGCATGTTTTAAGAATATTGCTACCACCAACACTGCAGTTAACCTGGATGGCCAAGGGTACGCTTGTCTAGTAAACTTAAATGCACATTCAACCATACAATAATATAACTTGTTACTTGCCATAAAAAAAAATTAAACTTATAAGCATAAACTAAAACTTGTGATCATAAACTTGCTTTATAAACATAAACTTGTCATGTAACATAAACTTGTATATAAACTTGTCTTGTAAGTGCCGCAGCACGCGTAAACTTGGTCAGTCATGAATCCCTTGCCTAGCAGGGTTGTTCCATGCTGCATGGGGCCCTTAGAGATCGGGGTAGCCGGTAGCGCAATATTCTTCCCTCCTAATGATCTAGGTAAATCATATCTTGTTTAATTATTACTAAATTATTTCAAGTTCTCGAGTCGTGGACACTTGAGAACTCCCTAGAATAACGAGTCACGAATATGAGCATTCACGAGTTATCGTATTCGCGATACATTGGACAATACTCACACTCGATTGCCCGATGCCAAATGTAATGGATTTTCATACACAATTATTTCTCCGGTGTCGTGAGGATTGAGAACTTGTACATAAATTTATCTTGTGAACTTACATGCAAAACTGGTCTAGTAACATAAACTTGTATCGACATAAGGAAGCACACAACAATAATCACTAAAAGGAAATACTAAATGATCATAATAAAAGGGAACACAAAATGCACACAAGAATTTCTGGCCTTATGCGCCCACTGGTCACATTGACTCACTTGCCGCATGCACCCACTGGCCACATGGACTCACTTGCCGCATGCTCAGAGTTAAAGTCTACTCCTTGGGGCAAGTGCGGAGTGATGGGTCAATAAATGAGGTGTCAGTGAAGTAAAGAAAAATGATTGATGTGACAGGCTAAAAAGTGTGTCAGGAAGAAAAGACAAGAATCATAAAAAGATGTGCCAAACAGCTCTGAGTCATGCATTCAAGGAAAACAGCTCGTGGCCGCATGAACTTCCTGCCGCATAAACTGCTTGCTACATGAACTCCCCTCTTGGACTTAGCGAATTTTTTATTCGTTCAGCGAGTGAAAACACAAACAGTTCAAGGATAGCTCCAGAACACTTTGTGTAATTTACAGTCATGCATCCAACAAGATGGACGCATGATGTCAGTATGCGACAAGGAGTTCATTCTGCATAACCCTCTCTACCGCATAGGTCGCTGGTCACATGAAGACTTTATCTTCTCCAACAGCAGGTTCAGCCATGGCCGAAAGCTCCAAAAATCAAAAATGTGTTTTCTTCATAAATTTTTTTATTTTAACTCCAAATCAAGTGAAACAAAAGCCAAATTGCATGAAATAAAATTCTCTAACATAAGGAATAACTAGTTTTCAAAAGTACTAAGTTTTAATAGATCAAAACCAAGGAAAACTCATGGAACCCAAAATATCCTAAACTTAAAACTCAGATCTACAAAAATCTATACATCAAAATCTGAAACTCCAAGAACTAAATATGATCAGCAACTCAAGGAGAACATTTTCTATCAAATATATTTTAAAACAACATATATATAAAAATTTAAAAATTATGACTTCACCATTGAGCAAGATGTACTTGCCTAAGAGTCCAACGACCTCTTCCTAGCTATGTCCGGTGCTAGGGTTCGGCTAGAGGGAGCTTTAAGGGAGAGGAGGAAGAAGAAAGCAAGAAAAGTAAAATGAAAAAATGAGTGAGGAGAGATAAAATACTCATATATACTAAGAGGAGAGGAGGATGGTTTAATCATGGGTTTAATCAAATGAACCAAACCAGGTGTCAATTCTACATGCAGATCCTAAACCGGGTCTAATGACAATGCTAATGGATATTCTACTAATCTCAGGTAGTCTCTCTCAACAACAAGAAAATATAATAAATAAAAAGACGGAACTAACACTGAGAAATACAGCAAGAATACATTATTAGAAAAAATTAAATTCTAGAAATTAAAGAAATACCAAATCTGGAATCGGGTGTGACAAAACCTATTAACACTAGGTCACAGAAGTCATGGCACAAAAGTCTATAACATGATGCACAAAATCGATAATAGAGCAGTAGGAAGATGTGGTGCACAAATCAAGAATTTCAAGAATAGGCGCACTCTACTCATGCAAGCAAACTGGCGCACAAAGCAAGAGCTACGAGTAAGAGAAGTGGCCTACTATGTGAGTGCAAAATAATTACAAGACAAAACACAAGTCCCCAGGCGGCACGACAGTCAAGGACCTCGGGAATCGAGACGTGCCAAAGTCAATGCTCGCTTATCGAGATTGGACCGAGTGAGAGTGAGCCAAAAGTTAACAAGTGCACCGGATTATTAATCCATCAAAAGTGCGCCAACCGTTGAGAGTCCAGAAAATGCGCCAAGGGTTATGTGTATAAGAGCGGCGCACTTTTGATAGTTAATGTACAATGTGTCAATTGTGCGCCGATATGCTGATTGGTTAAAAGTGCGCCAAGGAGAAAGTTGGTCAAAAGTGCGTTGAAAAGTAGACTGACGCACTTTTGCTTGGTTCATTCGATAATACATTAATTGTGCGCCAAAGGCTGAAATCTTTCAAAAGTGCGCAAAGAAGGATTTGTTTAAAAATTTATCCCCTTGACATACTTTTGCAAAAAATTGACAGTACTCTTAAAGTTCGCACGAGTATGGAATGCTGGTCACATTCAACATGTGTCCATAGTGTAAATCCTCCTGTGTACTTCTTGTCACTGTTCTTCTTCTCCAACCGACCCACCATTTGATGTACTCAGAGCTCAAGCTCGAGACTATGACAGTGCTACATTCCTCAAGCAATAAGAACCAGCAATCAAGGAAAAATCAAGGCTCGAAATCAGGGAACATGTTTTGAAAATATCTTATTTTTTGGGGGATCATTCCCTAGAAAAATACTCATAAAAACCCTCATAATAAAATCAAGATAAAACCATTAACCACTTCAAATATGAAAACTCCAAGAACTAACTATAATCATAACACTACTAGAAACTAATTACAACAACAATTATTAAGAATAAAACTATAGCCGATCATGTTTCTTCATATTTGCAATATATACTTACCTATGAAGAAAACCAGGAGCAAAACAAGTGAGGAGAGATAATGAGGACAAGGATATATATAGGCAATGGGTTGATGGTGAACCGTCAGATATTTTCAACATATCCAAGCCACACACCCTATCTACCACCACCACACCATCAATATTAGCCAATGTGCACCAAGCTTCCATTCAACCGTGCACTTGAAGTATGCCCAAAGTGTGCTAAAAATGAAAACACTATCAAAAGTGCGCCAACTTGAGTATATTCCAAGTATATGAGATAGGGGAGTAACAAATACGAAGCATGAGACGGGGGGGGGGGGGGGGGGGAGGAGGGACGGGGCCGCTGCACGTGCACATAAGCGCGTGCCAAAGCACAATTTTATTTTTCGAATATGCTATTAGTTTTAGTGTCGAACCACAATATTTAAATGTTACCTAATAAGTTTTTCAAAATTTAATTTTTCGTTAAAACCGATGTTAAAACCACAAAAGATAATATTTTTTATTGAAAGTAAATATAAAACTTTTGGGTTTATAAAACTTTGGGAGGGGACCTATTTCTCAATAGAATAGATTCAAGGAACTAACATCTAAAATCCTCCCAAGTCAAAACATTCCATATGCCCCTTTTTCTTGTTGGTCCCACTAGTCACACCATTAAACCTCCCTTTATTCCCTCCGAGTAATGCTACAACCAAAAGCTTACAATCCACTTACAACTACAACCAATTTTTTGTTGGTCCCACTTACAGCTACAACTGCCAACCATTGGAGGGAGAAAAAGATGGGACCAATAGCTGTTTTGTAAGAAGGTTGTAAACATTTGATAGTAAACTTAGCATTTTCCTTTTCCCTCCCTCCTCAACCAACCAACCAACATTCCCCATGGGTTCTCTGGTGTGTAACGCTACCACCACTTGCTCCTCCACTTCCGATCGCCAGAAGGACGAGTGGGTCATCACCCAGATCAGCGTCGCCGGCTTCGACCCCTCCACCAGCGCCAAGGACCTCTCCTCCTTCCTCGAGCTCAACGCCGGCAGCGTCTGGCGCTGCCGCGTCAAGACCTCCTGGACACCACCGGAGTCCTACCCCGACTTCCAATTCGACCACCCCCCCACTTCCTCCACCTCCTCCTCCTCCTCCGTCCCCGCCTTCCCCCACGCCTTCGTCCACTTCGGCACCCCCGCCGCCGCCGCCCGCGCCATCGCCTCCGCCGGCCAGTCCGACCTCATCCTCGACCGACTCCCCCTCCGCGTCTCCGCCAACGACCCCGACTCCTCCAACCGCATCCACCGCCGTCGCACCACCGACCCCTTCCGCTTCCCCGACCTCCTCCGCTTCGACATCGGCACCCTCCTCTCCCCCTCCCACTTCGTCACTTCCTGGACCTCCTCCTCCTCCACCTCCCCCGTCGACCTCCTCATCGACCCCTTCGACGACCGCTGCCGCATCCTCTTCCAGAAACACACCCCTTTCGTCACCAAGGGCACCGTCGACGCCGTCGACATGAAATGCGACCTCAAGATCGAGTTCCTCCTCCGCGACGTCGCCGAGCTCCGCGTCTCCACCGACGAGTTCCCCTTCGCTCTCATCTTCCACCTCGGCCCCGGCTGCTCCCCCTCCGTCTACTACCGCACCGCCGACGACGACATCCACGTCTCCGTCCCCTTCGTGCTGCTCGACGACGACGACCCCTGGATCCGGACCACCGACTTCACCCCCAGCGCCGCGCTGTGCCGCTGCTCCTCCTTCCGTGTCGAGATGTCCCCGCGGCACCGCGGGAAGCTGAGCCGCGCGCTGGACTACATGAGGGAGAGGAGGATAATAGTTCTGGAGGTCCCGAAGGACCCGAACCAGAGGATCGCCGTCTCCGAAGAGCCCGGGTTCGGAGTAGCTGCTCCCGACCCGTTCTTCTCCGTGCATTGCCAGGAGGGGATCGGCTTCCCGATCCTCTTCCTGGTGACGGCCCTGGTGCATAGGGGCATCTTGAACCAGTACCATCTGAGCGAAGAGTTCTTCGCGCTGCTGCGGAGCCGGAGCGACGCTCTCAACGAGTGTGCCCTCATGCACATCTTCTCGTACAAGAGGCCGGTGTTCGACGCCTGCGCCCGGCTGAGGATGGTCCAGAACTGGCTCCTCAGGTTCCCCAAGCTCGTCAAGGAGACGGTGATCCCTGCGGACAACGTGGAGGTCAGGAGGTTCGTTATCACCCCGACGAGGGGCTACTGTCTCCCGCCGGAGGTCGAGCTCTCCAACCGCGTTCTTAGGCACTATAAAGACGTTTCCGATAGGTTCCTGAGGGTTACCTTCATGGACGAAGGGATGCAGCAGCTGAATTCTAGTGTCTTGGATCATTATGTCGCCCCGATCGTCCAGAATGTTGCTGGGAACTCGTTCATGCAGAGGACTACGGTGTTCCGGAGGGTGAGGAACATTATGTACAATGGGTTTTACTTGTGTGGACGCAAGTACTTCTTCCTTGCGTTCTCGTCGAATCAGTTGAGGGGCAGCTCGGCTTGGTTCTTTGCTGATGATGGGACGACCACCGTGAATAGGATCAGGAGCTGGATGGGGGAATTCGTGAATAAGAATGTGGCAAAGTGTGCTGCTCGGATGGGGCAGTGTTTCTCGTCGACATTTGCCACGGTGGATGTGCCTCGTAGTCGAGTTGATTGGAACCTTCAGGATGTCGAGAGGAATGGGTATTGCTTCACGGACGGGATTGGGAAGATTACACCGGAACTTGCGAGGGAAGTTGCGCAGAAGCTAGAACTGACAGACAATCCCCCTTCCGCATATCAGATCCGGTATGCTGGTTGCAAGGGCGTTGTGGCTGTTTGGCCCCGGAGTGGTGATATTAAACAGCTCTCGTTGAGGCCGAGCATGAACAAGTTTAAATCT